>CM024684.1:3000000-3356033 GCA_014182735.1 Corymbia maculata | reverse complement strand
ATGGAATCATGATGGCAGTATCCGAGATTGTTGGCTTCATGACTTGAATACTTTGTCTTGTCTTCGATTTGTTTCTCTTTTCTTGCTTTCGTTCCTTCTCGTCTGAACCAAGTCCTGTTCATTGACGCTCTTAGCTTGACACTTAGTACTTTTTTTTTCATCACCAATCGACAACTTCTCATTGCTTTTGATTGTCTATAGTTGCCGACCACAAAGACTTAAAGCAAATTTTTACCTCAATCCGCTTTTTATGGGCCTCTTCAGTCCGACTCAACAGTTAGATTTGGACACTTTTGGTAGTCAACAATGACCATTTAAAAGAGATATGAAGGAAGTTCCCCATCGGGAGAGGACGTGGATTAAAGTATCATTTGTCACCTATTTTTTACTTTACCTAGAAGAAAGGGGGGACAAGATTGTATGATGACTACCATAATCATGATTCCTTCATCATTTTTAGTGGAAGAATCAAAATGTCAAATCAAGTTGGCGAATCTTATGGTATGTCAATTCAAATGGAAAAAATGACAAACGCAATAGGGAGTTAAAAGAACAATGATGTGCAATGTGGAAAGAATCCTGCTAAATAATTGTAGGCTTCGGAAAATCAAGATTTTCTATGCTCCCTCCCTACTTTTATATGTTCCTGATTTTGTCATCTATATGTTGGGTTATTTATTTATTTTTTTAATCACAATCCGGATTAGCTGGAGATCACTCTTTTCTTTATATTTGTGTCCACTGGGAGTCCAAGAAGTCATCCTTGTACTATTCATGTTAGTTGGCAACCAAGTTTTGGATAATAGACATGCATATGAATTTGAATAACATCTCTTGTCATATTGTCTCGTCCATCTACAATGAATGTACAAAAAGTTCTCTACACCACCACCATCACCACCACCAACAATAATAATATATGTGTATGTATGGAATAAGTGCATTGAAAATTTTAAAATTTGTTATGAAAGTGTGTGTCCTAAAACTTACAAAAATTTAACCAAGTCCTAAAACTAATTAAATTGATGCAATCGAGGTCTTTTGTCGACTTCGTTCAACTTGGCTAATAGAAAACATTAATGTGATTTTTTTAATACTCTCTTCTACGTGGTGATCATAAAACATAAGGTTAAAGCGACATCATTTGGTCTAAATTTGATTTTTAACACAAATTTTATTTAAATCAAATTAAAAATTAGCTTAATTAAAAAAAGTAGGGTGGGAAACTAGGTAACGACAGCGAGGGTTTGTCACCCTCTATTTGATTATTTGTCTAAATTTGCTTATTTTTAAATTTAGTTTAAATAAAATTTAGATTAAAAATTAGATTTGAATCAAAAATGACGTCGTTTTAGCCATATCATCACCATATAGGATAGAAAAAACAATAAAAAAAGCTATGTCAATATTTTTCGTTAGCTAAGTTGGATGGAGTTAATGAAAGACTTAATTACTTTAATTTAATAAGTTTTAAAACTTGATTGTACTTTTGCAAGTTTTTTAGGGCTTGATTGCACTTTTTCATGACAAATTTAAAAACTTCTAGTGCATTTAATCTTATATCTATCTATCTATTAAGTCTAAAAAAAAAAAAAAAAAACCAAAAATAAGATGCAAAAATTTGTGTTCATGAAAAGAGAGATCAAATTAGCACCCAGCTATAGGCTAATCACATTTCGCACCACAAAGTTAAATTTATTGTTCATGAATTTTTTTTTTAGGCATTTATATATAGTTCTTTTCGTAAGACATATTGGACAAATAGAAAGTGTTAGTCAAACAAAAAACAATGACATGCATCTTAAAAAGGCCATCCGCAGTACAACTTTTCCCTTCAGAACCAATTTTTGGAGAAATCAAGGGTCTATTTATTCGAAGGAAAATTATTTTTTTGACGGACAATGGAAAACTAATTAATTTATAGGAGATGTTTTCTATGGACTACAAACAACAAATTTAGATAATGAGAAAACTACTTTCCCTTTTAGTGAAAGAAATCAATTTTCCCAAAATACCAAACAAATGAAAATTAAGTATTTTTCTTGAAAAATATTTTCTTTTATAATGAAATTTTCAATGAAATAAACACACCCTAACTACTTCCACCAAACCCCAACATGCATCATTAGAATCATTCTAAGTCTCACATTTCTGAAGTCATGCGGTACAACCTATATATATCTCTGCACATATAATGTTTCCACAAAGCATAAATCATGCCGTTGTGTGACAATGAGTTAGCAGGCTATTGCATATTGATCTGCACGTGCTAATTTTCTTGATTTTTAAGTGTATGCAGTTGGCCAGAAACTTTATAAAAGAAAACAAATATGCAAAAAGTGACAAAAAGAAGAAAGAAAGAAAAAAGTGTTCGGCTTTGAAAAAGTATACCCAAAATCCAAAGAAAAGAAAAAGAAAAAGATACAAAAAAGGTCCGACATATGCAATATTGGACTTGGAAAATGAGTGGCTCACAGCTAAGATTAGGAATGGGTCAATATGAAGATTTTCGTACAAATAATTGGGTCTGTGTACAGTTGCCCGGAAAGCGAGTTCCACATAAAAGGAGGAGAGAGAGAGAGAGATGGGTCTTCAAGATCTTGGTGTCCCGTAATGCGTAAACATTTGAATATGGGATTCGCTAGAAAGTCATCCCTCAGCTTTATCATCACTCGTTTTTATTTTATCTATGCATTCCTGCGATTTTCTTGCCTCAAATCTGGCAGAGAACCCACTTGTCTGCGACGAAGATGAACAAAAGTTCGCTGGGCTGATGCTGTTCCCCACATCGAATTGGTGAAAATCTAGAACAGGAACAAAAAAGGAAAGAAAGGGAAAATGATTATGGAAAAAAAGAAGACCTCGAAAGTGTATAGCTAGCTCGTGTGCTTCAATACGGTAGGGGCGGCTAGAGTACACCAGTTGGGGCATGCTGGCCGGGAGGATTCGAAGCAGGAAGCTGATTGATGCAAAAGTGTGCTTTGTCTTCATGTTGAACCCTAAGTTTATTTCGTTGTATTTCCATTTCCATTACGATCTTGTATTTCTGATAGCTTTCCATGTTTCAATCGTGTATGAAATTTACTTGGTCTGTGGTGTTGTCACATTTCTATTGGTAAACTTTTAGGTAAGTTACCACAAAACCTTGTTCTGTATGTTGCATTAGAGTTGCAGCTCTCGTGTTTGAATCTCAACCCTCTTTGGCCTTTCTCTTTTTGTAGTTAGAGTCACACCACATCTCAACTTAAGGGTCACAGAGGGAGTGCTAAATTATGGAGCTATATGCTTTTATTCATAATGTTCTTTTTAAATAAATTGGTAGTCATCATATAATTTCTAAGACAACCGTGTCATCATTGTGGGAGAAAATAATAGAGAAACATTTCATTTTGCTAGCTCATGAATTTTATACAACAACATTTTTAATGACCTAGCAAGTATTTCACAAACAATAGCTTAAGCCGTTAAGGAGATTAGAAAAAATTGATTAATTATGGCCATTCTATTGAAATATCGGGTCCAATTTTTCTCCGTATGGACAAATTAGACTCCTAGATTTAGTTACATTTATATCAGAAATCCTAATGCGTTTAATTCTCCTTTAGTCATTTGATCCTAGACACCACGATTTGACTCTGACGGGATAGGTTTCAGTACTATCCTAAAACTGATCACTTCAATTATGTACAGCGATGAGGCCTTTGATTGGTGAATCACTACTTACTACTAAATTCACAACGAAATGTTGTCTGCAGTGCAATAAATGGAACTCTTTTTAAACAAAAAAAATTCGGATGTTTTATTTTTTTTGGTAAAATCGGATGTTTATAATTTTGTATACCCGCCTCCAATAATTTAAAGCCAACATAGATTATAGTCAAACCCTTTCCTTTATCCTTCTACAAGCATTACCAAACTGGATAAGGTTAATAAATGCATTAAAGCCATCTATTATTAGGAGAAGTGCTGAATCTCCAAATAATAAAGTGAAGTTTCACACATTATTTAATTGGAATGTTTTAGTCGGATATGATTGGCGGCTTCTTTTAGAATGATTCTTCGTTGCTATTGAAGAAATACATATATCATACGCTATACAGAAATACATTATAAGACTTTACCCAAAAGAATATGTTATAACCCAATTTTGCAATTGATTAAGTTGTTAGAGAAATTTGGTTAGTTTGAATTTCGATTTTGACCGATTCTCACACTAGTTTTCATTAGAACTTTATATTTTTCCTGTTTTCCTATCTCCAGTTGTTTAATTGATGTGGCTACCGTTATGTCCTTTTTTTTTTTGTATTTAAGTTCCGACTTATATACATGAAAATGAAAATTAAAAATTTATATGTATCCACCATTTCTAAACAGCATAAACTTCGAGGATCGCCATCTAATAAATGCATTATTGAGTCATGGAAAAGTGACCTTTACTGGGCCCTCACTCAAAAAGAGCTAGGTGTTTTATTCATAAGTTCACTTTTCCTTTGCATAAGCTAGGTTCATTTGTATTACTTTGATATTAGGCAATCTAAGTAACCCCTTAGGTTTGGCTGGGTTGACTATGGTGTCGAGGGATTTTCAATTTAGGAACTAAAGGTCATTCGTTTAAATCTCATCAATCGTACGTAAACCTGTTTGGGCCGAGTCACCTGTACATATCATGGGCTTGAATTTATGACTAATTCGTGAAAGTGTGGGGTGTTTCATGGATCTTTAGTAATTGGATTTCACATTTGTGTCGGTGTATTATCAAAAGATAAAGGCCTAGTGAATGCAAATTGGCACATCCCAAACAAAAAAGTAATCACAATAGTCGGTTGCTTCTTCCACACTAGTGATTAATCTAAATCTAGTGGAAACCCCATTAAAAATAGACTACGTGCGATGCTGCTACATTCATGCACATACCCCTTCCGTAATTCACCATTTCTTAATTCCTTGTTGCTTTTCTAGCTTTGGTAATTGAATATCACACTTGATGACTCGAATCGAATCAATGATTTCCCAAACATCGCTTTCGGTTGATTTCATTTTTTGTGTCTAGCAAATTGGATGTTATGTGAGGTGAGAAAAGAAGACACACGTCTTGTTCTAATATATGCAATTAGAAAAACAAATTGAATAGGTAATCAGATGAAGGATTTTTTAAGTCGCCAAAGAATCCCACCATCTCCATTTCTGTTCGAGCAAGAGTGGATGGTGATGGCAAAGAAAAGATAAAGTAAATTACGTCGTTAATATAATTGCAATTTGCTCTTTCGCCAGGCTATGTTATGCCCGACTGAAGGAGAAGAGGAAAAAACAAATACAACAGGGATTTTAAAAAGATTTTTGCAAATGGGGAATTGAAAAGAAATAAGAAACTGGCCAATATTAAAATTGAGATACCAACAACATGTTATAATTATGCAATGAATTCTTGGATATTATCATACAACGGGGGAGGCGGCCATGTCCTTTTCAATCACGTGAGAAATTCTTGATTTGTGATTCGTTGGCATTAAAAATATAGGGTTTTCCTCCTCGATATTTCCCAGGATTACGATTGTTATGGGACTTGTGGGTGAAAAAAAACCTTCGAAAATTAAAACAAAGAAGAAAGGAAAATTTTTTGTAAAATAAAAACATATGTTTTCGAATTTTGTTATCTCAGCTTTGATGGGGCGCCATCAATTTGGACCATATAATTAATTGGGCACTGAATATCCAATGGCACCACTCTCTTCGTCCTCTACGCCCTCGATATAAATGACTGGGACCAGAAGATTTATTAAAACTTGTTGTTTGCTGTAAGTCTTGTAAAATCAATTGGATAATTACAACTAGCTATTGAAGTATATCAGGTTTCTCTTGCCTTATGATACAAAAATTAAAGACATAAAATTAGGAATGATCGATTTTGAAGTAGGCAGATTTCAAACTAGAAATTTGAAACCTTAGCTTGTCAGTGCTAATTCCCAGTTTATAGAACTAGGAACCTAGATGAGTTACCTTGGAAGTTGTCGAACTATTTTTTAAAATTCTTTTCTGTTTCATTTTTTATTTAATTACTAGATGATATGCCTTATTTTAGTAAAATTTCTCGGTTACGATACCATAATGGCCTGCTTATGTGGGAATGCTCAACGCCGTTATATTTGGCAAAAGTCTCCATGTAAAGACTCGTAGGGTAGAGTTTGGTTTTGAATGGGTTACTGACTTGAAATCAGCTAAAATAAGGCCGGTTCGGTTCGGTTCCTTTTCTAAGATGAACTACTTATTCGGTTGCTCATACCTATGCAAAATGAGATACTTATCACTCCCCTTCAATCATCAATGCGCCTCCTTTTAGTAGCATTACGTTCGAGCGACTGCTTTCATTCGCGAGGGAAAAGTCAATCGTTACGAAGGAAAAGATTGTTGCCCAATTTCAGTCGAACATCATCCAAATCATTTCCTTAAATCTACTCAATTTCCGCAAACACTTTACTCTCCTATTTTGTCGCGGCTCGACAGATATTTTCCGTGATTCCGTCTCACTGCCAGCAGAAGAAATGAGGAAGACAACAGATATCTCCTCCCAGCTTAGTTTCAACACCAGCCACAATTTCATGCCCGCATTTATCCATCCGCCCAAAAGAAAATTAAGCGTAAGTTACGAAAGCAGATGACTGACAGTGCACACTGATCATGACATTGGTTTAAAAGCTGAGCATAATAATAAGGCAAGTAGATACAGCAGACAAAACTGGTCACCATCACCATCCCTCCCTTGCAATCCATCTCACACCCTGTTTCAACATCCGCCGTGTCTGCCAGAAACCCTAAAAGTTTAATTTCCAGCCTAAGAAAATAATGACAGCATGAACAACAGTGACAGAGGCTTGTAGGGTCGTCGTTTCAGTGGGCTAACGTCTTTCGTCATTGAGGCGATCATGAGCATTTTAGACTTTCGTTTGCACATTTCCTCGAGAATCATTAGGTTTTAAATTTGCCCAATATGGCAGGGAATTGCACTGGGGAAGATACCGCCGTGTAATGATCGAAACCTAATCAGAAAAGCTTTTGTTGATTACGCTTCGCTGGTACAGTCATGAAAATCATGGGATGGTGGTTTCATGCTCGAATCTTCGTTAGGAAAAAGTGGCTGCAAGGGTCATTGTTTTATCGACAAGTTGAGTGGATTATAGTTTTTACACAGATACGGACGAATCCAGAAACCGTAACGCAACATATTACGTACACAGTAGGGGAGAGAGAGAGAGAGAGAGAGAGAGAGAGAGAGAGAGAGAGAGAGAGAGTAAATGAGCACTCAACCATCCAAAAGCAGCAGCAATTTATGAGGCCCCTCTTCGAACAAACTTTAGTAGTTGAGTCCATTGATGTGGGCACGGCATAACATAGAAGCAATCGAGAGAGACGATGGGGTCAATAACAAAGAAGAACTGATTAAGAAGATAATTACACACACAGTCAAAACAAACTCGGCCAACAACAGTTGTGAACATGAACGAAGTTAGACATAATTCATACATAGCGCTTATTGCATGTTGCGATTGGCCGAGTTTATCATATGGTGGATGAGTTCCAACACAAGCCCTTGGAAGATAAAACAAGAAGGGCTTTGACAAGAGTGAGAACTCTTGAGGAGAAGACGGACACAAGGAGAAGAGGTCACAAAGTCAAAGCACATGATTTACACTGACAGATTATTCACAAATTTCATACCATCACTTATAATTTATCCCACAACAAACCTGCAGATCCATCATGTATCAAACTCTCTGGCGCTGGCATTGGATCATCCACCCACATAACCACAGTCGTCATCAAAGGTCGCCCCAGCCACGGCGGATGGTAAAGCCACCCGTCCACCGAGTCGACAGGCACGAACTCGCTGCTCGGCTTCGTCAACTCGTAACTCGTCCCTAGACTAGGCAACTCGATGATCTCGCTCAGCTCTTCGGATGTCTCAGAGAGATCCATCGCCGAGATTAGTGATGTTGAAGGACTCATTGACGAGGATGATGACGCCGTCGATGTGGTGATTGTATCGAATTTATCCATCTGGGCTGCTTTTAACGCCGCTGCTTGCACGTCGCGCGGGCTGAGGGAGATAGGTCGAGGCAGCAAGCTGGCGAGTTCAGGGAAATTGAGGATCGCCGAGCTGCCTTTGATGCTCAGGGCGGCCACGTCGTGGGCACGAGCTGCCATCTCCGGGGTTGGGAACGTCCCGAGCCAAATGCGGGATTTCTTCCGCGGCTCGCGGATCTCGGACACCCATTTGCCCCAGTTCCTCATCCGCACGCCGCGGTACACCGGGTGCTTCCCGAGTCGCGGAGGCGCTTGATCTTCTTATCGGATTCGGCTGGTAGGTCGGCAGAAATCTGGTGGCCGGGGGGCTTTGGGGCTGAGTTGAGGGAGGAGGCATTCCACCCTGGGGGCGAGGAAGGGGAGCATGGTGAGGAAGGGAGCGAGTTGGAGCTGGTTTCGCGGTCCCAGTTGGATGACTCAATCATTTTATCTGGTGAACACGGTACTCTCTTTGCTTTCTTGGGGATTCTTCCTTGTCTTCGATTCTTGATGTCGTGCTTTCTTGGTAGACGCCGAGTTTAGAATTGCATGACCAAATGAGGGTTTTAGAGGAGGAAGAACCACAGGGTCTTCACAGATAGAAGGAGGAGCTGTTATGGTATAGAGACAATAGTCTCGCTTGGTTTGTATTCCGGGGTGATGGAAACAACCAAGAGAGATGACAATCAAGCTTGCTTGTGCACATGGGGCAAATTCCAGACAATTCCAAAATCTTGGTGGGAGAGAGAGAGAGAGAAGAAGGGGGGCGGGCTCAGTTATGGAGACTGTCTCTCTCTAGCTAAAAGTAGAAGGAGATTGAAATGCTGAGACTCAGAGAAAGAGACAGAGAGAAATGATGATGAGGAAGAGGAGAGAAAAGAAGAGAGAGAGAGAGAGAGAGAGGGGGGGGACTAGAGACCACTGGGCAGTGGAGTTAAGCAAAGTGGGCGTGCACTTTGAGAACTACTCCCTCCCATTCGAGAACTTCACTGTGCAGTGAAGGAGTTAAGGGGGCATGCACTTTGGGGGCTACTCTACTTGAACGAAGCAAGAAGCTTTTTCTTCTTCTTCTTCTTTTTTGTTTTGTTCGCTTCTCTTCCCCCCAATACTTCCCAGCGAGTCACCCCCAACATTTATAAAGGGTTTCAATGGAGAGAGCGATGGAGAGATTGGACCCATACAAGAAATGGGTCACCCTAAGGTTGCAATGCTGAGGGGTCCCCATCTCCATAAGACCCAAAGAAAACCCTCACATTTTAATTATTCGATATTTGTTTCTTTTAGGTCATAGCAATACGATAGCTTCCAATCTTCACTTTTCATCTCTCTCTCTCTAGCTTCAGTGTTTCACCCGGTCACTCCTGTTCATTTAACCCCTTATCATGTTTCAGTGGCCATACCAACCCCATGTAAATCAATCAAATTATTCATCACCCAAAAGAAAGGAAGTCTTCCCCTTTCTCCTTGCCTTGCCAAAAGTAAAATTAAGGAGGAAAAAGAAGGAGAGAGACAGAAATCCTCGTTCGCAAGTTCTTCTTTTGTCTTCCCAAGATTGGTTGGTGGGGATATGCTGATTCAGTGTGAGGCAACAGGTTAGGGTTTACAGCGCCCAAGCCACAATGCCCTCTTTGGGATATATATAAATAAGGGAATGGACTATATAATATTCTGATGGGCGTTGGAAAAAACATAATGTTCATCAGGTCTTTCTTTTGCTTTCTTCATGATTGATTGAGATCTGAGGATCTTTAGCTAGATGTGGAAAGAAAGAACTTGAGGCCCATATTCAATGAAGTCCCAGCTCGGACGCTAGAGGACGGGTCCAATCACTATTTAAGAAAAATGTTATTATATGATTGAGAGGCCCACCCCGATTGCTAAAATTTTTATTGTGATCAATGGTTTTGTGGAAGAAATTGTCCAAAAAGACTCAAACTTATTATATGACGGCTAATTCAATCTTAAATTTTCAATTTTGTCTCTTTTTGACTCAATTTTGTCATTTTAGTTGTAAACTTTTTGTTGTGGCCTATTTTGATGGAATATTGCTAACGTGGAAGTTCAATCAATGATTTCCATTCAAAATTGAATAGAGAACTGAATTGGAAGATTGTCAGAAATTTAAAATTAAATTGACAAAATTAGAAAATTTAGAAATTGGCTGGTTGCATAAAAATAGGCTTAGGACAATTATCCATGATTTTGTTGGAACTGTTTAATATCATACGCAAAAGTTCAACGGTTTAAGTTTTACCGAGGCAAGTCATTAATTACGCGGACATGTTATAGAGTAGCTAAAGTTGAGGTCCTTTCAAATGAGTGTACATGTACTTGGGCATTTTACCACGCATCTAAGCTATCCATCAATTCGAAAATAAGATTTTACTTCTTTTTGTGAACTTATGTAAAAAAGAGGCCGTGAATTTCAGAGAGGGACTATAACGGTTAGCCACAAAATCTAGCAAGTACGCAGTTAAACCTCACGTGTTTTTGTTTACGGACAACTACCAAATCCAAATCAAATGTAAGGACAAAACTTACAAAACTAAAAGCAAAAGAGAGAGAAGGAGAATGCAACGAACACCATTCAATCAAATAATACATTCGAGTTCTCTCAGTACCACCACGTTTCACCATTGATTTGCCCCAGCTCTCAGTCTCATTAAACTGTTCTTGTTTGTCACTATAGGAATACGACAAAGAGATTTGTATGAATACATTACATACACGTGTGGATAATGGCCTCGTGATAGAGGGTGTCTAAATCAGTGAATGCATGGGCAGGGTCCCATGTACATAATTCTTCCGTGTGTTGCATGAGCGAGCCTCGAATTCATGGGGTATTGCATTGGTTAAGCAAATAACGTGAAAAAATGAAATCCACCGGCCCTAAGTTTCGCACAATTTCTGCAACATGTCTGGTTTTGATCTGTCCACCACGCCATCAAATCAACGTACCATTTCTCTTCATGAGATGCATTCATCTATCCCATCGTGAACGCGCTTCGGCCACAAACATTAGCCAACAACTCATCCCGGGTCCCGACTGCGAACGGAATGCATGTTGAGCCCGTGGGTCATGCGATGTCTCGAACTTACCTGGCGCTTCTGCATTTGCTTGAATGGTGAGGGATCAATTAGTGTGGCATTGATGACTGCTGCCCCACCTGCCATGAACGGCCTTTCTTGGCAAGTCATAAGGAAAGCCGTGGGAGAGGGAGGCTTCAGATTTTTGTCCTCCGAAGGATGTGCGGCAGTACACTTCCCTCTATTTCTGCTCGTGTGATTTCATAAGAGTACATATACTGTGTATATTGTACTTTTTCATCACCTCGATTAGCCTCTCTTCTCTATTTGGTATGGCGTGGTGAAATTATGAGTAAAGACCGAGAAAAGGAAGAAGAAATGGAATGGATTGAAAAGAATGATAACTCTCCTTCCTTCATTTGGATGTAATTAAGATGTGAAAAGAAAACGGAAAGAAAGTGACAACAACAAATGCTCGAATCTGTTTTTAAATAGGTAATGAAAAAGGAAAAGTGAATTGCGAACACGAGACAAAGTGAGTCCTACTATCTTGATGGAAAGAATGAAAACTTCTATTTGTATAGTTTGAGGCTTTTGAGTGTGTCTTGAATTTCTAGCCCAACGACATGCATTGCCACCCGAATTCGACTGTCAATCCTATCAGAGAAAAAAAACGGCAGAGCAGATTTCCTGATGTGTGGGTTCCCATATTTTGCATGGAAGGGGTATTGTAGTACTTAGCCTATACAATGTCGAGGAAGTTTCTGTGAGCTGAGAGAACTTATTAATATGAGATTCTGAGTCGAGATTAGACATCGAAAGAGATGGTTTTACTGGGGTCAGGGCTATGAGTGAGGCATAGGTACATGTTGCAATATCTTTCAATTCTTGAATAGTAGAATATGACCATATAAATCCTCCTATATGCATCTAGATCCTAATCATATATTGTCGTCTCGTGCATGTGCCTATTAATTGTCTATCTAAACTGTTTTATCGCTATCCATTGTGTTATAGCCTAGGGTTTCCTATATAAGCATGGAATCGCCAGTTTCATTTGGAGTGTCCATTCCATCTCAAAGACCTTTTACCAGATATTAAAGGAAAAATAGAAGATTCTATACAGAATATAATGCGTGCCCGAGGATTCTAACAGCTATGCATCATGCTTGGGCTGATTGATTCTGAATCGATCTCTGGTTATAGGCTGAATGGGCCAAGTTAGACTAGGCCTGAGGAACACCACCATTCATTTCATTTGATGGCGACGAGCCCATTCTAGTCATGCAGTTCAAGAATCAGTGAACTTTCTTAATCTAGCCAGCCGAAGAACAGAAGAAACAAAAATAAAAACCCACATTTTCTAGACACCCTTCTAACCATGCCACCGCATATCTATATTTTGATTTTCTCAGCATCTCTGATAATGTTCTTTCAGCCCACGAATTATTGAAAAATTATCATAGCCGGTCGGATTCCCCCTAGATACATTCATTAAAGCTGATCTAGTGAAGGCTTTTGACTCACTGAGATGGGATTGTCAGCTTTATGTGATTTGAGTTCTTGACCAATTTATTCAATGGCTTACAGCTTGCATTACTTCTCCCTAGTTTTCTATTTCCTTGAATAAGTGGCCTTGAAGGCTTTTCTAAGGGAGGCAAGGGACATAGGCAAGGACATCCATTGTCTCCTTTGCTTGTTTGTGATAGCTATAGGGGTAGGGAGGCTTTCTCAGAAGTGCTGGACGACGCTGCTTCTGGGGATACTGCAAAACTTCACTTTTTCTGCTCTAGAAAAAAAAGCTCTCATCTTAACTTTTGCGGAATATTTGATGAGTTTCTCAAAAGGGTACAAGGATTCCTTGCAGCAAATCCTTTTTCCGTTACAGCTGTTTCATCATCTTTTAGGCCGAAAGTTGAATCTTTCAAAGACTGAGATTTCCTAGGCTGGTTCCAATGATGAACAACGTGCTGAATTGGTTTAGATTGAGTAGCTTTGAGAGATGTTCCGCCAGTAAAATATCTTGGTTTACCCTAGGCATCAAATTAGCTAAGTGACAAAGAGGATAGGCGTTTAGTTGAGGCTATCACTTCAAGAATGAAATAATGGACTGTGAGGCGTCTTTTCGATGCTGGTCGGCTTCCGCTAATCAGAACTGTCATCGTTAGGGTCACTAATTATTCGTGCCACATGTTCATACTCCCCTAAGAAAGTAATTATTGAGGTGCACGTACGAGGGTACTGGAGGAAAAAAGTTCCACATTAGGATAGAGTCTATTATTCAGTAATGATTATATTTTAGTTGATTGATATTTTATTGATTTAACATTTTAAATGTGTTAGGAATAGTCAAATATTTCTTTATAATATTATTTTATATTACAAATAATTAGATAATTTTGTCATTTTTTCGTAACTTTCAAGATTGTATGTATATCTCATTTATGAAGATCTAACTAGATGTTGGTTTAGATTCGAGCTATTCTCTCGAGTGAAATGTTAGATTTCTATAGTGTTGACTCAATGCTTATCAGATAGATAGAGCAAAAATGCATAGGCTATTAAAGTAGCAAAAGTAATCATGAGATGATGTTTGTTTGCCCAAGATGTGAGAGTGGTCTGGGCCTTGGCAAGTTTGCAGTCTGGAATGTTGCTTGTGCTTTAAAGAACTGAAGTGAACTCCTTTTGAAATCATGAGATGATGTTTGTTTGTCCAAACTCTAGGCGAGAGAGTACCTTTGCTTGGAGAAAATTGCTTAAAACAAGGCGTTTTCCTAAGCCTCACATCAAACATGTGATTGGAGATGGGCAGCATGCTTTTTCGAGACACTATAACTATTGATATCCTCCCTAACTTTGTTGGTATGATATTTATCATTGAATAAGGAATTTTCTTTGAGATAGTCTAGATCTTGGGCACTAGTAAAATCACGAGATGATCTTTATATAGTTGAGTAATCCTAGTCGGAAGCGATAATTTCCCATCGGATGCATTGCAGTACTGATTGGACTATATAGATTCATGCTAAGGAGCGTTGTTTGAAGAGAATGCGAAAGGATAGTGAAATGCATACCTTGAACTCTAGTCGGGAAACTGCTCCCCTTGAATGATGAAGATAAATGGATATAAACTCTTCTGCAAGCTCTCTCCTCTAGCAAGATTCGCTTAAATCAATGATGGACTGAGCACAGGATTCCTTTTTGTCCTTCCTAGTCAGGGTTTTGATGGCTTATCCTCTGTTAGGATATTTATTCGCACAGATACTGGACAAAATCTTCCCATCAGTCAATGGATTCTATGCAACACTGGGTAAAAATTTATATTAAATCAAATGACGTTATATTCCGCAATTATTTTACAATTAAATTCATTAAAATAATGAAGGCTCTAGTTGTTGGAATGAGAATTCCCATTCCTGGTTGATATAATTTGCTTTTGTAGACGAGTCAATTCACGAAAGGCAAAAAAAAATAAAAATGCCACCGAAGGTTTATTTTCATTAAGGATTAATAACACAAAAACTTTAAATTAGTATATTTGTGACAAATTTATCTAAAATTAACATACGTTTATGATAAATTTATCATTTATTAGTTTATTTTAAATTTCATCATTAAATTGCTGAGTTGGATGATAAGTGTCAATTGACAAGTATATTACATATGTATTAGTTTGTGATTGTTTGTGATATTAATTTAATGGAAAATATAAATTTGTCACAAATATATCGATTCAATATTTTTTATGATAAAAAAATTTATTTAGGGTAAATTTGTTACATGTAATATCGATTTGGGATAAATTTGTCATATATGTATCAATTTTGAGTTTTTGTGCTACTAACTCCTTTTTTATTACCACTGTCTTGGTGGCCACGATGGTTTGGACTCTCTTCCCCCCACGAAAGGGAGATGTTCGAATCCTCTCACAATTGCTTGGGGTCTTAAGTGTGACGTTGGGGGTGGTGAGTCCTCCTGCTTATGTGTCATCTCAGGATTTACTCTTCGGCTACTGGCCATGTGAGGGTTCCCTGGATCATCAAAAAAGAAAAACTCCTTTTTTATTTATCTCTCTAGATGACGGCCGTGCGGGAGTTCCCTGGATCACCAAAAAAGAAAAACTCCTTTTATATTTATTTTTATAGCAGTATAGAAACATCACGCTGAATTGCTACTTCTTGAATATCATATTCAAACATTCTATTTAGTATCATAATTTTACTCGATATGCATGAATTAAATGTTTCCTTTTTTGGGTGTTGTGGTCGAGTCCTATTATGATCAGCTTTTGCTCAAATAATCTAGTAAAAGAGAAGCCTATTAAGATTTGAGCAATAAAAACTTGATACCTAGTTACTTGGAAATCACCGAGAGTTAAGCACGAGTTGAAGGTTATTAGCATATTTAGTCGAACCTATGAAGGTTTAATATTTTAAGCTAATGGTTAGAAGTTAAATAAGATTTATTAACTATTTCAAATCATAACACATGCATTTGAATGAAATCTCTCCCCTCACGTCAGTCTGTCTTGTGCTAGTTTTGGCACTCTCCCATCATCCATCAACATATCTCTCAACTTAACAATCCACTGCTTACTTTGCACTTGCAGTCGTGTATTGCATTTAGGGGAGTTCAAAACGGACCATCCAAATCGAGAACCCCCCGGATGGACCAGAATGGCCGGTTTGGTTCAGTTCCAAATTCCTAAAAGCGAAATCGGTGTTTGGGTAGTCTAGTTTCTGATTCCAAGGGGAATTGGGACTAACCGAACTTGACCAACTACAAATACATTTTTTTAAAATTATTTCTTCAAAATCAGTAAAATGTGAACGAAAGACTATCTCGATCCGCTTCCAAATAATGAGAAAAAAAGTAGTGAAAAGTAAAGTGCTCGATTTCATTGGATTGGATTGTAATTGGACTAGACTGGTGGTTTGGTCCAACTTCTGGTCCTAGGACCAACCAATCCAATCCCCAATTCCTAGTTATACTTTGGAATTGGACCAAATTGGGAACTAATCACTCTTAATTGCACCCGCATCACCGCCAACTTAGAATTGGTTTGCTTTAATCCGATGCTCACCTTCACCCATGGTCTCTCTAGGTTAGATTGAACTCTAATGCTATCTTCACTTGGCAATAATGTTGATTACGAGATTCCATCCTTTAGAAATTCTCAAACACAAATATATATTGGGAGGGATTACAAATCAATTATCTGCTCTAATACTATTTTATTAAGACCTGCAATAGAATCAACCCAACCTCAAGAGATCAAACAAGAGGGAAGTTAAACTTTGAACCCATTAACATATTCAAAGTTGGTTCACTTTCACTCAAAAGCTTAATCTCCATTTGTTTTGCAAAAATCAATAATTTGAAAAATAATTTTCTAATTTTGATTTTTTTTTATCTCTTAGAAAAATGAGTAATGAGATTTTTTTTTTCATTGGTATCAATATAATAATTTTTGCCTACTTTTTTTTTTTTTTTTATAGTGAAAACTTTTCCATTATCTCATTTTTTGAAAAAGTATATTACGAAAACATTTTTCAAATAAACAAATACATTAATTGCTTCAAATCATATCAATTTTTTAAGGTAGTCGATTTAGTTACCACCACTCACTCTGCGCCTTAACAAAGTTATCTTGTGCATACCTAGACTAAAAAGCATGGGTAAAATTATTCAAAAAGTCTTAAACTTATTATGCTTTTGCCAATTAAGTCCTAAAACTTTCAATTTTGTCAATTAGGTCGTAAATATTTTCACATATTGTCAATTGATTTCATTTGATCAATTTTGACTGGAATTTGTTGATTTGGGCTCCGGTTATTTTACATGATATGGCTAGAAGATCGGCACTAATGTAAATAATTTTTAATAGTATACTTTTTCAAATTTTTATTAAAATTAATATTTTTACCTTTTTACTTTTTTTCTCTTGTCCTTTTTTAAATATTTATTATGGTTGGCAAGGGTCGCCGGGTCCTTCCCCACCATCGCTAGCTATTGGATGAGGGTCACATGCTGCTTGTGAGGGTCTGCGGCTAGAAAACTTGACGAGGCCAAAGGGCTATGGATGAGAGTCCCGATGGCCTTCTAGGCAAGGGTCATAGGAGCAAGTGAGGCCACCTTCGCTTGTGGCTAATGAGGATCAGGCTACCCTTGCCTAGTGGCAGGCAAGGGCAGGGTGACTAGTGAGGATAGCCAAACCCTTTGGGGGCCACGATCAAAAATAGAAAAAAGAAAAAAGAACAAAGAAAAAGAGAAATAGGAAAAAATTGAAAAAAGTATATAAAAGTATCGCTAAAAATTATCTAAGTCAGTGTCGACGGTTCTATACATTAAGTCCAACTCATTATATCTGGCTTTTACTAGAGTTTCCGATTGCATAAGTCAGCAATTTTTATTAGTAGCGACTAGTGTACGCCTGGGAATATTCGAAGGTGACCAAGGGCTGAATTCGATCTATGTCACGACACTTTGAGATGCGTTTCCTACCACAGCAC
Organism: Corymbia maculata; assembly: GCA_014182735.1. NCBI lineage: Eukaryota > Viridiplantae > Streptophyta > Magnoliopsida > Myrtales > Myrtaceae > Corymbia > Corymbia maculata. The sequence goes on along the minus strand of CM024684.1, from coordinate 3,338,436 downwards.
ATTGTGCCCATAACCGACAGCAACTACACCTTTCATCTGAGAGTTATTCTAATAACGCAGGTCATTGGAGGTAGTGTTTTGCTTTGGGCTAATTTTAAATGCGTGCGTGCGTGCGTGCGTTTGTACGTGGAAGTGTGTGTGTGTGTGAGGGGACGTGCATGGTCTTTCTTGTTTTACGTTTTTACGATAAGTATTGTCTTTCCTTTCTGGCAGAGATAAGCATGAGTTCAAGGGCTTATAAGTGCATCACTGTAGCGTCTCTCTCTCTCTCTCTCTCTCTCTCTCTCTCTCTCTCTTTCTGATAACCATCTGGATAGTCTCTCATAATGATGCAGAAGAAGAGGAGGAAGAAGAAGATGGCACTCTCTTCTCAATCTTTGAATGTCAATGCATCTCTTCATCAGCCATCGAACTCTCAAACTCATAGTTTTGATTGCCTAAAGATCTCCGTACCGTTGTATCCGAAGGTAATTCATGTAGAGAGGACGTTGTCATTTCTTTGGGCTGAAAATTTTTGCTGTCCGACTTTAGACAAATCTCTCCATTTTCCATTCCCGGTGTCTCACGCGGTTATATTTTAAGCGAAATGTTGGTTATGCGATCCAAATTCACTCATCTGACAAGGTCATATCGTTTTACTGCGTCTTCTATCTTTAAGGTCGAGCCCTTTTCTATTTTTTGCCTCTCATGATAAGCTCCTCACACGCACTTGCTATGGAAAATGAGTCCTTCGTTTTCAAGTATCTGTAATGATAAAATCCCTGTGGCATGTCAACTAAATGCCATTCCGCCCTCTTTTTAGCTTGGTAAGGTCTTAAACATGCAAGCTTATTCTCCAATCTACATGATCATATGAAACAAATAGATCCTTGTTACTCATAGTCTTCTTATTCATATTGCGCATGCAACCTCAGATTCAGATTCAGTTTTATTGATGACCTTGCTAAAACATGTCTTCCAGCCTCCGTAGAAGATCAGTTGCCACAAAAGCCATGGCCAGAACACGTGCTTGAAGCCATGAAGAGCACTTCCAGGAAAATGCTGGATGCTGTCATGGATTCCGAGTTTCAGTTTGTTGATCAGCCATTGCTTCCCTCTCAGGTACCAGAAAAACTCGAACGGCAGGTGTATGAATCATGGAATGAGATGGAAAAGCATCGATGTAGTTATTTTTGCGTCGAGGAAAATAATATTTTGGATAGAGCATTCCAGCTATGCCAACAGACTTAGTTCAAAACATGGCGTGACAAACATTCTATTAAGCATGAAGCTGGAACAAAATGGTTAACCTATTGATCCGAACATGCTTAGTTGATTCTGACAGCAACTTTCAAGTTATGTTATCATATTATCAACTTAAAATAGTTATTTGATTCCTCCTGTGTTATTTTATTCTTATAAAATAGTTATTCCATCATTATATTACCCTGTTCTGCGAAGCATCAATTACGTCAATAAAAATGAGAAGACATATAAAATGCATAATGGAACTAAATTAAAATTGGAGATATGGTTGATACATTGATCATCGAGTGTAATGAAATGAAATTAATTGGAGAGATATGATTGATCATATAGATGCTAGATATATTATCCGTTTAGTTATAGTAGCTCTTTCCATTCAGATATATTTTTACATACCAACCACACCCTAAGAATAATGCCTGAGATACAAATGGTGATTCATAAAGTTGATTCAAAAGATAATGTGCCAGACTCTGGTGAGTTGTCTAGCCTAAGGTAAGGGCATTGCATGCGTGCAGAAAAACTTTGCCCCAGTCGAAGAAATTGGTGAGGCAATCGTAGTCGCTTGCTGCAAAGGCAACATTCCTGTCAATTTTCCACGGGGCGTTTTCGTTAGACATGGTATGCCAACTACTTAAATCAATCTCACAAGTTTTAGTGTATTTTATTCACTTTCTGTAATTAAAGAACACAAATTACGCATGGCATTCTCAGCAATGCTTGTAGAAGCAGAACAACGACTAGCTTCTCGAAATAGGCGACAGATGAGTAATGTATGATGGTGCAGGTCTAAATCCTCTGTTCGGCGGTCTTAAATCCACAGAATTGACTTTTGGAAGATCAAGCCATACATGGGTCGAGGGAGAAGGAATGCTTCATGCAGTATATTTCAAAAAGGAATCCGGAGGAAATTGGCTACTATCCTACAAAAACCAATATGTTGAATCTGAGACTTTGAAGTTAGAGAAGACACGAAACAAGCCGTCTTTTCTTCTGGCTATCGAAGGAGGTTCTTGGGCTATTATGGCTGCTTATCTCCGGAACACTGTATTACTCCTCGTCCCTTCATCTGTACTTAATTATTCTCCAAAGATTGGATTTACTGATTTGCCTTAATGTAAATTGTATAGCTCTACATATACCGTATGCCGGATTATCTCATCTTTAGCAGCTTAGGTATGGAACAGCCAATAAATACATGAGCAACACTAGCGTTTTTGAGCACGCTGGGAAAACTTATGCGGTCGCAGAGAATTACGTGCCTCAAGAAGTAGATGTCACCACGTTGGAAGCTCGTGGCAATTGGAACTTGGATGGGGATTGGAACCAACCTTTCTCCAACCACCCAAAGGTTCAAAATTTCAATATGCGAAGTATGCCCCGACATATATATGACAGATTTCACCGATTTACTACAAATCGTTGCTTTGTGCAACAGAGTGCCTGTATCGGGGAAGCTGGTCACCATAGGAGTAGATGCTAGGGGACCTTATTATGTCATGGGTGTTGCATCCAGTAATTCGATATATCCTGATTTCATGACATTGTTGAGTTCTACAATAAGAATTAAGGATAAGACTGAGTCTTGAAATTGGATAATTGTTTCAGCTGATGGGAAGAAACTCAAACATGAGGCTGATCTTGAGTTTTATCAGAGTGTTGCCATGAAATTGTTGTCACAAGCAGGTGAGCACTCTAGTTTGGAAGCGTCGGTTGGTGACAAAGTACGAGATTAACCAATAATCCGTTTGATTTTGGGTACAATGTGATCATTGACCATGAGTTGGATCCATAACCTCGAAATCTTTATGTTCTTGTATTTTTAGCCATCTTTTTCAAGCATGTTGTGCAGCTTTAGATCAAACGATTTCTTGGAATCTAGATTAGTGAAGTATGACAAGGAAGGGTATGCAAGGACTGGGGTGATGCTTCGTTACGGAGACGCAAGTTCAGTCCGATGGTTTCATGTAGAATCAAGCTGCGTATTTCACGTACTCAACTGCTTTGAGGATGGTGATGAGGTATGTTTTTTCCCACAAGCCTAACTCGAGTGTTAAAGATCTCTTAGAAAAGGCCTTAACTCGACCGATATGGCCAGATCAAAGCAGATTGCGGTGAGTGGATGCAGGGCTCTTGCGTCAGTGTTTCTGGGTCCTGATTGGGGTACGAGCAAGTTCGATTGGTTCTCTAGAGGATTCGACTTCAGGGAACTGGTGGATCCAAATGCTGACAAGCAAGGAGGCTATCTGTTTACCCGTGGCAATTGGAGATTGAACATGGAATCTGGGGAAGGTCAGGAGTCGAATTTTATGGGCACCGAATTCTCTATGGACTTCCCTCTCATACATGCCAATTTCACCGGCTTGCCTAGCAAGTATGGTTATTCTCAAAGTCATCAATTCAAAGTCAAGCTCTGAAAGTGGTAATGCAATGCTCTCTACTCTCAAGTGCATGCCACTTGCCCAAAGCAGCGCATAAGATCGGTTTCCTTATGTTTATGCATCACTTGTTTGATTCAGGAATGGCCAAATATGGAGGTCTTGCTAAATTACACTTTGACGAACTTTGTCCTAGCCTATCTGATTCTGAGGAACTAGAGAGAGTTTTTTTATTCACACTCTAATTATCCATTGTGCGTGTTGAAATGTGCTTAACTTCAGCCTTGAATTAGGGAGGAGGTCATGGCGAGAGCTCAATAAAGTTCGAGTACCATTATTTTGAAAAGGGCAGCTTCTGCAGCAGGAGCGTTTTGGTCCCTAAGAAAGACGGTGCCGGAGAAGACGGTGCTGGAGAAGACAGTGGTTAAATTGTCACCTGGGTTCATAATGAAGAAACAGATGTGTCCCAGGTCAAGTCTGGGTGTTTCAGTAGTATCATCACTTAGCTTTGCCCGATCTTTGTGTATTTAATCTTTTGTTTCTTGGTGAATGCGGTACCCTCCTACTCCAGTGACATGTAGTCCAGTTGAGTATGTGTCGGTACCGTGTTCCCCCCCTTTTTTTGTATAGCTCTCTGGTCGATTTAATACTACTTACCTTACCAAAAAAAAAAAAAAAAAAAAAAAAAAAAAAAAAAAAATCACTTAGCTTTGCCTACCGGTAACAACGTTGGTTGTGATTTTGAGATTGTGAATTTGCAGGTTCACATGATTGACGCGCAGAAGTTTGAAGGCGCAGCAAAAATCACTCTGCTCCAAGGGTACCCTACGGATTTCATGGTACCTTTGTCTCCATGCCGAATTGATCACCAGGATTCCAAACCTCACTACAAATCATGTAGTAGTAGGCCTTACTTCTGTCATCAGACAACAGTTTTCTTAGCCTTTAGTATGTGATTTTTTTTTTTTTTGGTAAGGTAAGATTATAAATTAACGACCAACAAAATGTACAACAGGGGTGAGGCACGGTACCAACAGGCACTCAACTAGACAACATGTCGTTGGAGTGACTGGGTACCACGATCACAGGATGTGAACAAAACATGTACAAACATACATATTAAAGGAGGACCAAAGGGTCCCAAGCATCCTAAGTCTGCACCAAGGGCAACTCTAATAAAAAATGCGAGGGTCTATCCCCCAACAGCGCTGCATTCTCCTGTTCCTAGGGTTGTTATCAACCCTTTTGAAAGCCAGGGCCTTATCCTTGACCGCCTTGAATAGCTGTAGCTTCATAGAATGAATTTGAAAGCTCCGGCCACGGAATATGGTGTCATTCCTGGCTTTCCAAATGATATAGCAGAGAGCGCCAAATGAAAACCGAGCTATCTCACAGTAGAACCCCTTGTCAGAAAGAACATTACTAACCCAAAGGAGGTTGTCTGGCCAAGCCGAATTAGTCTAAGGAAGATTGCATTTTGCGGCCCAAAAGTTGGCAAGGGAATTAGGGACGCAGCATTCAAAAAACAAGTGGTTGACAGAGTCAGGCCTAGTGTTGCAGAAAGCACAAACTGAGGAGGGTATTTTGCAATAGGACATGAGAAGGACCTGGGTTGGAAGACGGTTCTTGGAAATTAGCCACAGAAGGAATTGGTGTCTAGGGGCCAAGGTCTTATTCCAGACAAAAGAAGACCAGGAGACTGGGTTGGCTTTTTCACGAATAGTAGCCCAAGCTGAGGCCATCGAGAATTTCCCAGATGAGTCCTCCACCCAACTGAAGGTGTCCAAATCATGCAAAAGTGGGGGAACCGAGATTTGCCACAGAGTCAAGTCTTGTAGGATTTGGAGCCCATCCGGTGAGAATAAGTCCCTGACCTTCGCCTGCCTGAGGAGGTCTGATTGGTAAATATAGTTGTCAGAGAAGATCAAGTTAAGGGGACCAACTTCAAGCCAAGGGTCAAACCACAATGATGTATGAGAACCATCTCCTATCTTCCATCTAAAGTGGGGTTGGAATTCTTTCCTTAACGCAAGGATCTTCCGCTAGGCCCAAGAACATTGGGTTGCCTTTAGTATGTGATGTTCTTTCTAACTTTCTGATTTTAGTTTTGTGCAGGTATTTCCTGCTTATCAGTAACTGTATCTGTCCTGGAAAAGTAGAAAGTTAAGAGCTTGGCTACCTCAAACCCGATCGCTCTTTAATCTACTATACACACAACAATAATCTACTGCGTACACAACGAATATTAAATGTCGAGCATGTGTTAGGACGGTATCGGATGCTTGAGCCATTGAGCCTATGTCCCGTGCGCTGCCATGTTATTGACCAAGATTGCATTTGAAAATTCTAATTTATTAGGAAAATGACTAATTATTCAATACGATTTGCGTGTATACGATTGGGGGAGGATCAAAATCCCACCTTAACATAGAGGCTCCAAAGCCATCTACCGCTTGAAATATGAAGAAATACAAAGAGAATCAGGGATCTACAATGATATAAGGTGATTCAAAGCATATTTAAATTTGCCATGTGAGGTTTGAGAGTTTTAGATGCAAGTATTTTTTGAAAGAGTCGGTAAATATGAAAAAGCTAGCAAAAATTATTGCATTCATTCCAGTTGTACGCTTCATTTTGTCTCTGTTCGTGCATAAATATTTCATACGGCCGGTACTTTTAAAAAAAATCTATGTCGAAGGACATAGCCATCGGATATGCTAGGCCGACGGTAACTCTATAGGTAGGGGGTGGTGCGCGATTGCCGTAAATAATCTAGGATCTTCAAAGGAGAGGGAGAGAGAATCAATAAAGACCATAATGTCTGCGAGCATATCTTCTTTCTCTTCTTGGGAATGCCGAGAAATACTTTTTGTCTCTTTTCTTTGAACCGGCCTGTCTCTCATATTCCCCTCTTTTAAAGACAAAAACCACATTATCCTTTGCCTCTTTTCTTTGAAAATCAGGGAAAACTGCCACATGTGAACGTGCCGATGTACACATTTCCAATATTTAAACACACAACTTGTCTGTGATAAAAACACACACACACATAACTTGTCCGTGCTAAACAATCCAATTATGTTCTTTATTCGCACCCCTCGTTATCAAAATTTAGCCATACCAAATTAAATCGGTTCTCCAATTTTGCTCTAATCAACATTCTTTCGACAAGATTTCAGCCACGTAATGGCTTTTGGCCAAATTTTAATTGATCCAGACTTAGTCTAATTAAGATCAGGACCTCCCCAGTACTGGTCCATCCACCTCTGGTTCAACAAGTATGTAATAATGCATAAGAAACACAATTAATATGTAAATGCAATTACTGTTTTTTCATTTGTTAGGGATTGATGTCGATTCCTAAATTGTCTATGCAAGGAACAACTAAATAGATCATCAAAATTTAAGTGTCGACACTCGTCACACTCAGTCTTGCACCTCAATAAAGTCATCCATGCTTGCCTAAATATCAGTAGGAATTGAATCTGAGATCATACATTTGATTTTTTACATAAGAGTAAGTCATTATCTTGGCTTTTGGGAGGTCACTAGAAGTGCTTTGATTTGTGTACGATGCTCATTTTGATGTCACAAATTTTTGCCGGCTCACTTCAATGCCAAAATAAATAAATAAAAAATCACTTAAGTGCCAATAGTGAGAAATTCTGGCTAAAACTACATGTGGTTTTTTTTTTTGTTGGAAAAATTGGTCTATGTGGCATTTTCACGTATACATTTCTCCTCCATGCCATTTTTTCTATTTTTTTCTTTCCTTTTCAGTTGGCACTGAAAAAATTGTCTCTAAAAAAATTTGGAACTTAAGTGATTTAGCGAAAAGTGGGTTAAACAATATCATTCAGAACCCAAGCTTTCCAGCAAGCCATGTTAGCTAAAAATATTGATAAAAAGGGCCACATCAGATTTCTTACTGAAGAGATTGGAGTTGGCATTAAATTGATCGCTTTTAAAAAAAAATTGGCATTTAAATAAGCCGTAAAAAAGTTATGATACTAAAATGAGTGCCTTACCTAAGTTAAAGGCACTTTTGGTGTTCTTCTTTCCCGGCTTTTACCAACTGTTCAGATTGCATAATTATCAGTTTCGTTTATAGCCACCGGTGTACGCGGTGGGATGGAATATTCGAAGGTGAGCAATGGCTGAATTTGACCAATGTCGCGACATCTTTGAGATGCATCACCTGCCAATCCACATTACCCCACTCCATAAACAACAGTAACTAGAGCTTTTATTACAGACTTATTCTGTTGACGCAGATCATGGGACGTAGAGTTTTAGTTTGAGCTGATTTTTAAGTGCCTGAGTGCATGGATGGAAGTGGGCGCGTATATGATGGTACATATCGTCTTTCTTCTTCTCTTTTCTTCGATGTGCATGTTCGTCGTCTGTCCTTTCTGGCAGAGACAAGTACGAGAGAATATCCGTCTCTGGGAAAGCGACGTACCTATGTCATTGGACGACTTTTGAGGCCTCTGGTCATATAGGTCGGAGGCGAGTGAGTGCATCACTGTAGCCTCTCTTTTTTCTTGGTAAACATCATTATATATAGTTTCTCATAGTATTGCAGAAGAAGAAGAAGAAGATGGCACTCTCTTCTCATGCTTTGCACGTCAGTGCATCTCTCCACAAGCCATCCATTTCACAAAGTTGTGGTTTTGATCGCCTGAAGCTGTCGGTTCCGTTGGATCAGCATGTAACACATGTAGAGAGGGTTTCGTCGTTTCTTTTGGCCGAAAGATTTGCCGTCAAATTTTTAGATGATTCATTCTATTTATTTATTTTATTTTTTGGTGTTTCACGTGGTTGCATTCTAGGCAAAACGTTCCCTCTGCGACAATATCATTTCTTTCGAACTTCTAAGTTACTTGAATCAGTCTCGAGAACTCGCTTACCTTGTGGCATCATATCATTTTACCAGGTCTTGCATCTATAGGGTCGAGTCATTTTCTTCTTCTTTTGGCTCTCATGATTAACTCCTCCCGCCCACTCTTGCCATGGAAATGAGTCCTCTGTTTTTAAGTATTTGTAATGATAGAAAAGAAGGGTAAAATCTTCCCCATGCGGAATCTCAACTGAATGCCCTTAGCTTCGTAAGGTCTTAAATATGCATGCTCATTCTCCAATCTCCACAAGATTTCAAGATTCATGTAAACAGTTCATATGATCATGTGAAACAAATAGATCCTTATCACCCAGTCTCCTTTACCTTACTGATTTTGCACATACGAACCTAGATTCAGATTCAGTTTTATTCATGACCTAGCTAAAATATTTGTCTCCCAGCCTAAGAGGAAGATCGAGTTGCCACAAAAGCCATGGCCAGAACATGTGCTAGAAGCCGTGAAAAGCACTTCGAGGAAAATGCTGGAGGCTTTCGTGGATTCCCTTTTTCGGTTCGTTGATCAGCCCTTGCTTCCCTCTCAGGTACCAGAAAAACTTGAATGGCAGACTTATGAGTCATGGACTGAAATAGAAAAGGATTGAAATAGTTACCTTTTGTGTTGAGGGAAGCAGTATCTAGATAGGAGTTTCCAATATGAGACACAATTAATCAACAAATTGGCATAAAAAACATGCCATTAGGCATAGGGCTGGAATGGAATGGCTAAACCATCAATCCAAACAAAGTTGATCTTAAATGTTTTTTTATATTCACGTGGTCTCCGTCCACCTATCATCTTAAGTTTTGGATTAGATTTTTTAATATGATATCAAAGCTGTGGTCTACATATGAGAGGGAGTGTAAACACTTAAAACTTTTTTGGGTTGGACTTTCTAACATTGATTTTGAAAGCGACTTCCTTGTTATATTGTCATATTTTGTAATAATGCTAGAAAAACAAATGGTGATTTATAAAGCAAAATTCTAAAAAAATGAGCAAGACCCTGGTCGAGTTGTCTAGCCTAAAGTAAGGGGATTGCATGCATGCAGAAAAACTTTGCTCCAGTTGAAGAAATTGGCGAGGCGATTGTAGTCGCTTGCTGTGAAGGTGACATTCCTGTCGATTTTCTGCAGGGAGTTCTCGTTAGAAATGGTATACAAAGTGCTTCAATCGATCTCTTAAGTTTTAGTTCATTTTCTTCGACTTCCGTAATTAGAGAACACAAAGTACACATGGCATTCTCAGCAATGCTTGTAGAAGCAAAGTATGACTAGCTTCTCAAAATAGCTGACAGAAGAGTAATGTATGATGGCACAGGTCCAAATCCTCTGTTTGGCGGTCTTAAATCCACGGAATCAATTTTTGGAAGATCAAGCCAAACATGGGTCGAGGGAGAAGGAATGCTTCATGCTGTATATTTCGAAAAGGAACCCGGAGGAAATTGGCTACTATCCTACAAAAACCGATATGTCGAGTCTGAAACTTTCAAGTTAGAGATGCTGCGAAACAAGCCGTCTTTTCTTCCGGCTGTTGAAGGAGATTCTTGGGCTATTATGGCTGCTTATCTCCTGAACACTGTATTACTATTCTTCCCTTATTTTGAACTTAACAATTCTCCAAATATAAACATTATTTATTCGCCTTAATGTAAATTGTATAGCTCTACCTACAGAACAAGTTGAATTATTTCATCTTAGCAGCTAAGGTATGGAGCAGTAAATAAATACATGAGCAACACTAATGTTTTCGAGCATGCGGGAAAAACATATGTGGTTGCGGAGAATTACGTGCCTCAAGAAGTAGATATTGCCACATTGGAAGCTCGTGGCAATTGGAACTTCGGCGGGGACTGGGATCATCCTTTCACTAGCCACCCAAAGGTTTGATCTTTTGATATGTACAGTATGCCCTGTCATATATAGGATTGATCTGATTTCATTGATTTGCAAGTCATAACTTTGTACAGAGAGCGCCTGTATCGGGGGAGCTGATCACCATGGGAATAAATGCTGTGAGACCTTACTATCTAATGGGCGTTATATCTGGTAATCCGCTTTGTCTTGATTTCATGACATTGTCGCATTCTACAATAAGCAATAAGGATAAGACTCCTGAGGTTGGCTAATTGTTTCAGCTGATGGGAAGAAACTCGATCATAAGGCTGATCTCAAGTTTGATCGGAGTGTTCTCAGCCATGAAATTGGCATCACACTTAGGTGAGCGATCTAATTTCAGAAACATTGGTTGGCAACAATGTACGAGATTAACCATTGATCCACTTGTTTTTAGGTACAATGTGATCATTGACCATCCCCTTGTCTTTGACATGAAGAGACTTGTCAATGGTGGACCGTGAGTGAAATCCAACAACTTAAATTTTTTATTTAATTCTTGTATTTTTCACCATATTTTTCAAGCACGTTGAGCAGCTTTACATCAATCGCTTTCTTGGAACATAGGTTAGTGAAGTATGACAAGGAAGGGTATGCAAGGATTGGGGTGATGCCTCGATATGGAGACGCGAGTACAGTCCGATGGTTCTATGTAGGACCAAGCTGCACATTTCACATATTCAACTGCTTTGAGGATGGTGATGAGGTATATTTTTCCTACAAGCCTAAATTTGAGGGTTAAAAATCTCTTAGGCCAGGCCTCAACATGAACGATATTGATGGACAAAGCAGGTTGTGGTGAGAAAATGCAGGGCTCCCACATCGGTGTTTCCTGGTCCTGATTGGGGTATGAACAAGTTTGATTGGTTCTCAAGAGGATTCGACTTCAGAGAACCAGTTGATGCAAATGCTAACAAACGTGTAGGCTATCTGTTTACCCGTGCCTATGAGTGGAGATTGAACGTGGAAACTGGGGAAGTTCAGGAGTCAAATCCAACGGGCACAGAATTCTCTATGGACTTCCCTTTCATACATGCAGATTTCACTGGCTTGCGCAACAAGTACGGTTATGCTCAAGTCATCAATTCAAAGTCAAGCTCTGAAAGTGGTAATGCAATGCCAGACTCTACTCTCGAGTGCATGGCTACTCGCCCAAAGCAGCGCATAAGATCGGTTTCCTAATCTTTATAGATCACTTGTTTGATTCAGGAATGGCTAAATATGGAGGTCTAGCGAAATTATACTTTGACGAACCTTGTCTTGGGCTATCTGATGCCGAGGTATTAGTGAAAGTTTTTTGGGTTGCTCTACTTAACCATTGTACATGTCGAAATGTACCTTACTGTGGCCTTGAATTAGAGAGGACATCACGAGAGCTTGATAAAGGTTGAGTACCATAATTTCAAAACGGACAGCTTCTGCAGTGGGAGTGTTTTTGTCCCTAGGAAAGACGGTGCTGGAGAAGACAATGGTTGGATTATCTCTTGGGTACATAATGAAGGAACTGATGAGTCCCAGGTTAAGTTTAAGAGTTTCAATATAGTCATCGTGTAGCTTTGCCCACTGGTAACGACCTTCGATATGACTTTGGGATTGTGAAATTTGCAGGTTCACGTGATCGATGCGCAGAAGTTTGAAGGTGAGTCGGTAGCCAAAATCACTTTAGCTCAAAGGGTACCCTATGGATTTCATGGTACCTTCATCTCGATACCGAATCAATGATTGGGTCACCAGATTTCATGCACAAATCATAGTAGTAGGCCTTACTTTTCTCATCAGATGATAAGTTTTTTGCCTTTAGTACGTGTCGTTGTTTCTAACTTTCTGTCTTCTGAGTCTAGTTTTGTGCTAGCACTTCTTGGTTACCATCAGTAGCTGCATTCGCCCAGAAAAAAAGTAGAGAGTTAAGAGACTGACTACCTCGAACTGAATCGCTCTTTAATCTACTGTACACAACGAAATTAAAAGTCCACCAAGTGTCAGCACTGTATTGAATGTTTAAGCCATTAGACTCTGATTACCTTTGGTTCAGCTTTCCAACTGTGTTTTGGGGCTCTAAAGATCCTTGGGCAAATATCTAAGTGTTTGGCAAGTTTTTTTGGGACCACTTTGAGGAAATGCCAGTATTGGCAAAGTTGAAAACTCAAGAGTCGTGGATTTACCTTAGGCTTTCAGCATTTTCAATAGACAGGTTTGAGAGTAAATGAACTTTTTTTTTCTTCCCAAATTGCCTCGATGTCCCTAAGCCGCTATCATATTAATCAGATCACATTTGAAAAGTCTGAGCTCTTAGGAAACTGTCTAATTATGGAATTGCGATTTGCGTGTACCTGACGAGGGAGAATCGAAATCCCACCTTAGGTAGAGGCTCCAAGGCCCTTGACCGCAGATAATATGAAGAGAATTTGTAAAGGCATAAAGTGATTCAAAGCAAATCTTAATTTGCCTTGTAATCTTTGACGGTAATATTGTTATCGCATGTGCGAGCTGTGATTGCAAGGCGCGAATCACGTACTATTCCCAAAGAACGGGTACTTTGTAGATACTGGTAAATTTCTAAAAGAGTCGATAAATATGAGAAAATAGTTGGTAAACGATTTCCGAACACTTGACTTTTGGATAATTTGTTAGTAATACCGACTCTTTTATGAAATTACCAATTCTTTTTGCTAGTTTGCAAAATACCAACTTTCATTTTCCTTCTTACTAATGCCATAGATATTCCGACTCTTATATAAATTCTACTTATATTTGTTTGATTGACTTATTAAATTTTTTTTCCATAATATCAATTAATATAGGTTACTAACTCTTATTTGAGTTACTTGCTATAGAATATTTTGTATTTGTTTATAAACTTTTATCAACAGCTATATGTCGTTTTTTATAAACGCCCTAAATCATCAACTCTTATATGAATTTACAACTCTTACTTGGGCGACTTCCTGCTCTTTTTCCTTCCTTTGGGTTACCAGCTAGTTTGATTTATTTATTTTATTCATTTGAGTTGCTTCTAAACGTGTATTTGGTTTCTTTCAAAATTGATCAACTATTCTATTGAATTATCAAATTTTACTTGATGTAATTACCAATCCGTCGGGCCAACTATTTTGGAAATTAACAACCTTAACTAGAGCAATTACCAACTTTTCTCTAATTAAGTTACTATAATGTTTAAGTTACCAACTTTTATTTGAATTAGTTACTGGACTGTTCATTTGGTTTTTCTTTTTAGATTACAAATTTTCTTATCAATAAAAAAAATTTATTTACTTTTTTCTACCAATGCTTTGGATTTATTAATTATTATATGAAACTACTAACCTTTATTTGAGTGACTTGATTATCAATGTTTTGGTGATGAAGTTGCTAATTAATTGTGGATTACCAACCCTCAATTGACTTACTAACATGATTTGTATTTTCCTTTTCACTTTACAAACTTTTCTATCGAGTTACTTCTTTTACTTGTCTTCTTACTCACTAGCTTTTTATATATTCAACTCTTTTTATAAATTACCAACCTCAGTTAAAGTGATTATTAATCTCATGCAATTAAGTTATTGCCTTATTTTGTATTATCAACTTTTATTAAGTTAGTTAGCAATGTTTATTTTCTTTTTTTGTATTGCCCACTTCTTTTATCTTAACACATCTCTTATAATTTACGAAATTTTGTTATTTTGAATAATCTTATAGTCCTTATTTGATTACGTGAGATGCATCCTAACTATAACTAAACGTGCAAAAGGAAACTTTTCTTACATTCTCGTCAGCAGCAACGCTTCCATGACTCTCCCTGGTGGAAGTTTTGCTTCCGCGTTGTTTATTATCATTGATCGTGTTCTTCTCAATCTCTTTATCCTCTTCATCTAAACCAGCGGTAGCTTTCTAATTAACAAGAATTTCTTTTATTTTTGGAACCAAGCAAATGGCCAAAACGATAAAGTTTTGCATTATTTTTATTGACTTCATCTCATTGACTAGCTAGGTCGGACAGTTTATATTAAAAAATTATCACATCAGATTTTCTAGCAAATCAAATTGGCAATGACACTTAAGTGAATATTTTTTTTCAAAAGTGGCACTTAAGTAATGACTTGAAAAGTTTTGGCGTTGAGATAAGTGCCATACGCAAGTATCACTTCCTTTTCACCATTTCATATTTCACCGGCTTGCCTAACAAGAATGGTTTCGTTCAAGTCATCGATCGATAGGCGATCGATAGGCAAGCTCCCAAAGTGGTGATTCTCAAGTCTCCCATGTTTTTTTATTCATTTTGTTCCTCTCATTCCGCAAATTAATACACACTATGTGAGAACATAGAATCTGTGCGTTGTATTCGCGCATTTTTCGGTTCAGGACTGGCTAAATATGGAGGTCTAGCCAAATTGCACCCCGATGAACCTTTGTCTATGCTATCTGGTTCTGAGGTAATAGGAGTTTGAATTTAAAACTTACCATCCATTTTACGTGTATGGAATATACTTAGTTTGGCCATGAATTAGGCAGGATCGAATCATGATAATTTGATAAAAGTCGGGTACTAAAGTTTCGACGAGAATAATTTCTGCGGCGGAAGTGTTTTTGTCCCTAAGAGAAGACACAGCCAGAGAAAGACAAGCGGCCGGATTGTCTCTTGGGTACACAACGAGGAGACAGATGCGTCCAAAGTAAGTTTGGAGTCCACAACGAAGGAAATTGTAATGAGATTTCGATGAAATAAAGAATCTCTGCCTGCTGTCAACATTGTCCGCTAATGGTCTTAAGGTGAGTCGCTGGTTGATGGGATTGATGCAGAAAAGTTCAAAGACCAGCCAATAGCCAAAATCACTCTGCCTTAGGAGAGCCTTTGTCCCATTACAGAATTTATCACAAGATACCACATAAGATGTACCTAATCATTGTAATCAGCCTTGCTTTTCTCACCAAATGGTATATCTTATTTTGCTTGTATTGGGTGATGTTCATAATTCTGAGTTGTGTCATGCAATAACGAAGGGACGAGAAATTGTCCTTGTTAAAGAATGTGGAGAACAGGAAGGTTTAGAGTTCTCAAGGCGGGCAAAAGATAAATCTTCAATCAAGCTTTTACTTGCGTGTCATCAGATCTTCGAGCCATTAAAACTGTGCGCCAAGCTCCACCGAAGTTCTGGTTGATGCTGCAGTTCGATAATCTAAGCTGCTGGGAAAACACAAACGAGCCGGTTACATGTGTTCTGCTTGAGGGAGAGTCAAATTCCACCTTATCTCAATTACATGAAACCTGTGAATGTGAAGTCAGACTAAGATTCTTCGATTCAATGCAGACAGGGCAGGAGAAATTCCTAATAATTAGACTTAACGTGAACAATTTTCAGTTAAGGTTGCTTATGCGATCACTGGTTTCATGAAAGCTTGGAAAATTTGACTGATTGACCGATTTTCAGTTTCAAGAGCTAACGCAATATCTAGTAGCTTAAGAATTTTTTTAAGAAATGAAGATTGGGCTTGTCATAGTTTGCAGTACTTATTTTGAAAGGAAACTGTAGGGAAGTTCAATGTTTGCAGGCCATATTAACCTGTTCAGGATCACTAATTTGCAAAGCCAATCACTTTTTTTTGGCTTAAAAGTTTTAACCGCTTGAAATGGTTGGTTTGGTGATTTAAAACGGTAAATCCAAAATGGTGATGCAAGAAAAGGAATCTGTCTATCAACCACAATGTCAAGCCGGATGAATCTGTCTTGTTGTCGTTCTTTATGTTTTTTATTTTTATTTTTCGAAGAAGCCGTCTCTTCGGTGCTTGTCATCAAGGATGAAACAAAATCTTCCAGCTGGAGCTTCAGAACTGACGGCAGAGTATCCAAAGGTTTAGGAACCTTCCTGTCGTAGTGAGACAGAATGCGCAACTTTAATGAACGTCATCTATGCAAACTGTGTGGTGTCCAATAACTTTGGCAGTGTTAACTTTTATTAGATTGACAACAGAAGACAGCATAATCGACCAAACCAATGATTCCTCGGATTCCAAATGAAGGACGTAATTTCTGTGTCGTATGTGCGCACGGTTTACTCCATATAAACAAAAAAACAAGAAGAATTTCAGTGCTTTCCATTTGCAGCAGATTCATCAGAATCTGATAACTCTTATCCATGAGGGATTTAGCAGTGCTCGTGATCACTCTTTCCTTGATCCACCATGTGAAATCGCAAGAGAAGTCTGATTCCAGTTCCAAAGTCCCTCACCTGAGCCCGAGTCCGGCGGTCATCATAGGAACCCTCTCCGTGGTTTTCACTCTGATGCTTCTCGTTTTGGTGTATGTGAAGTTCTTTTACCGAATTCCCCTCGAGCTCCCGAGGCATGAAAACTCCAACTTCACTGGAGTTATGTCGAGATCTTCAGGGTTCGAGAAAAGTGCAATCGATGCCCTCCCTTTCTTCAGGTTCTCTGCATTACGAGGATCAAAACAGGGCTTAGAGTGCTCAATTTGCCTTTCGAAATTCCGAGATATCGAGCTCCTCCGTCTGTTGCCTAAGTGCAAGCACGCATTTCACACTACTTGCATCGATCAGTGGCTGGAAAGCAACTCCAGCTGTCCCTTGTGCCGGTACCCCTATGATCTGAGAGAGCTCACGCATTCTGCCTATTCAGAGAGCCTGAGGTTCGGTGAATATTCTTCTAACTTGTCCGAGAATATTGGCCTCGAAGTCTTCGTGCAGAGAGAACAGGATGACCAGGAAACAACAAGGCTCGACCTCGGAAGCAGGACTTGCGATTTCAGCAAAAGTAACAGAGATGGTCATCCAGAATCCTTTCACAAGTTTAAGCATAAGATCATCATCTCTGACATGGCCATCAGGAACAGATGGAGTGATATTAAATCTTCAGATTTGCTGTTCCTAAGCTCGGAGATGCTTCATTATTCATCAAGCGAGAGATTTTCGACCCCGGAGTCGAGTAACAGAGGAGCTGACCGAAACAAAATGAGCCGAAGCCATAGTATTTCGATTTTGACCCCTGCTTCATCTTGCAGTTACGAAGATAAAGCAGCACAGTTAACTAACAACGCTAGCAAAAAGAGGTCTATGTCCGAGATAGTAGGCTTTTCGAGATTCGCCTTCAGCATGAAGAACAGGTATCAAGAATCTCCAGTTAGTGAGCGTAGTCGAAGAGAGGAGCAAGCGAGGAGGCATTGGTTGTGCATAGCACGTCGAACGGTTCGATCATTTGCCAGAAAAGAAACTAGGAGGGATGCAAATGTATCAGAGAAAAGCGCAGATCAACTTGGCACATGATATTGTGATATGAAACCTTGGTGATTGGCGATCTGCACAATCTTCTATTGTCATCTCAGGTCATCCGCATTAAATTCTGTGCATGTTTTGGTTGAAAAATGTGATGGTCACTGCTTACACTGCGCGAAACATGGCGGTGCTCTTAGATCAAAGGCGAAAGAACAGGTGGCTCTGCGGTCACCATAATACCATCGCCACTCTTATAGATTATTAATTACTCGAAACGAATGGCGAAATACCGCGTGTTGGTACATCAATCAGATTAAGATTGGTAATTTTGAATAAAATCGTCACTAAAAGTTAGTAATTTCAAAGAGTGGGTAAGCCACAAGAGTAAGGCTGTTTTAAATGGGCTTTTGGGAAAGTCTTTGGAAAAATGCAAAGATTTAAGTTAAAATGATTTTTCGAAACACAAATAATATTTTGTAACTTAAAGTGTATTCGAAAAAAGGGGATATCGGTTCCAGGGTGGGTGTTCCCACCAAGAACCGGTAACCACCTAATAGTTCCATGGACCCATTCGGGGTCCATGGAATTAGTCGAAATGTCCCCACTTTGGAAGAGGTGTGACACTTGAGAGCGAGTGATGGGGTTGTCGAGAATGAGAGTACCGGAGGGAGCAATGAGGCAGGAGGTGATCTAAATGGAAAGTGAGAGGGATCAAGGAAGTTGGAGGTCACCGAGAATGAGAGTGAGAGAGGGAGGCACGAGACTAAGAGGAAACCAAGATTTTGATATGAAAACATAAAAAATTTTAAAATTCTGTATGTGTATCAGTCCGATTTGGATGGATGAGTGGGTAATTACACACCTAAAACCAAAAACTTGGTCAATACTCACCGTTTTCGGTAAATTGGAATTGGTAACTAGACCGATCCCCATGTGAATTGTCGGTCTAGTCCGGTTTCAAGCCGTTTGGACTGAGCCCGGTTATTTTGCACACTTAAATATTGCTTGGAACCAATTTCACTTGAAAAGGACTTTGGATAATTAAAAACAAAAAGAAAAATCTCAAACCTTCAGCGAAGGACTCAAGTTGTCAGCATTGCTTGAGGTCGGGTGAGGTGGTCAGTTGTGAGGGCATTTTTGAAATATTGAAATTTTAACAAGGGCAAAATTGAAAGAAAATGATGCTTTTTTATTCCAGAAATGCTAAAACCCAAAACTCCTTTCGACTTGCCTTGAGTTAGGAATTTTAGAGGTCTTTGAAAATGCAATGCATATCCCCAAACGGAGCTAAATGTTAGTAAATTATTAAAAGTAGTTGGTAATCATGAAAATATAAAAAAAGGAAACTTTTCAAAATCTAACAATAAAAATTTGGGAAGTGACTAAAATTTATTGATCATATAGCGCAAGTACATCGGTCAAATCATCGTTCGGCATTTCGAATAATAGTTACAGTTTAAGGTGTTCGTAAGCCATAGTGGCACATTATTGAAGTATTTGAAAAGTTTGAAAGTACATAAAAATATGGGTACTTTTCAAAACCGAGAAAAATAAAAAGTTTGTAAGTGACTAAAATTAGTTGATATTCTAATACGGTGAATGCTAATTTACTAGTCAAATTAAGGATGGTGAAGTTAGAGCCTGTTTGGTAATGCTCCCGAGAACAATTGATTCTATTCTTTTGTTCCCGGGAGCGGATTTGGAATAGAAATGCGTTTAGTAAATTTTTTTGTTCCCGAGAACAAATTTGTTCTAGAGAATAGATTTAGAGTAAAATCAAGAAGCAAAAAAAAAAGTTGCTTCTCACTCCTAGGAGCAATTCTGAGAATCAATTTTTTTTTTCTCTCTTTTCTTTTTTTCCCTTCCCTTTCTTCTTCTTCTTCTTCCTCTTCTTCCTCTTCCTCCTCCCACCCCATCATCACCTCATCACCACCCCATCACTGCTGCCGGCGAGCGGCCAGGCAAGGTCTGACGAGCTCAACGGCGCCTCGCCAGGCTAGGGTGAGGTTTGGCAAGCTTGTCGAAGCCTCGCCCAAACACTGGTGAGGCTCGAGCCTTGCTGGCTGGCGCGAGGCTCAACCTTGTAGGCCAGGGTGAGGCCTAGCCTTATGCCGCTTGGGCGAGCTCGAGCCTCGCCGATGGCGGCCTAGCAAGGCCAGCCTCGCGCCACCTAGGCGAGCTCGAACCTCGCTGGTGGCAACCTAGCGAGGCTCAACCTCATTGGCCACCACCGGTGGTGGCGGCCAAGAGGAAGAATGGGAGGAAAAAGAAAAAAGAAAAAAAGAAAATTATAACAAAAAATACTAAAAATTAAAAGAATCAAAAGATCAAAAAATTTTACCAAATGCATTTCTATTCCCGAAGTAAAAATTTTGGACAATTACCAAATACTTTTAAATGCTTAGAAATTATTTTCAGGAACAGAATAAAAAAGAATCATTTCTGAATAGAAATTATTTCCGGGAGCAGAAACGTTATCATACAGACCTTTAGTTACCAAAGGTGTTAGTAAGTCACACAAATGAATGCTTGTAAGTTATAAAAGTAATTGGTAATCTTGGAACTATAAGGAAATGTTTGTACTTTTCAAGAACAAGCAAGATAAAAGGTTGTTAAGCTACTAAAATTAGATGATATCTTAATGGGACAAAGCCGGTAACTTCGAATAAAAGTTAGTAAATTCAAAGGCGTTGGTAACTAACAAAATAAATGTTGGATTGCTAATCTTAGAAGTATAAACAAAGGTCGGTACTTTTTAAAACCAAGCAAGATAAAAAAAAAATGATAACTAAAAATCAGATGGTATCTTAACGTGACGAATATTGATACACTAATTATATTAACAATAGTAGTTTTGTATAGAAGTCAGCAACTTCCAATGTGTTGGTTACCCACAAACACAAACGTTGTCAAAGTAATTAGTAGTATGGGAAGTACATGTAACTATTAGTACTTTTCAAAATTGACTAAGATAAAATGTTGGTAAATAATTAAAATTAATTAGTATCTTAACGTGAAGGATGTCGGCACAGCATAAATATGACCAGTGAATTACCAACACAAAATTGAATTCTGATATTCACAACTTTATTTGATTTATATTCTAGCATAAGACTATATGATTGCTTCATGTGATCATTGACACGGCTCAAAACTCTGAAATAATAAGAAGTTTGACATGATGATGAACATAGATATCAAAAAGGGAAAAGGGAAAATTTTGGTTTTGTCAAGCTATTGTAGGAATGTTATGAATTTCGAGTGTAAATGAATTGATGGAATAAAAAAGCGAGGCTCCTCATGACCATCAAACTACCCAATAAGAACAGAGTAGGTGATGAAATGGGCCTGAAGCTGAAGCCCGTTTACATGCACCCAATCTCCAGCTTCCAACTTCTCCTGATCTTCGCTTTCGTCCGTTGGGGACCAAGCATCCGCAGACTGCAGCACCATGTTGACGAGGATAATGATGCCGGTTCCAGCGCCAGTTTCTTTCCCAAAGAAGCATTCTTTTTCTTCACAATGCTCGTTCAAGCTCTCTTGCAGCGACAGCCAAAGCAATGAGAGTTCTTACTCGAATTTCTCTCGGAGGCTTGCTCTTTTCCAACTGGGTACAGGTAGATTTTCATAGAAGAGGAAACAATATCGAGAGTTCGGACATTTCGGCTTCGGGTTTGTTCCGGTTGATGATGGCAAATTCAACTCCACAGCATTGTTCGCTTTTTAATTTTTGTCTAGAAAAAGCTCTGACCGGTTCTGTTTAGTGTTTTCCTGAGTGACAATTGACCAATTTTTACTTCTGATCACTACTGGATTAGTGGCTTTTATTTCTCTTTCTTGCGGTGATAATTAGTCTATATAAAAATCAATGCTTGAAAATATGCCCGAGACATAGTACAGTCATAGAGCTCCTGTTTCAGGAATAATTCATGAGAGTGGATTATGTAGTGATTGCATTATGTGTGACTAGTCTGTAATAACCCGTTGAGTTAGCTCTTTCTACTTTGCTTCATTCTTTAATAATGATATCATTAAATGCCGCAATCTGAAGAGCTTTTGGGGAATTTCTCCAGCTGTTCCTCAGTCACAAGTCTTGGGGGCAAAAGCATCTGAATTGCTTAGGCCTGCAGAAAGCACGATCGAAACAAATAACATTGGAAATGTAGCGGAAATGAACAGTAATCTCACTGAGGACGGTGCATTGCAGTGGGCTAAGAAGGACAAGCGAAGAATGCTCCACGTTGTTTATCGTGTTGGTGATTTGGACAAGACTATAAAGTATGTCCATTAACTGTTCCGCCTGGAATTGCTCATTTTCTCATCCAATGATGTGCCTTTCATGCAAATTGCTAATTAGGAAGATATTGCAGATTTTACACTGAATGCTTTGGAATGAAACTATTGAGAAAACGGGACATACCGGAGGAGAAATACTCGAATGCTTTTCTTGGATATGGACCGGAAGATTCCCATTTTACTGTGGAACTAACTTATAGTGAGTTGTTTCCTTTTTGCTCCTTTTGTGAATTTGAAAACTTTGCTCAGATATTCCTTCATTCTTGGGCATAATTTGCTGATGCCTAACAGATTATGGCACGAACAAGTACAATGTAGGAAATGGCCTGCGCCACTTTGGCATCAGAGTGGACAATGTAAGTTATCCTTCTTTGTCTGAAGTTTGTCTCTTTCTCGTGTCTATGAGATTGACATTATCCTTTTTTTCACCTGACAATTTGCTATGAAACCTCTAAAAGTTACTTCTTTTGTCTCTTGGATTTTGTTTTGCCCAATGAAGTAGTCATATCCCCTGCACTATATTGTCACTTATTTACCAATATTTCCTTGCAGGTAGCAAAAGCAGTGAATCTTGCAAAGGCAAAGGGAGGTAAAGTGATAAAGGAACCTGTTCTGAATAATGGAAGCAGTAAAGTAATTGCCTATGTGGAAGATCCGGATGGATACAAATTCGAGCTGTCAGAAGCAGCAACTACTCCTGAGCCCCTAAATCATGTAATGCTTTGCGTGGGCAATCTCGATCGATCAATAAACTTTTACAAGAAGGTGATTGACTAATTATGAAGTTCTTCCTTTGTTTCAACTAGACCATGTAAGTTCTTGTCACATATATGTGCCTGAGTTAATAATTGTTGTCCTTTTTGAACTGCAAGGCTTTTGGAATGGACCTTCTCAGCAAACAAGACAACCCTGAAGACAAGGTGATTTAATGTCTCTAATCTTAGCCAATCTCAACTTATTTGAACTTTTGTTGAAAACATTGAGCTTAGGCTGTCCTATGAAGTCTTAAAGTTGGGAATGGGTACCCACATGTTGTATGGTAGGTGGGGTGTTATTTTGTGTGGGAAGGTTGTATGGCAATGAGGTTTGTGCATCTCTCTTGATCCTGAACCTTTTCTTACTATTTTGTATCCTTCATCTGATGGCATGTGGTGTAAGTATGTAGATGCAGTTATTTCTTTGTGAGTGATGATTAGTAACGTCTCAAGAAGAGTCTGTACTACAACCATGTGTTGTTTTTTTGTCTCTCTTGATTCAATATCTGATGCATTGAACACATTGACCCTGTTCTGAGAACAAGTCAATGCCTTCATTTCTTTTTATCCAATTCAGGGATGCTTCTTAGTTCCTTCTTAAAGCAGTTTATTGGTTGTGGTCTACAGAAAATTTCTCTTTAAAATGGCAATGTCTCATTCTCTGATGCTTTCAGCATTTTTCTCATTTTTTAGTTTGCAGAAGTTACGCTGGGTTATGGTCCTGAAGACATGAACCCAGTTCTGAAACTAGCTTACAATTATGGGGTCACGGTATATGATAAGGGAGATGGCTATGCCCAGGTGAGGTCTCCACCCTTATGCTCTCACTAGTCTGTCTTATTATTTGAGCAAAAGTTTGCTTGAGTCATTGTGCTCATTCCTGGTAATCATGTGACACACTGAGCTTTTAAGTTTTTCATCAGATAGCAATCGGAACTGATGATGTTTATAAGACAGCTGAGGCAATTAAACTGTTTGATGGGACTATTGCCCTTGAACCTGGCCCATTACCGGGTATTAATACGAAGATAACTGCTTGCTTGGACCCAGATGGTTGGAAATCAGTACGTCTTTTTCTTGTGATTTCCTCGGCCTTACCAATAATCTTGTTATAAATTTACCCAGAATGTTGCGGAGCAAATGGAAAGAGCTAAGTTCAACAATGAAGACCTTTATAATCTTTTAATTTGAAGATTTGATATGCATGTGGAACAAATTTTTTTTCCGATGCCAAATGATTTTAGAAGCACACGCACTCTGTATTTGCTAATTCCATTTAAATACAAGTACAACGTTTGACTCTCTCTCTCTCTCACTCAGGTTTTGGTTGATAATGTTGACTTCCTCAAAGAATTAGAGTGACTGAAGCATCGCTGGGGGGCAGATATTGAGGTAATCCAAATTTGCCTTTGATTAGCTTTTTCATCTTGCTTTTCACCAAGTATTTGTACAGAGGTAGCCTTGGAGATTACTTCATGGCTGTTGCAGGCGTTTTAAGTGCTAGCCTTCTCCTTCAGTCAATCTCACCATGCAGAAATTTTTTATGCGGAATAAACTTTTACTAGACTTCTAAATTCCAATCGTACCATTTTTCCTCCGGATCATATCATGTTGGAACAGTAGTTCAGCATTTGCTGGATCCCCTCAGTCCACATTTGCTTGTCTTCCTTGCTTTGGCATTCAAACTCAATCATCCTGTCTGTCGTTACTATACCAAAGTAAGCCTTTTCGCCTCCATCTTCCTTTTCCCTTCCAGTCCAGACTGGGATATTATGATGCACTCCGGTGACTACACCTGTAATTTGGAAATATGCTTCAGATGAAACAGAGCCAAAAGGTGACGAAAGAGTTTAACATGAAAAGCATTTGCCTACATTTTTTCTTTTTTGTGAATGTTCCTGCCACGTGCTTGCTTTTCAGCTTTGCTACCACCTGCCTCCAATTTTGAGTAATTGTTAGGATTGAAGATTATAAATATGCATTATCTGTGGGTGCAATGGGGGACGATAATAAATTGCTCTTTCGTGAACACATGGAGCTCTGTCTTTCGAAGTGAATTAAGGAGGAGAAAAGAAAAGGAACGAAAAGGGTTTAATTGCATCAGTAAAATTTGATGTACCCTTCCAATTTTCTTAACATAAATTTAGTTGTCATATTATTAAATTTGTACCTGAAAGTTTGAATTTACATTGAAAGACACTTGTTTCCAGTGAAGGGCTCCTGTCATCAGCATTTATGTTAGAAACTGAATTCAGAAGTATAAATGTTCGACAACGAAGTCAGAAGCATAGAAGCATGAGCAGATGCTCTTTTTTCTCTAATGCTGTCTTCATACCTTTCCTTGTGCGTTTAAGAAGTTCTCCTCCTTTTGACGCAAAGTCTAATGCATTTGACATTGACATGTAGTTTTCCTTGTCAGCTTCTCCCTTGTCCTCCGCCATGGCAAATGTCGATCCTCCATAACCCTTTTGAAGCCTTGCTCGCAGGGTGGAAGCTCCTCTTAATGCTGCACAGTTTGAGTAGTAGAAGTTACACTTGATTGGATTATTGTAGGAAAAATACCAAGAATGACAGTGCCACTTGAGATGATATATTAGAAAGTATAGTAAGCTCTATGGGTAGGTCAAATTACACAGGTATCCCCTTTGTCCTTTTCTTTTTCCTTTTAACTGCATCAAAAAGGCGAGGAAGGGCAATCATCATGGCTACTCCCATTGGGCATTATCATGAGGGTTCTAACGCCCACTACGGCCTACATATGTTAAAATTTAAAAAGGCAGAGAGGTTATCACTTAGAAACCCTCATGAACCGCTGGTCTGAGGGAGGTAAGCCCCATCACCTTAGCCCTGCCAAAGTGTTAAGAGGTTCAATCCTTTTGATCAAAGTGCAAGAATGCATTGCTACCACAAGCAATTTGAAATGGTGACCTTGTGTTTGGGAACAGAAGCCCAAACCACCAGGCCAACACCATTGGTGCTGGGCACCCCCCTTGTTCCAGAAATATACCCTTTCCAAATTTCAACAAGTGTTCATAGCTCCATTTTTCTACATTTTCTGTGGGTAATTGAACCAATCAGCTTATGATGTGCTCTTATCCTGTAAGATATATTAATTGAATTTCCATTCAAAGAGCACAAAAATTGCGCAATGAACGCTTTTGACATATGGGGCCAAATAGATTCCTGAACCAAGCATTATTAAACAAAGTGCAGGGGGTTTGCTATATGATTTTCCATTGATAAAAGCTCAATTCTATTCAACTAAAGCTTACTGTGTGTCATTTTTTCTCTTTGAGAAATACTTGTTTCCTAATTATCCTGAGGATTATGTATTAAGTGTTGCTCGTACCTGTAGCTGCTCCGGCAGTTAAGGCCATGATATCACCATTGGTCCTTGCACTGACTGCAGAGCTCACCACAGCTGTGATCTGTTGGTGATCAGCTCCCATTTCTTCCGCAAGGTCAATGCAGTGGGATGCCACCAGAGCTGCTGCAGAAGCTATAGCCGTTGATGTCCTAGCATGCTTCTTCTGTTGATTGGTTGGTTGTTCTGTCATGGTTGCGTTGGATGCTGCAAGCACTGCCACAGCAGCTGCAACCCCTGCCACAGACACGGCTGCATGTAGCTGTGCGTTATGGGCCCGGGTTTCCTGCTTCTTCCTTTCTTTCTGGTCCTTCAACCACCTCCCAATAGTTTTCCCCCTCATTATGTTCTTATAGATCTGCAGAACAAAGTAGCAATGTCAATATGATGAAGTATTGTATCTGGAGTTTGTAAAAGTAGTGATTTTCAGTGATGATATACCCCATTTCTGAGGAGTTGTTGATTGGAAAGGAACTCCGGGTTGAGTGCTTGATGGAGTAGGAATAATTCCTTCACAGACAAGACTCCTGAGTTAAGCTTGATTTGCAGATTGTCACCTAAGTGTTTCACTTACTTTTTTTCAAAGTGAAATTTCTGAGCTTATCCAGAACATTCTTGGAACAAAATTTAACGGCCAGTTTTCTTTGAAGTGCTTAAAAACTTATTTTCTTTTTGTCCACTTGATGACAAGTAAAGGGCAAGTGTGCGGGGTGAGAAAAATTAGAAAGCTGTGAGTTACCCTGACTTCACCACTATCTCTTGGAGAGATGGACTCGGTTTCATTAGCTGGTGGTTGCTGAGGTAGCTGCAAGGTGAAAGAAAGAATTGTCAAAATCATGGACAACCAAAGCAGATGGCAAAGATGACCAAACTTTAAAGAAAAAGAAAAATACAGATAGAGGGCAAGTTCTTTTTAAGGTACTCTTTAACTAGGTAAATCTTTCTGCTTTGCTTCGTTCAAGAGTAATATGGTGTCCATTTCTTCTTCTTCTTTTGAGACCCAACTTAACATACACGATATTGCTTGATCTGAACATAAGTTTCCAAAGATAGTATTGGCAGGTCCTTAGAAGATTCTACAGAAGTGGGATTCTTTACCTCTACAGGGAAACTAATTTAACTTCGGCTCCAAATTTATTTGAGGCAGTCAAGATAGTCATACAAGTGAACCGAGATAAGAGATCTATCTAAAGATTATACAACCAATAAAATACATGGAATAGATTTGACACAGAAAGTTTACTGAGCATTTTACAAAGTAGGAGATACACAAAAGCGATCTTTCTCTCCAACCAAGTGTCTACGCAAGTGGCTACAACCATAGGTTGCTGAAACTGCTCCTTTCGTTGATGGTGTATAAAATAAGAGTTTGGAATACGAATCTTACATAGTCCCTTGGAGACCTGGAATTTGCATCGTTCGTATCTGTGCCAACCGAAGAAAAAGATGATCTCTCTGCATTGTCATTATTGTCGTTGCCACCGGAGACATGAGTAGTGTGGAGAGCTTTCGACAGCTCCATGGCTGAAACACTCCATGATCTCGCCAGGAACTCCATGGACTCAATTGGAGTCTCAGGGGTCATGCATGACGCTTGCAATGGCAACAAGTTTGCAGGGCCATGTTCGTCGATATGCTCCAGCTTCTTCTGCTTGACGCTGCATGAAGTCACTGTAAAGAAAGCTCAAAGAAAACAATTCTTAGTCTCATATAAAACTGTCATTCATTCAAGATTGAGCTCCAACCCAAGAGACAGAGCTTACTTTTTGCACATTCAAGACTTGAGGAACCTGCAAGAACAAGCTAGTCATGAGTGATCATGATATGATGACTGAAGGGTACTTATAATGGGTTGTGGGCAAGACGAGCCTTTTCTTTTCTCCATCGAGGAAAGAATCATTATAGATATACTAGAAAACTGTTTGGTACAGTTCTTTTTGCGCAGGTTTAACCGTATAAAGAGGTGTTGCGGCTTTTCTAAAGTGCTTACAATTTAGCAAAAGGATTACGTTAAAAAGTGTCATCAGAGTACTTGTTAAGCAACTAAATTAGAAAACATTGACTAGCTATGTACCTTAAAAGTGAATATTCACTTATTAACCATGTTTAATAAGTACATCGGGAGCACTTGTTAATTGGATCCTCAACAAAATCTCTTACCTATAGCACATTCACTATGGCAGCAGCTTAAAATGCCTTTTAGGTATCACACAACCCAACTTTTAAGGAACCTGTGACTCTTTTAGTTTAACTCATTGGAAGAATCATTCACTTTGATTCATTTTATACCGAGTCTTATGTGTTTTATGGTATACAAGCAAACGGTGTTTTCTAGGAAGTCCCTGACCTAGGAATGCTCTTGTCTCAGTATGCTTAATCTTGAAATATCAATATTAAACGATGTTATTATGTCAAAAGACGCATCTTGTGAATTAATTATAGCTTCGCATGTCCCCCCTCATTTGATTCATTCTTGTTCTCCTTAATCATTTTAGAAGCCCATTAGGAGTCATATTCGGTAATTACTTTCTGCTGAACTATAAATTTAAAAGAGTACACATTACCAAGCATGCATGTTACATCTCTTGACATCATAACATAGTTACCGTATGATTACAACGACAAATGATATGACATATAGTAAAAAAGTCTCTAAGTGTATTGCATTCAATTCCTTGTAAAAATATGCTTTGTAGCACCCAATTGGAGTCCGGTACTTCATTTTTTAATGCGGTTTTTCTGCATTTTTATATTCCTAAAGCTTATTGGCAAAAGAAAATGTAGCCAGTGGGAAAACCCCATATTAAAGGCGGGTCAACTTTGTCTCTTTGCTTGTTGCATTTTCTTTTTGGCTTTTGGACCCCACTGTTTTTGGTGCTTTGCCCATAAAAGGAGTTTAAAGAACGCCTTCTTGAACGGCGGGATTCATGATAGCCACGAGATTCTTCTTGCCTTCGTCACTATGAAGACTTGAAATGACTTAAAGTGAGCAAGCGAGGGCCCGTCTGCAAAACTTGGTAGATCCTCTCAATGATTATACTGTCAAAACAGTACGTAATTCCTGCTGATGTTGATGGTTTTGAATTCAATCCGAAACTTTCAAACGAGGTTAGTTTTCGTTTTGACTGCGTAAGTTTCAAACATTGGACTCTTTATTCGAAAATTGTACTGCTCAATTTGTCTGTCGTTCGAAAATTTTGCTGGTCAATTTGTCTGCCACGAGGGTTGTCAGGAAATCGGCATGCGCGCAGCAAAACCTTTTGTAAAACAGTGTTTGCTTCATCAGCTCATATTGTTGGTCCGTTGTACTCCCCCAGTGGGAGATATAATGCGTCTCTTCACACTTTACCATTTTAGAATCATGTAGAGAACCATAGCCTGTCATCCCATTGAACATCCTGCACCCTTATCGAATTAGCTAGGGCTATTTATGAATCATATATTTATTAAAAGTAATCTTATTTTTGTACCATTTATAACTTTCAAGCCTATTTCAAATAGATCAAATTCCAAATAAAAAATTTCCAATTGTTACCTTCTGAAGTGATGACTATTAGAGGATCAATATTGCCAATGATCATTTTACAAGACCATGACTATTTGATATAGGGCTCACAGTACTATACCACAGCAGTGTGGAGTTTACCAATATAGGTCATGCTTAATTTATTGTCCCACCTGCTCATGATGAAAGATTTACTTATCAAATTCTAAGGCCCAACTGGGCGGGCTTTATGCTAAATAATCTTGTTAAACCCCCTCAAAAGTATCCTCCCACACGTGGCTTGAACATAATCAAATCTTAGTAGTAGGGGGAAATCCTCAGTGCATGATAAGAAAGGAAACTACTAGTGATGAGAGAAATGAGCTGATGCCATCAAATGAAAATATACAAATGTTAACACATAGTTTTTCACAATCTTTTGAAATTTGGATGATGTCTTAAATTTTGCACCGGAAAGCAAAAAGTCGCTCCTTGCTTTTCAAAAACACATAAACAAAGAGGCCCTCGATTATAATTGTTCCTAAAAATCCTTAAAGCTGCATTCATGCACGGAACACCATTCCAATCACACACACTTCAGCTATATCATTATTTCAGACAAAATTGGCCAGGCCCTTATTGACTTGCTAGATATAGTAAATATTCATGTTCCTTTTGCATCTTTCAATCATTCACGACAATATAACGAACACACCATCCATGTATAGAGATTATACAGTCACACAAAGTGGAAGGATTTTTAGGGACTATATTAATCATGCAAAATTCCAAAATTAAATATCATAAGTAGGCAAAAGGAGCATTGTTCCTAACGATAATTAGACCTTTGATTATAGTACCGATTTGGAATCTTATCGTGGCTCATTGGAGCTGACCACTTGCACTCGTGCAAGACATTATTTTAAAGGTTTCTAATCCCGCAAATGAAATAAATAATAAATAAAAAGAAGAAGAAAATATTTGAGGATTAGGTCGTGACTTCAATGTAGAGGCACCATAAGTGGAGGAGGTAGGGCTAGCTCTTAAGTGCTGACTCCTTCATGATTGCTGTTATCTCTAATCATGGTTCCGAAATCAAAATTAAATTCTGCACACGGGCTAATGGTAGTGCCCCACCTTCCACTGCCCATAAAATTACGGTAGAGAATCATATGATTATACATGGATTGTCAAGTAAGTGGATGTGTACTCATTCTACTACGCCCTACCTTACAAAAGGCTACACAAACGAAGGCCGGCCATTACTGCCGGTTTACCAAGCGGTGCAGATTCTTGATTTTGTTGGGGAAAGCACAAGACTTCCACTTCATCTAAGGAAAGATTCATCTGATGCACATCTTCGGAGCATGAGTTGGCGCATAGAGATATGTGCACCTTCAAAATGACGTCCATTTAGCCGTCATCACCGCTCACTACCGATTGATTACAATTGAACAGCAAAACACTGAGCCAATCAGATGAGTAGGAGTTGCATATTGTTCCTTGGGATTAGAGCGTCAGGAGAATTTCATCCTATGACCCCCGTCACGTCCTAAGAATGATTTTAACGATGAGAAATGACTGAATGATTGATAGGCTGTGAAGTAGCTTTCCAATGTGTCGGAGAAGGAAAATGAGTTTTGCTTTCGTTGTAGCTTTGGGATATGGACTTTAGCAGGCCTTCCGGAGATGTCTCTGTAGCTCCACAGAGAAAGAGAGAGAGAGAGACCCAAACCAATTTGTCTTGAAGCTTCAAATTGGGCCACCATTGGGCTATCTCTTTCTGGTCCTGGCCTTAATTTTCATGTTGACTTTTCTTCAGTATGTCGCTACAGTAACAGCCATCGATAGGGGGGACCGGTGGTCCCCCTCCCGGTTCAACCAGAGAACCGGCCGGCTTTCTAGTGAACGAGGCAGGTTCTCGGGTAGAAATTATGTGAATCAGCTCAGACCAAACCGGTTTAAACTCACAAATTGGTGGTCCGAAGAGCGAGTTCGATTCAAGAAGTAGTTTGGATAGAACCAATCTGGATCTGAATCAATCTGTTTTTATTATTTTACGAATAAAATTATGCAAACAATTTAATTCTAACTGAAGAAGCGCACAGCATGATTGGTTTCGGTAATGCCTATTACACTACATGTCTATTACAAGTTGATTGCCTCTTTATGTTTACTTGCTGTAATTACATGGACCCAATATGTATTACATGGACCCAATATGTAGTTATTCCAAAAGTGTCATTATTTTTTTCCCACTCACTCTACCATATTAGATCATTAATTATAAGAAAAACTTTTAATCCCTCTACCCTTTAGTGTCGGGGTATTTTGAGGATTTTGATGGTATTTCCCCTTATTACATCTATCATTTATGAAACCAAATGGCTTACTGGTTAGTACATTACTTAAACTTAACAACGTAATATCTATTATAGCACTATTGAATTACAAAGCAATAGGCATTGAATTACAGCCTTATTTCAGGGGAAATTACCAAAAACATTTTAAACCTATTACATTTATGTTAACTCATTCAGACCTTTTAAGATATTCAATTTTATTCTAAGCTTTTT
This sequence comes from Corymbia maculata, assembly GCA_014182735.1. NCBI lineage: Eukaryota > Viridiplantae > Streptophyta > Magnoliopsida > Myrtales > Myrtaceae > Corymbia > Corymbia maculata. Next base: position 3,306,319 of record CM024684.1, on the reverse strand, counting down.
AACGATTTATAAATATAATCATTTTAACTAATTTTGATCAGAAATTGCTAATGTGGACATCAATTGTCCTATATGGCACTGTAGGTGCTAATGTAGATAATTTTTATAATTTTTTTATTGGAAAAATTCAAATAAAGACTTGAAGCACTAGCATTTTCTCAAATTAATATCTGAAGTGAACATTATTTTAAATAAGGATTTGAAGTGCCATCATTTATTCAATTAAGGATCTCAAGTGAACCTTATTTCAAATAAGGATCTCAAGTGATCATATTAATCTTTAAAAAGGATCTGAAGAGTCCCCCACCCTCGCCTCAATGTGGGTAAGGGCTGCTAGGCCTACGCGAGGGCGGGCGACCCTTGCCCAAACCAGGGCGAGGGTTGTTGGCAACCTTGCCGACCATCATTGTCACCCCATCGATAATGGGCAACAGCCACAGACTTGTATTTTTCCTTTTTATAATTTTTGATCTACTTTAATCTAAATTTAAATTTAAATTTAAGTTATGTTTGGATGAATATATTTCTAATTGGTTGAATTTTTGCTGGCTGGCGAGGCTAGGCCCTTATTTAAAATAATTATAACCACTCTGGGCTCTTCTTTAAAACTAATATGGTAACTTCAGATTTTTATTTGAGAAAATGAGGATTATTTGGATTCTTATATGGAATTTTCCTCTCTTTTTCTTTCTTTGTTTTATTGTTTTCCCTTCTAAGCCTGATGAGGGCACCCTCGCTGGACTTGGTAGAAGACAAAAAGGAAGGAAAAAAGAAAAGAAATATAATAAATAATTTAACAAACTATTAAAATTGTAGAAATTATCCACATTGGCAATAACTATTCCACGTGGCTTTGCCGACATTCACTTCAGCAATTTCCAACTAAAAATTAGCTGGAATAATTATTTAGTAAATAGTTAAATTATAACTAAATTGACTAAACTAAAAGGTTTAAGATCGAATCGGCAAAGTGTAATAAGTTTAAGATTTTTTCAGTAATTTCTCCGCTTATTTCGTGACTGCAATCAAAGGAGCTATAGATTACGACGCACCATCTTACGTGTAAGATGCTAGTCCACAAGATATGTGATTCCACAAGTTATGGGAGGAAGTCTCATTTCGGTAAGCAACACTAGTTGAACAACAACCGTTCAATGAAGGACTGATAGGTACAATCGTGTGCAAATTTATATAATCACGGGCGTCACCTAATTATCCTGAGATTTCTTTAGCTATCATCATTTGCCAAAAGGCCTCACATTCCTTTCTTGAATATCAAGAGATTTATCTGACCAGGTCTAAACAACCCATCTCAGAAAACTTAATGAAGTCTCGAACCCGAGCCGGCAGCATTGCAGAAGACTACGCAAACACTGCGTAACCGTTGATTCGATGCGCCGTCTGACCTCAATCGACGAAAAGGATGACAAAAAGGACGAAGAGAAAACGTAATGGCTGATGTCTCGGACAGGCTCAAAAAGGTGAAGAGTTGAAAATGCGGACGGTGAAAGCTCCATGTTTGCAATATTCAACTCCAGGACAAAGGTTTCGAACTCGATGATTCTGGCTCTGAAACCCTCGTTTCCTTGAAGCGGTTTGATTTCTGGGTAGAAGAAGTAATGAGGAGGTGCGGCGGCCTCGTGGGGTTGGTCGGTGTGTCTCCAAGATGCAACCACCTCGGAGACCTCGAAGCAACCTGTTGAGCAGTGGCATGACCAGTCAAGCCACTCCCCTCATACGTGTCGACGCTCACGCAACTTCCTATTGATATTTATATTTCTTTTTGTTTCTCGAGCCCCTTTCGGTTCGAGCGTCCCCTCCTATATGTTCTCCTTCTCAGCTAACATTTCTCTGACTAGGCGCTCGGGTATGCCGTCCTTTTAGTGCTCTCTCTCTCTCTCTCTCTCTCTCTCTCTCTCTCTCTCTCTCTCTCTCTCCGTGAAGAGCAAAGATGAGCCAGATGGGTCATCGTTCCCGTGATCAACCGGCCAAGGAGATGATCAGGGAGCCGCTCCTGGAGAACCCAACCCCAAAGGGTGGCCTCAGAACCATCCCTTTCATCATTGGTATTGTTTTCATACACATATCATATACATGTTCGTTCATTGTATAATCATGTCTGCGTATAGTTTTGTTCATTCCAGCATCGGGGGTGTGTTTATATGTGCAGCGAATGAAGGCGTTTGAGAAAGTGGCGAGCTTCGGATTGCTGCCTAACATGGTGATATACTTGACCCGAGAGTACCGCATGGAGAACGTGGCCGCCGCCAACGTCATCTTCCTCTGGTCTGCCGCCACCAATTTCCTCCCGATCATTGGTGCCGTCCTCGCCGACTCCTACTTTGGCCGCTACAAGATGATCGGGTTCGGTTCCATCGCCAGTCTCCTGGTAAAAGATTCATCATTTCGTGTCATTGCGATTACCATGAAATTATGCAGCATGTTTTTTTTCCAGAAAAAGGAGTCAGCAACCATTAGTAATCTATGCGTTCAATTTATCGGTATTCACTAAATCGCCCAACGAAGACCATTTACTATTTCTTGAAGCTCGATCTCTCCCACCGGATGAACCATAATCTAACCTTCTAATCGCCATTAGAAAGGGGAAAAATCAAGGTCGATGCTTTAGTACACAGGAATTGATTCATGAGAGTGACATACAGGAGAAAAGTCAACAATGTCATTTTAACAAATATAATTTTGTAAATAAAAAAGTTTCTACTGCGAAACCCCAACAGCCTAACTTAATCGATTAGTGAATTTCAGGGTCCTATAGATTACCTCATCTATTTCGTGAAATTTTTGCTTGGATCTTACCCCTTTTTTATTATTTAATTTTTTGGTTTTTGGCAAATGCCATCACCGTTGCTTCTGGAATTCTTTCCATCGGCGAATCGCCCGCTGTTATATTGGATGATCACGATATGCTTGCACGTCTTTGTTTTTTGGGTGGGTGGAAAGTGACCTGGGAAGCAATGAAACAGCACGAGTCCTTATCAAGGAGTCATATGATGCCGCGCCTTCTCTGGGCATTTGTCTTATTCGTCCGTTGTTGGAATTCACGTCGAGCAGGGTTTAATAGCCGGCGTCTTAGGCTTTGGCCTCGAGCAACGTTTGGAGATCCCTTCGCTCGTGGTTGTACACATTTTAGCAGATGAAAATGTATGTTTTAATCCAAACAGAAAAGGGAGAAAAAAAGTGTATGCATTTAGTGAATAAAGTCACAGTTGACTTGTCATCTTCCTAGCTAAACACCTTTATTCAAATTAGAGGCGACCATGTTTAGGTCAAGCATTTCTCTTGTTGGGATGGGAGGACCAGAGGGTTCTCAATCCAAATACTATTAGTCAGGTGTTCAAAAAACCTACGATCGTCCCACTACGGAGTCTAGACCAGGCTCTTTAACTCCTTACCTTAGTTGCCTAAGCAAGAGTCAAGGACGTGCACGTAAACTCCTTACCTTAGTTGCCTAAGCAAGAGTCAAGGACTTGCACGCGAGTTAAAACATTTTTACACCAACAACGCCGACTTGATCGCATTTTCTGTACTTTCCTATAGTATTCTGATTCTGTCCTCTTTCATTTTGGTTCCTGTAAGATACCAGAAAGTGCATTAGACATGGTGGATTTTCTGATTTTTTGTCGCAGGGCTTGTTCTTGTGGATTATATGCTCTTGATCTTATCTTGAATAAAAAGGAACAGCATTAAATGTCGAATTGCCTTGTGTATAGCAGGTCTGTGAAATCATGCAAAGTTTGATACATTTAAGTGTTTGGATCAGAATAACTGATGTTTCATACAACAGGGAATGATTCTTTTATGGTTAACAGCGGTGCTTCCGCAAGCAAGGCCACCTTCTTGTGACGAGTTCAGCAAGGACATTTGTGGATCAGCAACCACAGCGCAGTTGTTGCTCCTATATTCTTCCTTTGGCCTCATGTCCATAGGAGCTGGAGGCATAAGATCATCTGCCTTAGCATTCGGCGCTGACCAAGTAGAAGCAGGAGCGAGCTCCAACAATTCAGGCAACTTGTTACAGAAGTTTTTCAGTTGGTACTATGTTTCAGTCATGGCCTCAGTGATGGTCGCAATGACCTGCATAGTGTATATTCAAGATGTCGCAGGGTGGAAAGTTGGCTTTGGAGTCCCTGTTGTGCTCATGTTTGTAGCGACCTTCTCATTCTTCATGGCATCGCCTTTCTACTTCAAAATGAAGGTAGAATCAAGCCTGCTCACGAGGTTCTTCCAAGTTGCTGTGGCCGCCTTTAGAAACAGAAGCATCAAGCTGTCATCCTTGCGCCTGGACGAATCATATCACATTGGAAAAGGATCGATGCTTCAAGCACCAAGTGAAAAATTGAGGTGCTATTGGGCATACTAGTAATGTGATTTACTGGATATTGCATTTTGGGATTGTATCATTGAATTTTCTTTACTCAATTCTTCAGGTTCCTGAACAAAGCTTGCGTTATCAGAGAGACTGACCAACTACACCTCACAGATGGGAAGCCTCTGGATCCATGGAGTCTCTGCACGGTCGACCAAGTCGAAGAGCTGAAATCGCTGATCAACATAATCCCATTATGGTCGACTGGGATCATGATGTCCGTGGCCGGCAACCAGAACTCCTTCATAGTACTGCTCATCGCCTCCATGGACCGACATGTCACCCCAAATTTCGAAATCCCTGCAGGCTCCTTCACCATGTTCATGGTTCTTTCTTTGCTAGCATTCGTTGCTCTCTACAACCGTGTATTCCTCCGTCTTGCCTCCGCAATCATTGGAAAGCCAGTCTACCCTAGCTTGAAACAGAGGATGGGGTCCGGGCTCGCTCTATCCATCTTCGCGACAGCAGCACTGGCCACCGTGGAATCAGTTAGGCGAAAAGTCGCAACAGAGGAAGGACATTTGGACGGAACGGGGGTGGTAAAAATGTCGGCGATGTGGCTTCTTCTGTACTATGTCCTGATCGGCATCGCCGAGGGCTTTAACGCGATCGGGCAAAACCAGTTCTACTACTCGGAGTTGCCCAAGACCATGTCTAGCATCGCCGCCACTCTGTTCGGGGTCAGCATGGCGGGGCGAACCTGGTGGCAAGCCTCATAATCAGCATTGTCCAGGTGGTTACTGAGAGAGAAGGGATGGAGAGTTGGGTTGGGAGTGATATCAACAAGGGGCACTATGACTACTACTTTTGGGTGATCGCTTGTTTTAGCACCCTCAATTTTGTGTACTTCCTTGCTTGTAGCAAGGCCTATGGACCCTGCAAAGGAGAAGGTGGTGATGTTGCTTCAAGTAAGGTGGCAGATGAAGAGATCAGTGCAAGTTCCTGAAATTTGGCAAAGGAAGTGATTTTTGTTTTCCTTTGACCATTAGTCAATATATCATGTACATTAACTTCTTGTCAGCAATATACTTTACAACTTTTGCATGATTGGAGTCACATATCTGGAATCATGTCTCAGAATCACTTGTTTGGAATGACAAAGAAGACATGAATGGAACTTTTTGTAGTAAGCCATACAAGGACCATAAGCTCTGCAACAGAAAATTTAGCAGGACTGAAAGCAGCAGCAACCCAGTAAAAGTAGTCAAAATGAGTGTAATGAGACACCCTACTCTCTACCTTTTCTTCTTGTCATGTCATCAACAAGACTCACCAGCCAAGCCGACAGCCCCATTTGATAAAGAGATGATGCAACGCTAGATAAGATCCTGGGGAGTTGTGTGGCGGAGAACTCGTTTGGAGCAACCGAGGAGAAAGCCTGTGGCCACACCACCCGGACAATGTCACGGACAATATCACGGATCAGCCACGTCGCGGAGATGCTCGCCACTCCTTGTGCATCGTCTGAGGGATTGCGGTCTTCTACTGGATGGTTTGAAGGCTCGAGAGAGAATGCCCAATTGCCGCTTTTGCTTCACCCGGTGATGGGCGGATTGCCTGACATGGGAGATGCAGAGGTGCTGAGAGGCGGTCGCGGAGAGAGAGAGACGAAGGATCAGGCAGATGACCATGAATGTGCCAAATGAGCCTGCAGGGATTTCAAAATTGCGAGTAGGAATCGGCAAGAAAAGCCCCTGAGGAACGGTGCAGAATGTGCAGCGGCAGAGCACGAGTGCAACACCCTGTTGGCATTGGCGAGATTCAGATTGTGCTCCCTTATAATGTTTGGCCTTATCCCATTGCTTTGCCACCTTCTCCAGTGCTTCATTTTCTGTCAAACACATTGAAGCTAACACACCATAAGAAGAGTTAAAAGTGGCTAATACTATGGTACGAATGTCTCGGCCTAATGTGATGCAAATCTCACATGATCCAACAGTATCTATGGTTCTATTCGCGCGAAGATCACATATGGCTTCAGCTATATAGATGCACCAAATCTCAGGATTTGAATGTTCATCAATATGTCAGATACACTATCTGAATAAGTTCAAGCCTTGTTTCAAACTAGACTCCCCTCATTTCGTGTCCATTGATTGATGATTAGGGAATATGATCTTTAAAATGGAGTCACTCAACATTCAACATGCCCACAAAATGTAAAATGGATCGAGACGCGATTAGTGAAGGGTAGGACTAGGAAAGGGAAAAGAACTGCCTCAATAATTTTATACAAATAGACAATGAGGCACAGGAAAAAAATAAAAAGCGAAGACGTCGACAGCAGGATTCGAACCTGCGCAGGCAAAGCCCAACAGATTTCGAGTCTGTCTCCTTAACCACTCGGACATATCGACGGTTCGTGGCACTCCTTTGCTGGTAAGTAATATAACCCAATTGAAAAAAAAGTGTAACCATTGATTTCTCTTCTACTCTCCATAAATCAGCAGGGACCATGCTAACCCTTCGAAAGGGTATCCATTGTCAACCTTGTCTCCCAAAATATTTTGTCCTGGTTGGACATCTCAACAAAATTGAGTAATCATTGCTAGTTTTGATTCCATTTATGTTCATAAACTTAATTAAAAACATCTGCTCCTCTTGAATATCGTTAGATATGTTAGATAAGTTTATCTTACGCCTGTCCTACGAGCATTCTCAATTAGTGTCTGCATAGAAGAACATGTTGCTCGAGTTCTTCAAGAACCAGAGACCAAGTCAATTAAAAAAATAGGCTATATATATTTATTTAGTCCGTAAGATTGTGAAGATTCGTCCGTGAAAACTGTCAGTGGAATGATAGCACCGGGTAGACAGCAAAAATTCCTCTTAAGCTACCAGCGGAACCCAAGAAGTCTTACATGAAAATAAATAGAACATGGAACTGGAATCTGGAGTGAGTGAACTTGAAGGTGGGTTGGAAGCAAGCAGAGCTGAATCTAGCTCAATTAAGATTTATCCTTGATTAAAGAATCCAAGAGGATCCAGAAATAAAGAAACTCATATGACTGTACAATTAGAAAACCGTAAGAGATGAATACAATGCTACAAAAGCAAAATTCAAATGTAGAAATCTTCTGCAGATGGTCCTCCTTTTCAAATGCCGACCCAGTAGAATCAGATCCCTCTGAAACATGCATCATCTGCAGCAAGATTGGAAGTACTCATATGAGATAATTTCTTATCACTGCAATGAAAGAAGAATGGAAGCTTATATAATGGAAGCAGATATCAGCATGATATCTTGTGTTGACATAAGATCTTGCTCATTTGGAACTGCCTTCTCATTAGCAAGGTATACAAGTGGCCTTTTAAAGCGCTAAAACACAATGGCCTTTTTGCTTGGTCATCGCATTACATTGAGAACTGCAAAATGTAGAGTGAGTGCCTCTTATTCGTACACAACTGGCCTAAAGCCAAAATTTGTCTCTGCTTAATAACCTAGATAGATCATGAAAAACAATTTTAACCATCTCTTTTATCAGTTCAAACGAAGAGCTCATAAGTATAACTACCATGGCCCGCAGATTTCAGTCCATTACAATAGTGGGATGTATTGATCTAACTTTGGCTGCTATGACAATTTGATGTTTAGTTTAGTTTAATTGTCAAAAAACGCCTAATTACTTTATTGGACCAATTCCTATGATGTCTTTCCTCTCCAGAGCAATAATCCACAATAGAATACATCCAGACTTATTGTTGAAAAGGTATGTGGAGAATAGAGATTGTAGAAAATGCATTACCTTGAAGTATCAATTGAATAACTTTCCCACCACAAACTGCTATGTCAGTGAGGCAGTGGCATTGAGACTATTCTTCATCAACCAACTCTGTGGATAAAAGTAACTGGATGGATCCACATGAAGATGCCAAACCATCACCCTTGAGCAGTTGTTTAGTAAGCCTTCCATCTGGCTTTCATCCTCCACAATTTGTTCAACTAATGTGCTCACCTGGACATGTAGTAGATCATATTGGAAAAACCTCAGTCATCGCAGACAAGTCAAGAAAATGCACTCAGATTATTTCAGTCTTAAAATGTGAAATATACGGGTCGAGAAAAAAACACTTCCATTTCATGAAATTCATACTTGAATATAGTCCAAGTCCATATGTCATGAACTCAGATAGGGACCGAAGACAGTTTTGTTTCAGTGGATTGCGAGATTTGGCTGGAGATGGTATCTGACATGTTCATAAGAATAGCAAGACGGGGCTTCATGACTTGATCAGGGCAACAGACGGGAAAGGACAATTACCGGGAATTTATCTTTTGGCGTGTCAAACTGCCTGATGGGTTCAAGGGTGGGTCTGTGCCATCTCTTGGTATCCCATAGTATTGTGCTATTGAAGGCAAATCCTGATAACTCGGCAAAAAATCTTTTGAACCCCTTCTTGATTCACTTGTATGCCACCCAAGTACAGTAGTGCCATTACAAATGGGACCTTCCAATACAGCTCTGCTTCTGCTATCAGTCACTTTGGCCACCAGCCAAGTTCCAAAGCGCCTATTTTAAGAAAGGAAAAAGGTTTAATTAGGACAGAGCACGAAAGAGGAGATCACATGACAACATTAGAAAAGAAAGTGTAGCTGAGTTATAGGTGAAAGTAGGACATTGCAAAGGGGAGCATCTCAATAGGAAGATGGAGAGAGACAGTTAATCCACCAATTCCAATTGCTATGCTAGTCAATAAATGAGAAGCCTTTTATTATGGCCAACTATGTGGATCTAATTGGGGATGAGGTACAGAAACAGTCCAAAAAGAGGTGCAGATCTTGATGCTCAAACAACCATTAAAGTTCACTCTTGCATCTCCTAATAGGCACTTTAGTAGTCCAATTCTAGATTTAGATATACCAGGATGATCTCCCATATAGAACCATGAATTACTAAAGTACTGCTGCCAGAAAAGAAGAGTACAGAATTTGTTGTATATGACAATAATGAAAAGTACCTAATTTGCCTCATTTGATCAAATAGATCAGTTGCGTAGCTATTATCCTCATCTGCGAAGAAAACTATTCCATCAAGATGATGTGTTTCAATGTGAGATAACGCCACATTCCTTTGGTGAACTCTTACATCTGTGACCTCAGTCAGATTTTTATCGCACACGAGATGCCGATACATGGTACCAGTCTTCCTCAAGATGTCAGCTGTTTCTGGAGACTGCGAGGTCATCTCCACAACTATCCACAACAAAGGAGGCGGTACAAGCTTCAGTGTCTGTGCCAGACGATTAAGATAATAGGCTTGAAGCTGGTGTCCCTGTGTTGGGGTCACAACAATCAGAAGCTTCTGAACTTCCACATGTGCATATTTAGTGGCCGATTCGTTATTACTGCTATTTTGGGCAATCAAATACAACAGCCTCTGATGTGATTGTAGCTGCAGGGTAGAGTCATTCTCACTGCTCGCACTGTGTAATGGTGTCACATTTCTAGCCGCATCATTGAGTAACTGTTTATTCCTGAAATTTGTGCTCAGCTCAAAGGATAAGGCATGGTTCTTCGAAATGAAGTTCATCGATGCATTCATTGAGGCAAACTGGGTGACTCCAATGAACATCCCAATGATGAAACAAATGAAGAAATGAAATAATACCCTTCTCCAAGTTTGCCCTCTTGGTTTTTGTCTATCATTAGGCCTAAAGGGTCGTTGAGAGAAAGCTCTAAGTGCAAAAGCCAGAGAATCCAATGAACCCACCAGAATTGACAGTATTCCACCTGATGGTGTTTGACTTGGGATCGGGGCACAGGAAGATGACTTAGACAAAGGAGATGAAACTGAACAGGCTTCGCCATTTAGCAGAGTTCCAGGTCGAGGAACTGGGGACAAGGTCCTTCTAATGGATGCCATAGTGAAAATTCAGTCAAAGGTTCAACGGCTTCAATCTCCAGCTTCCTATAAGGGCTAAGTGAACAGGCAATTGCAACCAACCAAACACCATCTAATGTGACCCTATTGTTATGAACTACTTTGAAACAACAATAAAGTCCTGGCTGTCTTTTTGAGCGCAAGAATCTTTAATCAACACCTAAGCACTCCTGATCAATAGCCCAAATAACTCAACCAGATATACACACAAATCAACCAGTAGCCTACCGCGCTGGCACTGAAAAACGGTCAAAGCTTGTGCCTTCCTGAGGATACCATCCTGAGCCAATTGTGCTCATACAATTCGTGAACTGCCAATCGAAGCCAACATAGAATGGCCTCTGCATTCTCGAATTTCCATTCACTCACTTCTCAAGCAAAGATTCTTGAAACCCACTTCACTTTGGAGCTCAGCTCTCGATTAAGGACCAGGAAGTTTTGAGCTTTAACTGCCCTCTTAAACCAACTAGAATCACCAAGAACAGCAAGCCCAAAACTCCCAGAAGCAAATCTCAAATCAAAACAAACCCACCCACAAAACCATCAACAAGCACCAAAATATCTGCAGTTCAGCAACCGAAAAGATCTACATTCCATAGGTCGTGACACTCAAGAGACTTGGGTCACCTCAAGAATCAGCAAGAAAATGGATGAAATCTGCAACAGAACAGCACTTGGAGCAAGAGAAACGGCAGTCCCCGACTCCCGGAGCTCTGGATCTTTCTCCTGCAGTCTTGCGGAAGCTCGTTCCAATGGCTCGGAACCAAGAAAGAGAAGGCCACTGTAAGTGAAAGGTGCTTCTTTTCGAATCTACAGGCGAGAAAGAATGCTTCTTGAAAAGCGGGGTCGAAGCCAGAGAGCACTATTCAGCCAATCACGTTTGATTCAGACAGAGAGATTATTTTCGTTTCCTTTTTTCTTTTTTTTTCTTCGTTTTTGCCTTGTGGGTTCTCGTCTGTCTGTTCACGGGACCAATTGGGATCGGGGATCTGAAAAAGAAGCTGTTTTTACCCTGCCGGGTTAACAGGCCAAGAAATTTCTTGGAAACCAAGGATCAGTTGGCATGGCCGTACCGAATCAAGGAATGTCCAGTCCTTTACAACAAAGGTTGTCATGTTTTTCCATTTGAGCAAAAGCTAATTTCTTAGTTGGCTAAAGAGAAAAGCCATAATTAGTAAGAATGATTACTGGACGACCCGACCAATTAGGTAAATGTCCATTTGAATGAGATGGGTGCTGAGAATGCTTGACTTACTTAAGCAGCCAATGTCACTTTGCCAAATTAAATGACATGACAAATTAAGTGGATATCCATGTAAGTGATATATGTGGGAAAATGGTCACGCTAATGTTTCCTAATCATGAATTTTTTTCTGAAATATATTACGCCAGTGTTTCCTAATGATATTACCCAATAGAAAGTATTCGGCTGAATGGACATTGAAGACTGAAAGTTGCTGTACAAAACTTTTCCTAAATTGATTATACCTTAGCAGTTTCCAACATAAGCTTTACCGCCATTCGAGTTCTATATCAAATGAAGGCCTTTCTAGAGGAGCTTCCTTAACAATTGTTACTTTCGTCACATGGTAACTCTAATGTGGAGAACACCATGCCCACCCAACAGTTCATGTTGCAATAAAATTCTGAAAGTTTCCAATAACCTGGGGTACGCATGTTATGTTTAATGCCATGCTCGAAGAAGAAGAAAGGTTCTATAAGCAAAACGTACCCTCATGTCTGGTGCTGGTTGTCCCTCATATGAATGGATTAACCTAAAAATATTTGAGCATTGTGTTTTCTCACATAGTGCATATTTCCTCCCTTAACTTTATTTCAAGGTAACAGATTGCAGCGCAATGAAAAATATAGAATAGAGAGGTGTGCAGTGAATGAGAAGAAGATGTGTAGAATACAATTTGTTATCCATGAGTCTAATGTTGGTCCGTATATACTAGCCATAGCTAATCAAACTAGTATTGAAGATCATCTAATACACTACAAAATTTTACTTTCTATCTTGAACTCTGATATAAACAACCATCTGTATCAAGTACATCCCTCTGCCAAGTCTAATCTTAAATGTCTCGTGACCCAACAAAACCTCGAATCAGTCCTTGGCAATCTGCTTGTAATGCTCTAGGAACAATGCTTCTTTAGTTTTCTTCGCCGGGAACTGCTTACCCTGTGTCAATGAACCGTAATAAGACATCATAAGTTACAAGCAAAGATCTGCCAAAAATACATTGAAACGAGAGTGATGATCCCTTATGACAAGATGCATGATGATAGTAATCATTGGCTGTCGGTGACTGGTGATCAGGGTTCACATGCCTACATGAAAGCTACATCTATACAATTGTTTACTTTGGAGATGGTACTTGGCAAGAGATTCACAAAATGTAATTGGTACAAACAATCTATGCTCCAAGGCTTGTCCAATTATTATGTTAAAGGTCACATTTAACATGTGCCAAAATTAGCTAAATCAAACATTCTAAAATTAACTCACCAATACTGATTATGCAATATGAAAGAGTCTGTTTCCACCTTCTTCCCATCATCATTCCGATTCCAATGGTAAAATGCATGAGTCCTGTTCTTGATTTCCAAAGTAGAATGGCCATAACTGGCCTCACGAAATGCAGAATAGTCAGGTTGTGGATCCCTGAACCTGCAATAGTAATGTAATTGCATTATGAAAATGCAATGGAGAAAACTTCTGGGAAAATGATCATCAGAATTTCTACCTTTGATGATCTATAAAAAAGAACTGCACATAAGATGTCCAACTTACCTCCCGGCAAGGCCTTCCTGATTACCTCCATCTCCAACAGTTATATATAAAGGTGCAGACTTATCTGGTACCGGGTTACAATCACCACTACTGACATTGTATTGTATATTTGAGATCCGATACTGAAAGTCAACAAATCCACTTAAGTCAGTAAAACAGGCAAACACAAGATGTGGCACAGAACCAGAATGACAGAAACATTAACTAGCGTAAAATAGGTCTTTGTTTTTCTCCAGGGCAATAGGTCTTTGCTTTTGTCAAAGACAACACTTGAGATACTTTTGCACACTCAACTGACATTATATGGAGTGGCTTCCATTGAACAGCAAACCTAGTATTTCTTGCCATCAGATGGAAGTAAAATGAAACTTCAATATGTCCTAGAGAAAGAAATTCCAACTAAAATAAGTACAAGGAACTATTCTTATTTGAGGGATTTATTACATTTGATTATTCACCAGAAATCCTACTTATGTACCAAATATGCATCAAGTAATAGCAGTGGACACGGGAACAAAGATTTGAAATTATCATGGAAGCCAAAAGAAACATCAGAGCACAACAGTTGTATAGAAAAGTAAATTTTATTATCTCACAACTCGTATAAAACAAGCATTAATCAGCTTTTGTTATAAATATAAACACATCAAGATACATTTGTGTCATTTTGCTTTTGAACAGTGACAAGGCTTTTTAACATTTTATTTTACACATGTAACTTCGCCAAAGTCTCTGATTTCCTATTACCACTAAGGTTACATTGGAGGAACAGACAGACCACCTGACCATGAACTGGTTACAATACAACTAGGTAAATTTATTTGTAATTCCATGTGCAACCTCAGATTCTGACAGACAGATCACAAGGAGTCCTCAGAAATAAAAACAATATAAATCATTATAACAATGCAAATATCTGCAGCATCTGAAAGTAATTGCAACATAAGCATGAATAGATGAACTCGCTAGATAAGAACCATACCGATCTTTCATAAGCATGAACATGCCCAGCAAAAACAATATCAACTCTGTTACAAACAAACCACTTTTCAAACACTGCTCTCATACTTTCACCCTCCATGAAGTGTACATCATTGCTATTGTACAAAGGAACATGCATCAGAACAATAAGCCAAGGTGTCTTTTCTCTGTCTACCCTTTTAAATTCTTCTCGCAGCCACATCCACTGAGGTGTGGATTTCACTGTTCAAAATCACAATCAATCAGTCCCAACATGCAGAGAAAGGTAGCAATAGAGCAGCATTTGTCAGATGTAGCATTAAACATGGTTTATTAGTTATTAGAGGAACCATTTTGAATTTTCTATTATCTTGGTTTAAAAGGTTCAAATTTGCAGATGTTAACTTCTCTCAATATCTTATTGGTGTTGAAACTCATTACTTTGTTTCTTTTATGCCTTTTTATTTGACAAAGTTTCTATTATGCACATTAGAGGACCTCAAATTGCTATATGACAATAAAGTTAGGAAGGGAATGTAGTGAAAAAGAAGAACTACCAAAGGAAGAGTAGCTGGAAAGCACGATTATGTGAGCAGAAGCTCGTCTGATGGCATACCAAAGAGGACTGGTGCTTTTCGAGGCCAAATAAGGTGTTGGATATCGATGCAGATAGGATTTGAATGGATCAAGCTCCTCCTTTAGTTACATTGAAAAAGCATGTTAGGATGAAAGAATGGTAAAGAGTAGATTAGTAGCAGATACTAGAAACATAGATGATCTCCCACACACAATAGAAAGCCTAGGAATTCAAGTCTTCCAAAAAGCATGCTGCTTTTTGAAATTGCAGGACTGGATACAGTTTAACACTGAAGTAGTCACTTAGTCATTAGTTTTGCATCAGAAAGACCTATATGGATCTTTGAGCTCCCATTAATAATTCATTTATATACAACAATGATAATCTTCTTTCTGCAAAAGAACATCTTGTCAAAAAGCACCACATTAGTTTCACTGAACATTATGCACTCTCCATGATAAATAGTTTACAAAAATAAGCTTTTGGGGCAGATTTTCTTTAACTTATAACCTCTACTAATGACTTTTCCTCCAAAACTTAAAAATGAAAATATCTAAAACTCATGGAAAACAATTATACATGTCAATAAAGGTTTCAAGTGTTCCATGTTAAATAAAAATTGGAGGTGAGTGCCATGAAATATACAAAAACTTAATAGTTAAAAGTAGAAGTCATCACAAACTGAAAAGTGAAATACAAAAATGAAACATTTCAAAAGCACATGTGTGAAGATAATTTACCATGTAAGGCATATATTCTATTTCATGGTTCCCAGCACACCAGATCCATGGCTGAATTGCCGCACTTTGTTCAATAAAACGACCCCATGTGTCCCATCTTAGCCCGATATCATTGTACTTGTATCTATCAGCATAAGAAAGATCCCCCAGAAACAAAACTGCCTGTGCTCCACTAACCATGTAATGCTGAAGAGTGGAAAGTGAATTATAAGTCTGGCCCAGATCACCTGTGACATGCATCATTGCAAAAGAATATATCTTTTATACAGGCTAGAGATAGCAAGGTACTAGAAAATGCAAACAATTGAGATCGATTAACAGATTTGAGCCTACAAGTGGAAGGCAGGTCAAAAGTAGAAGAGTAAAAAATTTTGATAATCAGAAAAATGTTTTTCTTACAAGCAAAAGTTTCTGTAGGATTTTTCATTATGTAGAACTGTCAAATTTGCTGTCATTTTAACCCCTGCTCCAACTCTCTCCCTCTGGGCTCTCACAGGTTCTCTCCCAAAGAACTGCATAATATGGCTGGTCTGGGAGAAACTAACTTAATGCAACAGCAAGTGACAATCCACTCTGTGATTGAGAATCTAGACACTGAGCTGTTTTGATTATCAATACTAATCATGATTCTGACCTTTTCATGAATCGAACAAGACAAACTCCAAACAAGCCCAAACCAACCTTCCCTCTGTCTATTTCAGCGACGGAGATTCTGAAAACAGATGGTAGCTCACCAATAATTCCAAACTTGTATGAAGCATCTGGGTCAATTGTTGGTGGTGTTTGAAACCAAAATTCTCGAGAAGAGCCACCACTTCCTACTTTGTAATAGTACTTGGTATCATACTGTAGGCAGCAAATAAACAATTTAAAGAGAATTTCAATTAGAGATTGTCTGCCAACTGGTGAAACAACTGGAATATATTCAAATCTTTGCTGAACCTGAAGTCCATAAAATGATGATCCCACAAATTGTCAATTCACAGATCAATTAAATAGAGGATCACCTCAAGGCCATCAAGCAGGCAACGATGGATGTAGCCAGATTTATACTTGTAAAAAGTGTAGCTTGTACTTTTTCCTTCAGCAGAACGATCATACTTTCCCATCGTGGTGCCATATTGAACCTCACTGGATCCTGGTTCATCAGATGTGACCCATGATATAATGACAGCCTTTCCATCATAGTCACCTTGGGTGATATGAACCTGCAAAAGAAGGAAAAGGGTTATGACACAAGAAAGAGAGAAATGAACTAAATGAGTCCCTAAAAAATCGATTCAAGGTGAATGAAACAAGATAATGAATTCTTCACAGGGACATCCTGATAGAGCGTAATCTAGCTGAGTGCAGAAATTAATAAAGATGACTTAAGGTGAGCACTTTCTTTTGTAATGATAAATAAGATTTCATTAAGGAGGTACCACCCCTACACAGAACGGCTTCAAGTAGAAGCCACCAATCTACAAGACTGTGCACAAAAGACTGTTCTTAACGTTGCCAACAAACTACATATGTCGAATTAAACTTTTCCACTACACCGAAAGTGAAAAGTGTACATCAATCATCCCTAAAAGAATCCCAAGAGGATTCAACTCCTTGAAATCCCCTTTTGTTCCTCTCTATCCGAACAAGCCAAATAACAAGGAGAGGACCATCTCAGTAATCTGTTCCTTTCCAACACTTGAATTGAAAGTCCCTCTTCAAGCCCAAAGTTTATGCCACATGGTGTGAGGTCACCCATTCACTCCTAAAATTGCAAAATTGGCAGTCCAAGTCTTTCTGGTCCACTAAAACTTAAAAGTAAGTGTTTCCCACTCCCTTCTTTAACACAACTTAGGTTTAGACGTAACTTCATCAAAATAAGAGTATCTCATAAGTTAGGATATATCATCTCTCCAGCACAATTCCAGGCTTCAATTTATTGATCATGGTAAACAAAAAGAATTTACTGAAGGCAAGATGCCCTGAAAGATGCACACAACAAAAGAATGAGATTTCAATGTACAAAAACAATGTAAACCATTGTCAAGTTGCATGACTACATCATTTTTCTGAGAACTACCAAATATTTAAGGGAAATTACAAACAAAAACTTCCGTTAAAGTCAAAAAATGTCAAAAGATTGAATGCTCACTTGTTGTGGTGCATTATGACCCTTTGGAACTGCAAAAACTTCATTATCAAGAGGAATATCAACTGACGGCCACTGTGTTCGAATGAAAGTACTTGTGATTCCACCAAATGTATTTTCCACATAGCTCAGGAAGATGAAGAATGTTGAAATGAGCTTAAGGAAGGACTGCATTTCAGCTTAATCGATGATGAATTAGCTGAGAAGTATGATTCATTGCAACCTAAAGAAGATCCATCAAAGAAAAAGCCCATCAATATTTTCAAAAGAAAGTGCAAATGAGAGACATGACATTGCAAGCTTGACATGAATGCTCGTTGAAGGATCCATAGATGCAACATCTCCTTCCCCCCCCCGGCAAAGGAGAGTGGAAAAAAAAGAAAGAGAAAGAGAAAAGGAATAAACTCAACAATATGAATAGAGGCTGAAGATAGAAACATCATGTTCAATTTGATAAAGCAAGCTGTTATAATATATTATTAAAATGACAGGTAGTTCATTTTATGATTAGCTTACATCATAACTTGCTGCTATGTACCAAACTCATAGTTAGCATACATTTTGGCTGAGAAGTCTTCACCAAAAAATGGAAAAACGCCAGCAACTGTAATACTTAATATCTTCATTTAAATTCACATTATTCATTTATCAAGTTTCCTAGTAGATTGTGCCATCATTGAAGCACATCCACTCCAAAGAAACTAAAAAAGAAGAAGAGAGACAATACTCATATAATTATATTGTTCTCGTTTTCCTTTCTTCCCCCCTTTCAAAGTGAGTTTGACAAGCATAAGTCATTCAGGCTACTCCAGATGAACTGGCAAAATAGGTCCACAATGACACATATTGTGATCTCAACCTTGAGCTCTATACCTTTTTTTAAGCGCAACAGAAACATGCTTACTGAGAATGAAATTTCTTATTCAATCTATGAAGCACAGTTTGTGTGCACATAGGATGAAGAGACATTTCATTCTTGCTTTAGAGCTTATTTACTCACCCCATACGGGAGACTATACAGAACTAATAGAAGCCCATCACAATAAATGACATGACCACTACAACAACAATGCCATTCTCCACTAGTGTGGTCAGCAATGGATATATATTACGACAGGTAAACACAATAGCAAGTTTTCAGACAAGAACAACGAAACCTCAGTTCTCACTATATCCCAAGACTAATATCAGCAGCAGCACCCCATATCTTGAGTGAGCGCACAACTATGATCCATTCAAGAAAAGAACATAGTCAAAGATGATATTTGGTTTCAAGGTAATCGAACGGGAACCACCATGTGATAACAGTAACCAGGTCCACTCTTCTTTAGTAGGTTGGCCATCAAATTCCTTACTTTCCCTCTCCATATCCTCGCAACTGCTCCGTAAAGGGTCCACTCGAGAACGTCTAATTTAGCAACAAGAACATCCACATTCGCGTCTTTCCTCCTTCGAATCCTCAATGCCTCACATCTCGATCCTCTCGCACCAGCAATCGCCTCAAATCACAAGTCAACCCAGGCACTCTAGGACCAAGACCAAGACTCGCGTCTTTTCCAAAGTCAAGTCAACGAACGCACGATCCGAGCGCGATTCATCCGACCCACGACGCGGAAACACAAAGCGGATTCCGATCGTCTGTCGACAGAATCGAAATGAAAATTTTCGCTTGCGGGGGGACATGCCAATGCGAGCGGCGAGCGCCGACATAGTGATAGGGCGAGAGCGGGAGATTACCTGCGACTGGTGAGGAGAGCTCGGCGAGATTGCGTGCGATGGAATCGAGAAATGTCGATCCCGCGAAGGGAAGGCGCGGGTTCTGGGGAGAAACTTGTGGAGGTTGGGAGCTCCACCTGCACCGGTTGTTGACAGGGAGACAGGGACGTCGGAGCTTGAAGATGGCGTAAGTTAGCGGGGAAGACGGGGTGGGGTGGCGTAATTTAGCGTTGGAACCGCCAGCAGTTCGGCTGTTGCGCGGATCAATAACATGGGCGCGTACCTAGTACACCAGAAGATAAAGCAGTAAAATCAGCCCGCACGGTCGATAGGCTCTAGTCCGATCTGGTTCCAATGTGAAATCAAGGATCAGACCGGGAAGACTGAAAATCGAGGACTAAACAGTTTGGTCCTAAAATCGGGACTTTCTTTCTACTAAAGAGTGGCCATACTTTAGACAATCGATTCGATTCGGTTCTCAAACAATTCCAATAAAATCGACCATATCTGTTTCCATGTGCTAAAAGGTGAAATTCTTATGTTTAAGTTTATATGTGTTTGAAAAATAATATAATCTGTTTGAGCATTTATTGCTATTTTTAATCAATTCAAAAAATATATTTGAAAAAAAAGAGTCGGTCTAGTCTATCTAATTTCTCTTAGAACCCGAAATCGGATCAAAAATCATCGGTTCCATTTTTATGGAACTAGGAATCGGACCAATACCTCTTGGAACCGAACCATATTGATTGATCCAGTTTGGTCTAGTCTGATCTTGACTTAGACGGTTCAATATACTCATCCCTAATTATTATTAGCATGTAAGCATATTAGACTTACTTTCATTTAAAAATTAAGCAAATAAATTATATATTAATTGCTTTACACCACATCAATTTTTCGGTGACATAAGACATCTCTAACACAATTCACATGTGATTTCTTATAACATCTACTCATGTGTGGGCTTCTTCTTGGCTTTCTTTTCAAGTAGCGGTATCAAACTTTAGACTTTATTACACGCTCCCAACAAATAATATCATAGTCAATGTTCGATTGGTAGACCCCTAATATGTTCCAATGTTGGTAAATATCTTAAGGAATGAATCTAGTGACCAACGCGGTTTTCGAGCAAGTGGTCATTGTGATATAGCAATATAAGTTCAATGATAGACTTCACGGTTTAGTCCGAAGGAAAAGACTTAGAATGAAGTTAGGCATTGGAAATTCAATTTGAGATAAATTGATGGAAAAGATACCTAAATTGAGAGGGAGCAAATCTAACACTAGAGCTCACATGTAAAAAGGAGATTGTTAAGACGTGTGTGTGAATTGCATAAGAGAAATCCCACTTCAAAGAATTAATGTAATGTAAAAGTGTTAATATATTCTAGTTAACTCATATTCATTAATTTAAACTTTAGAGTGAATGTGAGTTTAACGGAGTATATTGACAAATTCATATTTGGATTCTTTTGGCAATCTCTCCAGGACAAAATGTATTGCCAAGGGATCTTTCCATTGCATTTGCTTTCATTAGATTTTTCTGAGGTGCAGCATTGCAAGTCTCATCATCATGACCAATCATGCAATGTATAATTTAGTCGGACATCTAATCCTTTGAGTAAACACATGCAGATCACTTCAAAACTAAAAATGACCGCGACCTGCCGTGGCCATCATCCAAAGAGCAGCGTCCACTTCCTACTGGTGCCAATTTTGCCTAAAGAGATCACCCAAAAAAATCCTAATCATCACATCCCAATATTTCATGCGCAAGCATTTCCATTCTCACGACCTAATTATATTATCCTTTTCACACTACTCAAAACCACCTTGATACCACGGAGAGTTACCGTGGCACTCTTATAACCAAGGAAGAAATCGGACCATGATGAAATAACAAGATGTATGGCGCAAATTTTAGTTGCCATTTACTATAGTTCATAAGAGGATTTCCAGGAACGGGTGCCTTAAAAGTACTAATAGCAACCAAATAAATAAATAAATAAACAACTGCAGCTTAAAACGTACTGTCCTCATATCATATCATGTGATAGTAATGTTTTGAAAACCAAGAACATTCCTTTTATGAGTAGGCTTAATAATTGTCTCAACCACACCAATCCACAATATCTCTCGGTTCAAGGTGATTAGCATGGGATCCCAGTTGACTTTCCCGGGACCGAATTAAGTAGATCCTTTAAACTAATACTTCATTGATCACGGAATTGAACTCACATTAGCTCAACTACTGGGCGGCTTGCAATCACATATGAAGATCAAGACTTCATGTGTAAAACTGTGGGAAACCAAATCAAACGGTAACGATGGGACCGGAGCTAACGTAGACTTTCTTTGTCAAGAGAAAAAACAATAATTTACGTAGACCTTAACGTGGCTCGAAGATTAAAAGGCAATCAAACACGGCTACTGTACGCGCAAATCCAATCATGCACGCAGTAGGGTCGAACGTCTTTCTTTGGGAAAACGTCTGCTCGGCCGGAGCCAGACAATACTCGAACGCAAAACACGAAGAAATCCAACAAGAACCGATGATTCCTCGAACGTGTATTGCGGGTGACGACATGGCGCATCGGAACATACGGTTTTTTTTAGATTCGAATATGCTGACCAGTGAGACTTACGTAATGCTCCTGGCAACGTCCGATCGGTTGTCCTCTCCTCCACTTTGCTAATTTCCAGACGAATTGCCTCGGTTGACCACGTAACCTGCGATAGAGATGGGTTCGGTAGAGACCAGCAGCCATCTGCTTGCGTTCAGGCAGGGGCAGGGCCAATGATGAGCAATCATCCTTGTCTTGAATGCGGAGGACTAATGTGATTTGTCCCTTAAATTGAGTTAGTTGGGTTCTTGTCTTTTCTTCTCCTTTTTATAGTTTATTTATAGTTCACTTTTGAACCTTTCATTTGGGTCAAGATCGGTGAGTTTCTGTCTTTTGATGTTCAATTGAATTCTTTTGGAACAAAGGAGAAAATAAAGTGGGAGAAAACTAGATGGAAAAAATGGCGATTTAATATCTTCCCGGATATCAATCATAACTTGAATTGTTGCTCGTACATTGATGATGCATTCGAGATTTGTATGCTTTCTTATCTACTTGCATTAATGCCTAAAACCACTGGTCACATCATGCCTATGAATCTATGCAGGTGGAATGCGTCCATCATACCAACCACATTATTATTATTATTATTATTTATTTTTTCCTGATTTATATTTTTGTTAAGAATATAAATACTCTATTTTGAAGTTGAAGCACATAAATAAAAAGAGTAACTATGACATAGCACATTTCGTACTTTTTGAAAGAGTCCAAAGGCAATTAGTAAGATACCATTTTTTGAATACAATCATCACTATTGTCAATTCGCCCTTACAATAGCTATAGGAAAGTTACCTAACCTCTTGACCACTCATAAGATGAGTCTTATAGGACCTTGTGCTAGGATAGCAAGCCATACCCTAATGAGTGGCGATGATGAGGGCTGGTGGTGAACTTTACCATAAAAAAGAGAAAATAAGTCACAAGCTCATATTATCGTACCTCATCACTTGGGTTTGTTTCACTCAAATCAATACCAGTGACCACTCAACCATGCCTTTGTACTATTTTTTTGCATAGTTTGTACCATGCCATGCCGAGACTTGTTCCGTTTGATTATTGAAGGGCTTGATAGCAAAAATCTTATAAATTCATGATCAAATTTGAAAACAACAAATTTTAAGAGAACGTGATATTAATATATCAAAAAAAGATGTGGCGTCGTACATGCATGACGACTTGCGAAGGCGCGCGCGCACACGTTGACTGGTCGTTGAGCCCGGATTGTTCCAACTGGAAATTACTGAATCACCCTTCGCATTAAATCCTCGTTTTCTTCCTCACGTTTCAAGAACACACCACCACCTTGTCCGAACAACACACGTTCTCTTCCTCTCTCTCTCTCTCTCTCTGTCGCATTCAATTCGCAGTCTTGATTCTTGGCTCTCTAGAGCCGAGCGCCGCCGCGACGACCATGGAAGACCCCAGCGATCCGGCGCCGCCGGGCGTCCTCAGCGTCCTCGAGGCCCTCAAGAAGGCCTCCCACGACCTCCACTCCGACCCCAAGTCGTCCGCCGCCGCCGCGCCCGGCTCTCCCAACGCCGGCTCCCCCGCCATCAAGGCCCTCCTCGAGCTCGAGACCGAGTCCGACAGCCTCCTCTCCCGGGACCCCGACCTGTCCGCCCTCTCCCGCCACCTCTCCGACCTCCGGTCCCTCGTCTCCACCCTCCGGAAGTCCCGCGGCCACGGCCTCGGCTCGTTCTTGGCCCGCCGGGCCTCCGCCCACTCCATCTCCCGCGTCGCCGAGTCGATCGAGTCCGAAATCCAGGCCTGGATCGACCGGGAGACCGTCGAGAAGCTGGTCGCGGGGCTCCGGGAGAAGGGGTTCGGGGACGAGGAGGAGCTGGTGCAGCTGCTGAGTCAACTCGAGGCCCGCGTTCTGCGAGGGTTCGAAAGGGACCTGCAGGTACAGAGGTTATCAATTCAATGTGCCGACAAATCGTATTTCTAGCAAAGCTCGTCTAATCTTTCTTTGTTTGAATTAGCTGTGTTCTTGGCGCGATGGGTTCGAATTCTTGTCGATCAATTCGTATTGTGTTTTGAGTCTTGTTCGCTTGCACAGACAGGAGTTGATGCCCGTGTTTCTTGCAGGACTTGTTGCTGAAGTCGAAGCTCTTTGGGTTACTGGAGACAACGCTGTGTAATCAGAACTGCTCGAAAAGGATCAGAGAGCATGTCGGGTTCGCAATTGCAGCTCTGATTCGGTTCAACAAGGACGTTTTTGTGGGCCAAGTGCTCATGGGGGCGACAATTCGCGCATTGATCACCATGGCCTCTGTGCATTCCCTGAAGGTCCTCTGTTCCCTCATCAAATCGATCAAGTCCCCCCTCGTCGACGAGATTGAATCGAACGGCCAAATACCAAAAATCATAAATTTCCTCAGCCATGAGGACCTGCAGGTCAAGGTCGTGGCCATGGACTGCATTCTCGAGATTGGGTACTTTGGGCGGAAGGAGGCGATCGAGGCCATGATCGAAGAAGGATTAGTTAAGAAGCTCGTGGAGTTGCAGAGGTCAGAGTTGGGCGGCGATTTGATTGATTTGGGAAGGTTCGAGCAGAGCGAGGTCGAGACCGACAGCGTGGTCAATGCGGGCAAGAGCAAGAGCAGGAGGTTCTTGGAGAGCCACCCGTTCGCGAGCTGCGTGGCGAGGTTCGCAGTTCAACTCGAGGTCGGAGAAGGGCTGAGGCAAAGAGAGAAGAGGGCGTTCAAGCAGGAGATACTGGTGATAGTGAGGGAGGCGTCGGTGAACGACGCTGAGGCCGCCACCATTGTTGCCGAGGTCTTGTGGGGCTCTTCACCTTGAGGTAAAAAAATCAGGAGCTGGACAGAAACAGAAAAACAGGACAAAGGTGATTGAGGTGGTGGTGTTCTTGTAGGAGGAGAGCCAGAAAGGTAATTGAAGTGGTGCTCTGTGATTCCAAATTTAGTGGGGATTATTGCTCGTCTTGTGTCTTCACCGTCATCGCCGCCGCTGCCGCCGGCGATGTTGTAATTAATGTATGTGGGTTGGTGTGTATAGGGAAAAGGGAATAGTTCAATGGATTCAATCTTTAGTTGAAAATTCATACTTGGGGAAAACCCAAGATTTGATTTTTTTAATTCAGGAGCAGTGAATGTCTATATTTTTAAGCATCTGATGTATGAAATGCCATAAAGTTGCGACCTTTGTGGGGATCGGGTTCGGCTAATGATTGTTTAGGTGGGGCGGGGTGAGATTGTGGGTTCTTTGAAAATGTTAAAAAGTGGCATGGAGGAGCACGGGATGCTGAGGGGGGAATCAGGTCTTAGAATATGCTGCTGGAGCGGTGCTGCACGAGCGAATTGAATCTGATCTGAGGTCATGCTTACCTCGGACAGACAGCAAGTTGTCTGTTTCCAAGAAAGAAGAAAAAAGCAGTTCGTGGGCAGTTTTCATGGCAAAAGAATGTCCACTTATCAACCTCTCCGTAATCATATGACCCCCACCAAAAAAAAAAAAAAAAAAAAAACTACCCTTAATCAGGAAATTTTCGAATCCGATGATGATTTTTAAGAGGTGATTATGATTTAATCAAATGTGTTTAGCAATTTTTGTTAGTTTATGAGTAACTCACTGAAATTGTCACTGAATGAGGAGTCTTAGATCATTCGTAATTGAAAAATTCATGAGCTAAATTCAAAGGTGAGCTAAATTCAAAGGCATTCTATACGTCATTAGTAAATTTTTTTTTAGAAGTGATGGTAATCCTTTTAGATGTTTTAGCAACTTTGTTGTTCGATTATAGTCTCCTAAATGTCTTGATATATTATGAGATTTCAAATAGGCCTTTTTTTGCTTTGAAAAAAAAAAGAATATCTGATTATCAACCCCTCTTTTTCTTATTTATGACAAAAAATTTTAAAAATCGTGAGTTAAAAGTACTATGAAATTTTGTGGGGTCACAACTAACTATTTTAAAAGCTTAAATTATTAGATAAAAACGTAATTATTATTTAAATATTTTAACACTTTCTCCTTATACTTAATTTGGTCTTTTATCTAATACTAAGCGTGAAAATTTAATTGAGGAAATAGATGGGGCATGAAATATTTAAACTTTTTGTATGACCATTATTGCTAACTATTCTAAAAGTTTAAGTTATTAAATGAAAACATATTATGTGAGATTTTAATGAGACCATTGTCGACCATTGTAAAAGTGTAAATTATTAGATGAAGGCGTATCATGTGAGATTTTGATGGGACCATTATTGATTATTTTAAAAACTTAAACTATTGGATGAATGTGTAGTTTATTATTTTTAAATATTCCAATACTCCCCCTCATGCTTGATCTAATGTTTTGCTTAGTATAAGCGTGAATTTAATTTGAAAGACAAATGGAACTTGGCAAAATTTAAACTCAAGACCTCCAACTCAGATATCATGTGAGATTTTATTGAATCATAATAGATTATTCTAAAAATTTAAATTATTAGATGAATGCGTTATTTATTATTTAAATATTTTAACAAATATGGATTTTTTTTATGTGATTGGTGATTTTTAAGAGTTGATGTATTTTTTAAAGGCTCTATTCATTTCATGGAAAATGTAGTGTTTTTGAAAAATATTTTTAGGAAATCATTTTTCAAGAAAATATAATTATTTTCTAGCGATTGACCAAATGAAGAAGAAGATGAAAAAATGGAAAAGGAAAGAAATAAAAAGAAAAAGATTAAAAAAATTAAAATATCAATTTTTTACAAAAAGGAAAAAAGAAAAAAGAAAAAGAAAAAGTGCTTGGTAAAAGAAATTAAGATGAAAGAAGGTGTGGAAAATGTTTTCCTCTCTCTCAAAAGTGGAAAATATCTTTACCTATTGTAGAAGGCTTTTTTTTTCCTTAAATGGAAAATATTTTCCCTAACCAATTTATTTTTTGTGAAACGAATATAAAAAAATTTGAAAAATATTTTTCTAGAAATTATTTTTCGTAAAACGAATAGAACCTAAATATTTTAGTATATTCATGAACATATATATTTTATCCTGTAAACAAATTTTTAAATGCGTTAGTAAGTTTAGGGAATTTGGGATCATTCCACTGGTGCTATGGAAAGAAAAAGAATATCCACTTGCCAACCTCTCCTCGTTCTAATTTATGGCGAAAATTCTAAAATAGTTATGAATTGAAATTACGGATACTTCATATCTAGTTGGTAAAGAGGCAACGATAAAAATCAAATGTGTTAGATTTCTTTTTTTATTAGTAACTTTCTCAATGTGCGAGTAAATTACGTGATTTGTAATCGTCCTTCTCAATGTACTCTGAACAAAAATCAGCTTATCAACATTTCGTCTATCTTAATTATAGCAAAAATTTTAAAATTCAATCAAATTTCAAAATACTTTTGTGTGGCTGGTAATTTTTAAGAATTGATGGCGACATTGGAAACGTGTTAATAATTTAATGTTCTCACGTTATATTATTTCATAATATAACTTTCTAAACTTGCTAGTAGATTATGAAATTGAACATTTTATATATAGGTAAGCCAGTTCTCTCTGGCTTGTTTGAGCTCTCGAGCAACAGGCATGAAGGACATAATCACAGAAACTCTGGCTTGATCTCTGGCTGGTTTCCGTGCCATCACTGCGGCAAAATACTGATGTCGTCAACTATGTTAATTACTTCTACATCACATGGATTATGATCGAAACTGTCACCATTCGCATAATGCTCATCAAAGTAGATTGATTCCCTGTCGTGTGCATCGACAAAGATATGGGATGTTTTTCATATGTATTCTTCTCACCTGATACAGCCAATACCTGTGATGGACATGAAAATCCCAGCACCTGCCTATGAGCATAGTGTTTACAACAAATGTCCCTGTTTTTCATTTTGAATGATACTAGAGAGATTCTGAGTCACATAAAGACCAGAACAAGTGAAACCCACAAAGGTTATTCATCTAAGATCGCTATCCTATGACTGCAAGAAATTTAGTATGTGTGTTACATTTCCCGTCAGAAAATCTTACTACCATTTGCTGTACAAATGTGGGTGAAGACATCCAGGCTGAAGTTTACCTAGCAACGACCACAATAATTCAAGTGATGCGCAGTGAAGGCTATGTCATACCTCGAAAAAATTGACCCACAGTACTCAAAGACACTACCATGGGTGGCATCCGGAAAGGCTGGGGGGATGAGAGCCTGTAACTGCTCCAACTGCCCGCCAACATTTTTCTCCTGTGTGAGGCAAAACAAAGGTTGTTGAATAACTGCATTATTAAACCTTGCACTTTGGATAGGAAGAACAATACAAGCCAAGCGATGCATTCTCATCCACTCTCTAATGTTCCTGTGCTGACAACTTCAGGGATCCTTCTACGGAAAAGGCCCCTAACAATTGACACCAGTGCGATCAATGCAATTTCCATATGCTCTGAGCTACTTGTTTTAAGAGAAAGCTGTCCCATTTTCCGGCTGTTTAGATTCCCATTGATCAGAACTTTGGTATCTCGGCTCAAACGGAACTCAGACTGCAAACCACCACTCAACACCATCTCTTTGTCAAAAGAAAGAACCGTCATTGACAGACTTATGCTATCTGTCCTCACGGGGTAGTCCCTCCCTCTAACCGTAGCTTCAAAGCTGCCACCATATGCTACTTGTTCGGCACCCCCTAATCGACCAGCATTCACTACAAGTTTGACTCTCCGGCCAATGTGCATAGTGTCTTCAATCTTGGCACCAGTATAGCACTTGTCTCCAAAACGTGTCAAAGAGAGTCCACATTCAGCAATGTTATGCTTCAGATTGTTCAGCCTTGTATTGCTGTGCATGGTGTAGATAAGATCTTTACCAGCAGATTGAACATCTAGACCTAAAGTATAAGAAGGTCCACTTGCTGTGTTGTAAACTGCAGAACACTCAGAGTGGATACTGAAATCATTCTTTTCTTTGCTCATCTGTCCAGTGACTAAGGCATATACATTGCTTTTTGTTTTAATGGACGTCTCCAGATTAATTCCGTCAAAACCTACATCATGGTCCCAACCATGGGCATCTAAAACGGGTCTGACAATGAGCTGTTCACCAGTGACAATGCCACGATATCTATGTAGCGGGCAATCTGAGTCAAAACTTGGAGGTACAGCCATATCTGGTAACAAAAAAGGCTCAGAAGATGTTTCTTGATTGTCAGAACTGTCGTTGTAGTCTGAATTATCCTTTCTCAAGAGCTTATCCTCTCTGAGCTCTCTCTGGCTCTGCAACTCTTCTCTCAACTGTTTCTTCAAATAGAGAGTCTCCCGATAGTCCAACTCATCAAGATAATCCTTCTTTTGCAATTTGGTCAACTTCTCAAACTGGGATCTTGATAAAATCTTTATGGGAGGTAATTGATCATATTCATCTTCTTCCTCCGTGTCTGAAAATAAGCTATCATCCATCTCATAGTCAGCACCACCGGCACTAGGTGGAGGACGATGTCGCAGGAGGGAGGAGAGAAGGTGAGGCAGAGATGGCTGCCTCTTAGCATTTGGTGGTCCCAGAGCAATGCTGTCTCTAAATTCCAGAAATTTGTTAGCATCACTGAGAACTTTCATACATACAGATAGTAGCAAAAAATGAGATTTCCAAACCTGCCCATTTGGAAGAACTTTTTGCCCCAAGAAATTTTTTCTGCACTGGGAATGGTTCTCTACCAGCAGTACAGGATTCTCAATTTTTGAATCTGAGACAGCCAGATGAATGTAGCTTTGGATCAAATTGGCACATTGATCAACATATGATTCATACACAACAGGATAACCATTTGGTCCTTCCGGGAGGGAACAGGAAGCATGTGTCATAACAAGGATTGTGTTGAACCAAATTGCATTGCCAAAAACTTCGCTAAGAAGCTTCAGAAGAGGGAAGTCACTATAATTCATGTTGATAAGATCAAGGCGTTCAAAAAACAAAACAATATCTGGTGGTGACTTTCTGATATACTTCTTCACAGAGAGCAAAATCTTCCTATTTCTTCTCATGTTAGCAGTAGAAGAAGGACAAAGACCAGGAGTATCGACAAAAGTTATTTTCATCCCACTGACGGTTCCAGTAACCTCTCTAATGGAATCCGTGGCTGGTTGAAATGCATTAGTGGCTGCCTTTGCCTGATCAAAGATTGAGTTTATTGTTGCACTCTTGCCAACTCCGGTTCTTCCCAGCACAAGTACCTTAAACGAAAAATCTAATTCAGGCACACCAGCAGCCTCTTCCTGTGCTGCTTGTGCTCTAGCCTTATCATGCATATGCTTTAACACTTTTGGATCTGCTTCCCCTGATTGAATCAAGGTTGCTAGTTGAACTCGATACAAGACTTTTGCAGCCAAAAGGTTGTCCTGTTGATGCCCAAGCCGTTGGAGAATCCGCAAAAACTTAATTTGGAGATCATTGATCTTAGACATAGGATTTGACTTTCCTCTATCAGAGCTAGAGTGAGATTGGGAACAATTTTCAACCAGACCTTGCTGTTGAGAATGCGGACTTCTCTAGAGTTCCAGTAGAGGAAGCTGATTGATCAATAGAAGCTTGAGACGCTTCTGGAGAATCTGCAGGGGCTGAATAGCATAGAAAGTGAGACGAGTCTTGTTTGCCCCTTTCATGAAGCAAAAAAGTCAAGTTTTACCATGCTATTTCTTCACACGAACAGTTTGCTAGCAGCCTGCTGCTCAAGAAACAACTTTTTTTATAATGCTATGGTCAACAGGCTGTATCTAATCATACTGTAATCCTCGCAGATGCTTGACATGGAAAAGGTACAGAAAGAAGGTAATGCATGAAAGACAAAAGGTGCACACATTGACTTCCAGGAATTGATTATGAGTTCCCATATCACAGTGCAAACTGGAATTGGAGATAGTAAAGTAGTCTACTACCAAAACAAGCAATTATATAAGCTGAGAAGACTGCGACTCAGGAATATTAACTGGAAGAGAGTCATCTACACTCAAAACAAGACATGGGCAAGCATTGACTCTGATATATACGTTAAAAAGATGCCACAATACTTAACACAGTTATATGCTTCAGTCTACTCCACCTAGTATCAAAGAAAGCTATAGTGATCTTGCAGCCCTTCCTTCCTACAGTGATTATATCATGGCAAAAGTACATCACTAGCCCTCTTACTTCACAGCATTTACTTCCGGAATTGCACAAACTCTCTATCTCACATAATAATTGTTTTTTCCTCCCTTTTGGTATTTCGCCTCAATCCACTTTTTTACCACAATAGCACACTCCATGACAAAAAAATTCAGAAACTTTTTGGCAGGGCACATTAAGTTTGACATCTAAATCTACAATTCAAACTAAGAGCAGAAAAGATGATGGACATTAAGCACTCCACTACAGTAAAAATGCAAAATCAGTTTTAGACTGTCTTCAATGCCCAGTGCCTCTCAGCAGATCATTCAGAGAATAAGGAATATATGTTCCAACTGGTACACTCAAACATGCTACAAAGATGAAGTCAAGCATAATCTACTCAGTGTTTCTTTGTGCAAACATTACAAGAGAGCTCAACTATCTTTCTTCTTTCATTTTGGGCAGTTTCCAACAATTTTTTAAGTACCAATTTCCAATCGACTGTTCAATACCTTGTTCCTGAGGCCCCTCAATTGGTGCCTCGCTGAAAAAGCTGTTGCTGCCGGACAATGGCCTTGATGAGGACAATGAATTGGTCAACAACTGCGAAAAAACCCACTCCCTCACACTCTTCATCCTTGCTGCAGTGAAATTAAAATTGAAAAGCAACAAACAGTCAATACTTCGACAGCATCAGAGGAGCATATTGATGCACAATGTGTCAAAAATTAAGAAACTAAAGAAAAAAAAAAAACCCCTTTTAAAGAATCAAGCAAACTCCAAATTGACAACCAAGCAAAGCGGCAACATAAAAAGAAACACAGCATGACTAGAGCGGCGTTACCAATTATCAGCAAAGATAGAATCAAAGACACGATAACTTCAATCAAAGCACAAAAAACGAAGAACTTTCTTGCCCTTAGCTTCGGACTAACCAAATGGTAGCCGAAAAATCCTCCCAGCAACTCAAAGGGTACCCGCTTCTCAAATCAAAACCCGCAAGCAACGAGCGAATTCTCGAACCAGCCGGTTGTGCGCAATCCGACAAGAAGCCGATTTTAATCCAAACCCATCGGCGATCCGAACGTGTCCGGCGAATCTTTGACCGACACCGATTGAACCCGTCGAAAAGAACGAGCGGCTGAGGGACTCCCGGGGAGGAAGAAACCTCGAGGATCAAGATAAGACCGCCGGAAGCCGACAAAGAACAGGACAAACCCACCGAGGTCCTACGATTCAGCGCCTTAATGATGTCGTCCCAGCACCGATTTCGATTTCCGGAGAAGCAGAAAAATGGATAGGGAAAAAGGAAAACGACGAAGAAAAATCGAGTCTTGGAGGGGGAATCGCGATGCTCTCGAAAGCGGGTTAGAGCGGTATCTATCCGGGCCGGGCCCAATTCTCGAGGCCCACAAGGAGCGGCATCGAACCGTCCATCCATGTAAAACGACCTAATTCAACGTCCTTAAATGTCTCAAAGCTTCCCTAATTAAATTTCCTGGAGAGTTCCCATCCTCTTGGATTGCACGTCCACCCCATCCCTTGTTGCAAATTTTATGTCTGGACTTTCAATTTGGTTGTAATCCTTCCTCTAGTACATGTTAATGAAGCTAATTTCTTCGACAAAAAAAAAAAAATTTCTTGGAGAGTTATGTAAATAATTTACTCTTGTGTAAATTAATTTCTGAATGAGCATTAGGAGGTTTTTCTTCATCTTTTATAGATATTCGAGGGTCAAAAGCCGAAAAATTGGGTGCTACCACAAGATAGATTTGCATTATATACGATTGAGCTGCAATTATCCCCATAAAAGCATGTGAGATGCACTCTATCTGTAATCTCAATTGGAGATAGTTTCATCAAAATGACTAGAGTTAAGTTGACATGCATGCTTCGAAGTGGCTTTGCTGAAGATTGGATCAATCGCCACCATCGACAAATGCTATGAAGATCTCAGTTTTTGAATTGTCTCATATATTTAATGATAGTACTAATGGGTCGAGTCTTGGTATGTTTACTACACGTCCAAAAGTGGCCCATCAAAGATCGAATCAATTGCGACTTTTGACGAATCCTACGGAGATCTCATTTTCTTTTGAGTTGTCTCATATATTTAATGATAGTACTAATGTGTTCAGTCTTGGTCTGCTTACTAGTTGATGCAGTTGGGTGGGACCGGATGTTTGACTTGTGCTCTTGGTTTGGCTGGAATGCAAGAGTTTCCAGTATTCAGCTTGTTCATGGAGATCCACCTCACACCAAGGTTTTCGTGCTAGACCCATAACGAATCAAATAAAGCCCCTTCTAATCAATAAATATAGTACAAATAAAATTTACATTTTTGAAGGGTAACTTTTTAATGATACCACATGTATCATATTAGTCGACAAAGTAGAAATAAATAGTCAATTTCTTTTGCAACCTATGTGTTATTATTAAATACTTGCCTATGATAACAACCATTATTAATTACGACTTATATCTCCTACATATAAAAAAAATTGATACTACTTTTTGTCCCATTCAAAAAAAATGTATTGACATTCCAACCAAACGCGACCAAAAAAAATTCAAATTCATCGCCTTAGGGTGACAAAAGTACCTTAGGGCACACCAAAGGCGAGCTTAAATTACAGTTAATGGCGACGAAAATAACTTTTGTCAGTTTAGGTACACTCAAAGGCGATGAAAACTTCTCAGGTTTAGGCCAAGGTGATGTATTCTAAAGTTTGTCGCCTTAGGTCGATCAAAGGAAAAAAGACCCACGGTTTGTGGCCTTAGCTCATGGTTGAAGATGACGAAAAATAATGAATTTGTCGCTTTGGCTCTACCTTAAGGTGATGAAATTTTATTTTGATGACTACAGTTTCGAAATTGCTTTCCTCAATGTCGACAACGTTTGAATTTTGTAACAGTGTATTTTCGAGCACTATGAGCAGCCATTCGCAGCGACCTATCTCAGGACTTTGCTCTTGGCATTCTATCTTCCCATAGCATTCTTTAAGAACTGGTTACTGAAGTCCCTAAATTCCTGCGCTAGCGAAAGCGGTGATAGTGCGGAGATAGTCGATGCAATATGTAGAGATCCAAATTCTCCAGGCAAAATTAATGGGAAGTGGAGCAATTTTGAAATGGAAAACCAACAAAAGTCGATGGCGGTGGATTCAACAGGCGAAGAACTTCATTCACTTGAAGAGAGAAAGGCCTTTGTTTTAGAAGCAAAAGACGGTGACATTGTGCAACAAGAGGAGAAGATGAACAGCAAGCAAATCCTCAAAGTCGCCTGCACTCCTGTGCCTATTTGGTTGTGTGTGATGTAGGAGACCATTTTACTTTTATGGTTGGCGTTCCGTACTGCGACTTTACCGTTAAGTGATTGATCATTTACTTTCTGATACAAAGCATGTGATTTTCGCATAAAATCCGCACTCATCTACATCCTCTACTGGAATCAATTGATTGCAATGTTTGGTCTTTTTAGTTGTCATCATCTAAAAAGCATGAAAGTCTTAATGAATAATTATGTTGAAAATCGAGAGGAAATTGCATTTTCTTTAAATACAACATAGTATTGAATCATGCTAGTATCATTTACAATGTCTTGTGAATGCTACACTTGCACGAACAAGCATTATTAGCACCACGATATTGTTCTTGACATCAGGACTTTTCACTCTTCTGATTGTTGCATTTTGTTGTTGTAATTATACAAGTTTATTCCTCACCAAAATTTTCCAGCACAATTAATTTACTTATTATAATAAAGCTAATTAATTTATTAGAAAGACGTACATTTAAGAAAATAGAAACATGGTGGCCAACGCTAGAGCAAAGGAATGTTTGAAGCCCATAATCAACTTGCAAGTCTATGCAATTGATGGCCCTAGTTTCTAAATAACCGTGAAACCAAATTGTTTGCCTTGTTGTGATTAGAAGATTTAGGACTCATTATCAAGCAACGTGGGATAATATTTCAACATCTTTAATGTGCAATTCATGTGCAACCCAAAGTGCAATTCATGTGCAAGCTATGTGATTGCAAGCCAGATTATGAATGACACGTGGAATGGAATTTAACAAAAGAGTTATTAATCAGAGCCTAAACAAATGACACAGTTGGTGTTGTTTTAAGAGTTTTCATTTGGTGATCCTGATTATTTACGTTGTTTAATTGGTGAACTGTGTGTTCTTATTTTATCTTGCTTCAATTGCTGATCTTATTAGGTAGTAAAAAAGTATGTGATTTTTGCAGCCTCTCAAGTTGTTATAAGTATCATTATGGAGATTACAAGAGAAGTACTACACACCAATACGAAATCATGTCTTTTCTCAGCATATTTTCATCAAATTGGCACTCATCTATTATCCTCTACTGGAATCAATTGATTGCAATGTCTGGTCTTACTATGATTTTTTTATGATCTGCATCATCTAAAAACCATGACAACCTTAATGAGTAATAATGTTGAACACCAAGAGAAAATTGCACTTTCTTTAGATATAGCACAGTATTGAAGGGTGTTATTATTGTTTGCAGTATCTCATGAATACTGCACTTGCACGATCGTGCATCGCCAGCACTACGATATCATTCTTGACATTGGGACTTTTCACCCTTTTGATTAGTGCATTTTTAGGATATGACTCCATAATGTAGTAAAAGTGATCTTGATCTCTATCAATATAGCCGGAGCCGCCATGACCACACTAGGGAAGCCTTCAAGTGCCAATCGAACACAACTATCTATGTAGTCTTTGTTATCCAAATTCATTCGACTTCATAATTTTGTTTTCATTCTATTTGTTTCCTATTAGAGATCGAACATTCTTGAGAGATGATTCTTCTTGATCATGGAAATAGCATACTGGAGATACGAACACCATCTTAAGAGCTTGCTATTAACCTATGTTGAGAAAATTACTAATGCTCTAAAATAAATAATTTTCCCCAATGCTTTACAGTGTATGAATGAAATTGGGCCCTTTTAAAGGTTTGAATTTCTCCTCAAGGGTTCATGTCGCTCTCTAGTCACTATCTTGATATTCCCGAAAAGGGAGATGCTTTGCCTTGGACCTGAAGATATGCCTGTCCACCGTGAAACTTGGGCCCTCAGGCTGCACCACCCCTATCCAATTCAAGGCTGGCCCCATTTGCTTCTACGATCTGTTGTAGTTCGTCTCATGGCTTAAACAGTGTTGACATGGATGCCCGCCGTCTTATGCGACACAACTAATGCTAATATAGACAATTTTTATTAATATTTTTATTTTTTTTTGAATTTTTTCCTTTTCCTTTTCCTTTTTTCCCCCTTCATCTTTATCCTCTAGCTAGTCACTTGGACTTGGTGACCGATTAGAGGAAAGAGCTAGCGAGGTTGACCTTGCTGGCTGTTGGCGAGTGCGATTTTCACCAACCCTCGGCAAGACTCAGCCTCACCATTGTCTAGCCACCGATAAGGGCAAACCTCACCAAATGGTAATTGAAAATCCTCCCAACAACACAAAATGCACTAGCTTCTTCAATCAAAATCCACAATAGCGTGCAACTCTTAGGGCATGTTTGTTAACTAGCCAAATAGTGTTTGATTTTGTTCTTTCGTTCTCAAGAATAGATTTGATACGAAAATCTATTTATTAAATTTTTTATTTCCAGAAATAGATTTGGAATAAAATCAAGAAAAAAACAATCACTTCTTATTCTTGGGAATAATTCTAAGAATCATTTTTTTTTTCTTCTTTCTCTTTTCTTTTCTTTTTCTTCCTCCCAGCCTACTGTTGCCCCATCGCTACCTGCTGGCCACCATCACCAACTCTAGCGATGGCCAGCGAGCGACTGGATGAGGTCCAACAAGCTTGCCAGAGCCTCGCTTGGCCATCGATGAGCTCGGTCTTGTAGATTTGGGCAGGCAGAGCCTCACCCAATCCAACGAGCATTGCCAAGCCACTAGCGAGGCTTGACCTTGCCTAGCCACTAGCGAGCCTTCGGTGAGCTCATTGGACCTTGCTTGGTTGCTCACTAGCCACCATCGACGGTTGCAATAGCCACATAAGGAGGAGGAAGAAGAGAAAAGACAAAAAAAAAAAAAGGAAAAGGAAAAAATATTAAAAATATTAAAAATTAGAAGAAATAAAAAAATTTAAGAGTTTCACTAGACGCATTTCTATTTCGGAAATAAAAATTTTGGATAGTTATCAAACGCCTTCAAATGTTCAGAAATTATTCCTTGAAACAGAATAAAAAAGAAATTTCAGAATTTGTTCCTAAGAACATAATGGTTACCATTTGCACTCTTAACAACTAAAATGGGCAATCTTCGAACCAGCTGATTCAATTCAAATGGTTGGTGATTTGAATATGTTCAGCGAATTGATTCAGTCTAGGCTTGAACGGTATCGGTCCAGGCCAAGCCCAAATCTTGAGGCCCACAAGGAGCAGCATCAGAGAAACAATTCGTGAGATCCAACGTTCTCGTCGGTCCATGCAAATGGACCTTATTGAAACTCTTGAATGTGTTGTTAGGGTTGGTCTTAAATCTTTCCCAATTAAATTTCCTAGAGAGTTAACTAAATAATTTTCCCTATGTAAATTCCTCGAACAAACACGAGGAGAGTTTTCTTGATCTTTTATAGATATCCAAGGGTCAAAGACATAAAAGAGATTTGCAGTATCCACGATCGAGCTGCAATTACCCCTCACGAAGGCGTGTAAGACGTAGTACTCTACTTGTGCTCTCAATCGGCGGCAATTACAATCTGCATGTCTTGAAGTAGCCTGCCAAAGATCAAATCAATCACGACCGCCGATGAATGCCATGGGGATCTTGTTTTTTGAGTTGTCTCGTATATTTTATTATAGTGCTAACGTGTTTAATCTTATTTCTGCTTCCTAATCGATGCCTTTGGGTGGGGAACGGAGGTTTGACTTGTGCTACTTGGTTCGGCTGGGATGCAAGAGATTCATAATTCGGCATCTTCAGGGTGATCTTCCTTAGAGGCTTACAAATCCAAAACCCCCTCTAATAAAATAAAGCAAAACATCACAACCCAGGACAAGAGATGCAACCGGTAAAAAGAAAAAGGGAAAGAGACAGGAAAGTGAGGATGTGTAATAAGCCCTACCCAGATATTCCCTATGTGACCCCTTTGTCTGTTGTAATAATATAAGTTTATTCCTCACAATGAAGCTTCGTGGCCCTAATGACAAGCACAATTCATTTACTTATAGTGATATAGTTGATTAATTTATTAGACAAGTTGAATATATAAGAAAAGAAAAGAAAAATCAAATTATATTCATTGTGATATATTTACTTTAAACTTTTTTTTTTTTTTTTTCACAATAAATAAAACCATAACCATGTCAAGGTTTCGTCAATGAACACCATTAAAAATCTGCATACATTGACACTGAAAGACAAATGGTGTTGACATGACGCCCATGTGGCTTAAATGAAATAAGAATGATATTGTTTTGGTTGGAAAATCATTTTACGAAATCTTGATGGATGAGTCGTGTGGATATAAATTTGAGATTTTTTATGTATAAGAAAATGTGTAAAGTAAAATATCATAATAAATATAGTTTGGGATTTTTGATTTTACAAAATTTTAGCATAAATGCATCATAGTAGACATAATTTGAGATTTTTGGTAACTTTTTCCCTCTAAGATAATAGAAACTGAATGGCTAACCTATCAACCTGTGTAAAGAAATATTTGAAGCTCATGATCAACTTGCCAGATTAGTGAAAAGAATTTATTAAATCGATAAATAAAAAGTTTATGCAATTGATTGCCTTTGTTTTCAAATAACCTGAAAACTAATTGGTTTGACTTCTCGTGTTTGAAAATTTACTAGTAGTTTTTATGAAAACGAATTAATAGTTATTCCAGCTTTACTTATTTATAATATAATAGTTAAACCGTATCTAATAATTTCACTTGCAATATATTCGATCGTATTATAGAATATCTACATTTT
Organism: Corymbia maculata; assembly: GCA_014182735.1. NCBI lineage: Eukaryota > Viridiplantae > Streptophyta > Magnoliopsida > Myrtales > Myrtaceae > Corymbia > Corymbia maculata. The sequence goes on along the minus strand of CM024684.1, from coordinate 3,267,413 downwards.
ACTAATGATACCAGATGTATCATATTAGTTGACAAAGTAGAATAAATATTCAATTTCCTTTGCAACCTGTGTATAATTAAATACTTTATGAAAAAAAAAACAAGCACAATTAATTACTATTTATATTTCTTACATATAAAAAATTTGATACTATTTTTTATTTGCTCAAAAAGAAAATTCATCGACATTCCAACCAAATGTGACAAAAAAAAATTCAAATTTATCACGGTAGGGTATACTAAAGGAGAAAAATACTTTAGGGTACACCAAAGATGACAAATTGAATAGTTTGTTGTTTTGAATTACGGTTGACGGCAATGAAATTAACTTTTGTCACTTTAGGCATACCCAAAGGTGATGAAACTACTTAGGGTAAACCAAAGGCGATAAATTCTGAAAGTTCGTTGCCTTAGGTCGACCAAAGGAGAAAGACCTTCAGTTTGTGGCCTTAGGTCATAGTCGAAGATGGCGAAAAAAATTATTTTTTCGGCTTTAGTTTTACCGTGAAGCAATGAAATTTTATTTTTATTACTCTAGGTTGGAAATTTGCCCTTCCTCAATGGCGATAAAGTTTGAGTTTTGTCACTTACTAAACCTAACATAAGGCCACGAAACCATGATTTTGTATCTTTAGGTCAATGATAAAATTCCATATTTATCATTTTTTTCAAAATAATCACACCTTTGATTGAATCAATGGCAATAAAAGTATGAATTTTTTCATTTAAGTTTGGCTTAAGGTGACAAAATTTGGATTTTGTCATCTTTGATCGATCTTGAGTAGGGTAAGTAAAAGGAACTCTCCAACTGGATCACCTGGGCCAAATAGATCTTTCCAATGTTTCTTATTTCTTAAAAATCTGTAAAAAAATCTTAATCTATCTCCCATTTCAAACTTCACTCATGCACACAAGCACGCACGATTCGAATGAATCCCATTTCACTCATGCACATGAGTAAGATGACTAGAACAAATCAAAACATAATAACAGTTGCTCATTCCAACCAAATTTTGCCACAAATTGGAAAAAGCTTTGTGAAATTGACAATGTTATATGTAACTCACTAATTATAGAAATGTTTTGATTATCAAGATCATTTTCAATTTCGATTTGAACATTAACAAACTATCAAACAAAAATACAATGAACACATCACTGATTTCATTAGCCCACCTAAAAACTAGAACGGACTAGTTGACCTAATTCTAGGGGACACATATCTAGTTCCTGATTCTAGTAACTCGGAATCTATCCCTCTAGTTGGTTCCAAGTTCTTGGGCGAGAATGGACTATTTGGGAACCGATCACTCCTAATCCTAGGGCAACAAGCTTAATGATTTGTCGCCTTTGGTTGACTATAAGGCCATAAATACTAAATCTTGTTGCTTTTGGTACCCTAAGGCGACATAAGTTAATCTTGTCACAGAAAAATTTGTTGTCTCAGGGTTTTTTTCTTGGAGTTATTTTACCACGAGTAATGTAATAATATATGCATTCATTTCCTTTCGTAAATCAAGCAAACACGCACTTATGATATGGCAATTTACAATGTGTCAAAATTGATGGATCTTCGCTATTATTTGGCTTTAGGGTTTGTGTTTTACTTGCAGCTTCCGCAAAATAATGGGATTTAATGGACCTAAAAGAGTTATCTCCTTCTTCTCTCTTATACTCCGATTTGTTGATGCTGATGCTGATGCTGATGCTGAGGTAGCTAAGGTGGGTGGGCCGAAACTCGATCCAATCTGAGGTATTTCTAGGAATCCAATCTACCTCTCCACGCATGCTCCGACAAGACTTAGACAACTTTTAGAAAGAAGACATTACAGATATTTGTTAAATACAAAGGTCAAAGATTAGCCGCGTTCTTTAGGTTTAGGACTCTTATTCAAACACTTTATTATTAAGCAAATTCACGGAATTAGTTTTTGAATACTTGTACTTTTGCCAAGACGCAGAAAATTATGCAGGCATCTAAATCTCCAGGTCTGCGTAATGAATTATTTTTCCTTTTTTATGGTTTTGCATGTGGGTTTGGCATGATCACACTGATCTATAATGCCAAGCACACCGCATCAATTATACATATCGTTGCCTGGCCAAAAATAGAAGAAGTAATGCACCCCTTCAAAGACAAAAAAAGGTCTTATTATTATTGTTTTCTTTTTGTCTTCTGTGTTATTTTCGTTTGGTTAAATAATTATTTCTCAGCCGGAATTTGCGACGAAAATCAGATAGTAGATTGCTTCCCATTATACACAGTGACAGAAATACATAGATAAGCACCTCGATGACCGCGAAAGAAATTGACGGGCGATTTATGATGATGGGCATCACCCTCAACTTTCAAGATTAGGTCAATGTGAAGGGGAGAAAATAATGCAAAAAGAAACCCTAGACAACGATAAACAAAAGAGGATCAGATAAAAACGGGTTAGTGCTCGATTATTATATTTTGCCGATTGCCCTTTTGAAGATGCAGTGTGAAAGAAGATGTCTGACTCGGTGTTGACTCCTGACGGATGCAATGACATAGGGGTGGGTCCGAAACTCGTGCTACTGAATCGATTCACAACAGTTTTTGTTGACTTGGGGTGGTGCTGTCCGAGCTAAAACAGCCAAGAAATGCTTTGAAACTCCCGTAGGAACAAGGAAAGTCCTTTAAGTTCCCCAATTTTCAGATTCCTATTGAGTCACATGCTGGTCCCCTCAGATGGCGGGGTTTCCTCTACTTGTTGTTCTTTGGTTCTCTCTCTTCCTTTTCTAGCCTCCCATGAAAAACGGAAAAAAAGAACAATATACAATCTCTAGTCGGTAGCCGCCATGAAATTAAATGACATTTGCTAGTAGGAGTGGAATTAGAATGTCCATTTGCTGGTAGGAAAGTTAAAAATTCTTTTGGGGAATCGACCATGTGAACAACGAGTCTGATTATTATAAATTCTATCAAAATAAGAACTCCTTTAGCTTCAATTGTGTGGTTCGTGGAAGGACTAAGCTCGTATTTGAATTAATGAAGGTGAGGAGGGATCACTATGGAAAAATAGTTCAGAAAAGTTGGAGAGCAAAGAAATATACCTATGAGAGACAGGGGTTAAAATTTATTAGATTGTTAGTTTTAGATATGGAGGGGTTTCTATCATTCCAAAATCTCACATCAAGTGAGAGGGGTCCTATTAGGTGATATATATAAGTTTAACATGTGCCTCAAATGGTTGTCATTTTATTTAATTATATCAAGTATTCGATTTAAAATTTAATTTACATGAAAAGAGTTGGGTCATTACATAAGAAATGTGTGCTTTTTGGAAATTTTGTCCTTAAAGAGGATACGTTACGCACACATTGCCACCAAATCATAAAGACTTAGATCTCGCTAGAAATATAAAAGTGAGTTTTCTTCTCTTTTTTTTTTTTTTTTGTGGGGGGGGGGGCTTTTCTGGAAGGACACGAAGAAGTCAAAGCAAAAATGAACTGAACTTTGTCCATTCGTTTACACCTCTAGTAAGAAAATAAAAAAGCCTAGGCAGTTGTTTTATTTGATGCAAACAATGGACTGATCGTCAGGAAGGATGTCATTCCTTTTGAAAGATTGGCAGTTTTGTATCCACCTTTCCACGGTAACAATGCTTTAACTTTAAGGTAACTTTTTTATTTTTATTTTTATGAGCTTTTAATATAATGGCACTGGGTAAATGTAATTACTAAGTAAGAAAAAAAGGATTTCTAGGCAAATCTAAAGAATAAACAAAGAATTACAACAACTAGTTGACTGATCAAGTTAAACATACTCATTTTGGCAACTTGTCATGTTTTTTATTAGAAAAATTGGTGATCTCAAGCTGGATAAGTACTTGTCATAGTGGATGGCACTCATACTTAACTAACATCTTTTAAGAATCTAATTACAAAGCACCTTCCCCGAACCTTGATTAATGCTTTCACTAGTCCAAAAAGCGAAATATTCGAGCTCCATCAAAGCGACCTATCGATGCCAAGATTCTTTTAATAACACCTCATCATAACCCGACCTCAAGAACGGAACGAATAACAACCCCCGCCATTAATTAAGCTGTGAAATTGAGCCACAAAGTCTCAGTCATTTTATTCAATCGGGTCAAATTATTTAGTCTCGCAGCTCCACAGGAGACAAGGTAGAGTCGGGAGCCGGGGCGTGGACCCGAGCGTAGACACGCCGTGGCAACTCGGAGGAAGGAGAGGGGACGCGGTTGACTCAGTCGGTGGAAGTAGACAACTGAAACCATCCAATTCATCCATAAGGCGATATATAGTATCAATAATGATTATATTTACTTATTTTTAATTTGCTGGTTCATGCATGGGTCTAATTTCTTCTTCTATAAGTATCCATCCCATGCAACTTCAGCAATATCTCTCCCCTCCACCGTCTTCAGCTCAACCCACACTAGCACTTCACTCTCTCTCTCTCTCTCTCTCTGTGCTCTTCAAACGTTTCATTCTTTTCTGCAAATTCTGCCTTCTTTGTTCTTCTTTGCTCATAAACTCAATTTCTGTCGAAATTGGCAAAATGAATTGGAGATATAAAGGTGGGTTGATTCTCATCATCACTGTTGTGATCATGTGGGTCACTTCTGCAGAAGTCACCCAGGTTAGTCTCTCTCTCTCTCTCTCTCTCTCTCTGTTTGTGCAAAATTCATTCTTGCATTCCTTTATTTTTTTCTTCTGGGTAAAAAAAAAGAAGAAGAAGAGGAGGAGGAAGAAGAAGATATGGCTTCAATCTTTCTTGAGTTATGGCGAGCTTTCTTTTTCTGAGTGCAGCTGAACCTCTGAGGATGTTTTTGTCTCACACGTAATCCTCCAATCAAAGGATGTGAATCTGTGGGTCGAGTGGGATTACACAGAAGCACCACTAAGAATATAAAAATCAGCAAAACATGCTCAACCTTTAAGAAAAAAAGTGGACAGATATGCTAATCTGGTCAAGAATCAAAATGCATCTTGATCTTGCAAATGTGTAAATCTAGGAGCTTACCCAATGATTTAGAAGTTCTGGGAAAGAGGAAAGTTGATCAAATAATCTTCAGTGTCCTTATCTTTCCACATGGGAGTAGATACACCTCCGTATGATGCTTTATCAGTTTATAATAAGCTAATTAATATTGCTAAGCATCCCTTAATACGAGAATATACATCTAAATTGAGCCAACTCAGCATGCGTGGTTCGTCATACTCGTACAGGTTTCATCATGTGCTTTCGATTTAACAAGTGAGTTATTGATCAGAGCCTAAATCAGTGACTCACCATGAGTTTGTTTTCACAATTATATTTTTTATTTTTTTCAGAGTTTTATTTGGCGATCCTAGTTATTTACATTGGTTAATTGGTGAACCCTCTGTCCCTATTTTATCTTGTTCAATTGCTGATCCTATTAGGTAGTAATTTAGTTTTCTTTCCCTGCTGGGTAAAATTTTTGAATCCGAAGTACTTCAACTTCCCCATCGCAATTCCAGCTTAACATATCAACTTGTGTAACAGGGTGTTTTCGAGGACTATAAGCAGCCATTCGCAGTGACCTATCTTGGAACTTCACTCTTGGCGTTTTATCTTCCCATAGCATTCTTCAAGGACTGGTTACTGAAGTCCCTAAGATACCGCACTAGTGAAAGTGGCGACAGTGCAGGGACAGTTGATGCAATCTCTGCAGGTCCAGATTCTCCGAGCAAAAATAATGGCAAGAGTAATATTGAAATGAAAAATCAAGAAAAGTTGAGTGTGGTAGATTCAAGAGGCAAAGAACTTCATCTACTTGAAGAGGGAAAGGCCTTTGTTTTGGAAGAAAAAAATGATGACATTGTGGAACAAGAGGAGAAGATGAACAGCAAGCAAATCCTCAAAGTCGCTTGCATCCTTGCGCCTATTTGGTTTGCATCTGAGGTATTTATCTCTACATTCTTTACTGTGAACTCACTTTTAAGTGATCAATCATTTATTTTCTGGTACAGAGCCTGTGATTTTTACAGCTTCTCAAGTCGGTACAAGTGTCATTGTGGGGCTTACAAGAGAAGCACCAACTTACCGATACAAAATCATGTCTTTTCTCAGTATATTTTGCGTGGCACTCATCTATTATCCTCTACTGGAATTAGTTGATTGCAATGTCTATTCTTATTATGATCTTTTTACGATCTGCATCATCTAAAAACCAAGACAGTTTTAATGAGGAATTATGTTGAATACTAAGAGGAAATTGCTCTTTCTTTAGATATAGCATAGTATTGAAGGGTTTTATTATTGTTTGCAGTATTTCATGAATGCTGCACTTGCACGAACGAGCGTTGCCAGTACCACGATATTGTTCTCGACATCAGGACTTTTCACCCTTCTGATTGGTGCATTTCTAGGACAGGACTCCATATGTGTAGTAAAAGTAATCTCGGTCTTTATCAGTATAGCCGGAGTTGCCATGACTACACTAGGGAAGACTTCAAGTACCAATCAATCACAATCCAACACGGCTGCGTATGTAGTCTTTGTTTTCCAAATTCATTTGACTTCATAATTATGTTTTCATTCTATTCCTATTAGAGATTGAACGTTCTTGTGAGATAGTTCTTCAAGAACTCAAATCAATTTGATGTACTAACGAAATAATTATGTGTAATCTCATCTATTATCATCTGCCTATTTAGTTCATTCTCAGGTTCTATTTTTATTTTACTCTTAATTCATATTTTATTGGGAGTATTAATTGAAATTAATTTAGCAACTAATTAAGTCTTCTTTTGTGTTCAATCTGTTCCTTCAACAACAGAACTTACTCTCTTTTGGGAAATCTTTTCGCGATTCTCTCAGCTGCTACTGATGGACTATTTGCTGGTACAACATTCTCTTTTTCTTCAAAATAAATTCTCTTTCAGTTGAAATTTTCAACAGAGATGTAGCAGCTAATGATTATCATTTGAAAATTTTCAGTGCTTCTCAAGAAGTATGCTGGAGAAGAAGGAGAAAGAGTAGACATGCAAAAGTTATTTGGTTGGATCGGACTATTCTCGCTTCTCGCACTTTGGTGGCTCGGTAAGAGCAATCCCCTAATTTCAACTTCCTCATGAGCATAAGTTTTCTTGCATGATGGTGCGCGGATGCATTTAATGATTTTCAAAATTTTGTACAGAACAGGCAGCAATAAAACCGAGTAGTTTCTGTTCTTAAACAATGGTGTCTTAACTAATTTTTATGCTTGGATTCTTTCAGTTTGGCCTCTCATTGCTTTAGACATAGAGCCCAAATTTGCCTTTCCTCAGTCAGCGGCCGTGGGGGGAGTTGTTCTTGCCAACTGCTTCGTCGGAAGTTTCCTCTCTGATTATTTCTGGTTAGTTCAGAGGCTAAACCTTGATGAATGACGATTTCTACCTTCTTGAATCTGATTAATGAGACTTATAAATTATGAATAGGGCACTCGGTATTGTTTGGACGACTCCTCTCGTGGCATCACTAGGTGCCTCCCTCACGATACCCATCGCCATGTTGGAAGACATCCTAATACACGGTCGGCGGTTTTCGCTGATTTACATTCTTGGCTCGGTCCAGGTACATGACAGAAAATCACAGGCTCTGCGAGCTTTGAGCATTGTTTTCCTCTTGACTAATTTGTTCGCGGCTTCTTACTTGCAGGTATTCCTGGGATTCGTATTAGCTAACTTGTCAGATTGGTTCTCGCTGAAATTGGCATTGCAGTTTTGGCATTCATTGAAATAATTTTGTAAATGTGTACATCTGAGATGCTCCGAGTCCAGGATAGATGCAGATAGATCCATTGCTCATCTCTTTCTAAACATGACCTTCATTACTCGATAAATAAACTGTAACGATTTTGACGATCATGGAAACGTATAGAACTATCAAGCTCTATTTGCTGCGGCAAGTCATCTGACCCATTCCACAATATATGGATTTGAAATTTGAAATGGAAAGGCTGTTAACGTCTAACTTTAAATAACAACAAAAGAAGTCGGATCGTTTCGGGCATAGCAGTGGCCGCTGGAGTTGTAGGAGCAGCTGGTGTTATGCAAAAGCTTGAAACACGCCTAGGTGAAGAAGATTCTCGATCTTCAGAAGGAGGAAAAACTGCAATCATGGTTGATCTAACTTAAATAATTTGCTTGCATTGCCTTGACAAATCGGGAATCGGACGAATTGACATCCACAGTCTCAAGCTGACCGACATGACGAAATAAGGTGAACAACACTCACAACCTCCGTAAGCTGCATCAATGCAGAATAGCTGCTTCAAGAACAGAACCACTAAAATGCACTAACGGCTCTTATAAATCAGCAAAGACCGAGGCATTGCAAAAGAATGGTGCGAAGGAAGTCATCTCAGCTTTCCACGATGCTGTCCTCAAACTAAAATCGTCATTAAGGAACTCAACTGAGCAAATTAGCAGGTAGTTTTTAGCTACGATAAGATCTGCGGTCCAATAGAAGGATATCAACTCGGTATCGCACCAAAGTGATTATAACTCGATCATGCTGCAGTCATGCAGCATCCAGGCCAGTTTTAGCGCACCTCGACATGTCCACCTCGCCAGCTTTTACTACTCCCTTCTCGTCGCCTTTCTTCCCGACGAGAGCAAAGTTCCCAACACTCCACAAAACACAGCTCGTAATGCCTTCATCTCGGCCAATCAGCTCATCTTTCTTTATCGTCCATCAGCTGATCTTGGATTGTCCATAAATTGAGGAAAGAAATCAAACTCCCCCTGATTTAAACGGACCAAGTCAAGAAGCTTTGATAGATGAATCTACGATTTCTAAAATCCCGTCGGTCACCAACAGGGAATTCAGGGGAATTAAAAAATGGGTTTGCTGAAGAATCTACGAAGCAGCTCGGATATCCTCTGTAGCCTCTGTTTTTCGTGTATTGCGTGGGTTCAAAAGTCATGTTCACGAGATGAGACCCACCGCCAACCCCACATGTTCCCCAATCATATCTCTATCGAGATGAGAAATATCTACACGAGGAATGCTAATCAAAATCAAATTCTACACTTGCTTATGTGGGCTCTCCATGATAAAGGAACACGTAGCCTCTGTAATCACATGTTTTACCGGGAACTTTGCTAAGCTCTGGTCCTCTGAAAGTTTCCACTCTTCCCTTTTCCACCTCTTAGGTTCGGCCACACTAGGGTTCTCGCCTTTAGCTACGAGGACGAGGTATCATTTTGAATCCTAAAATTTAGGAAGCATATGCAACTATTTTTATTTAATAAAATTTTACAACTTACCTACTTCAAGTCTTTTAAATTTGAAATTCGTGAAGCTTTTGCAGTGCTTAAATTTAATTATAAATTCGCATTTTTTTTTATAATTGTATAAAATTTGAATTGACAAACATCTTTTGCTTCCATTTGAAAAAAAAAAAGTACCATCAACTGAGTTCTATGATTGAAATCATCAAAAGAGACAAAGAGCGAGTGGGAAGGTAGGATCATTAGGGATGAGCATATTGAACCAATTGAAATGGGAATCACTCAAACTGGCTAGTTTAGTGTAGTTCTTAAGAGCGTCAGTCCAATTTCCAGTTCCATAAAAATAGAACATGTGATTTTTAGTCCGGTTTCCGGTTTCAAGAGAAACCGAACCGAACCAAATCGAATAACCTAAAATAGTAACAATCCTAGTATAATTTAATTTTTTTTTTTGGCTAAATGACCGGTTTCATTGGATCGCCTGATCCGGTCCCCGATCTCAAAAATTAACAATGCTCACAGTCCGGGTCTTGATTTCTAGGTGGGAGTAGACCAGATCGGGAATTGATCATCTCTAAATGTCGCTGCCCTCACGGATGACGACAATGGTGGCGCCGGATCTCCTCATCCCCTCCCCTCGCTCCGATCTGTGGCCACCACGATCCCTCTTTTTGTTTCTTTCTTCTTTCCAATTCTCAATTTCATAATACTCGCTTTTCAAGCTTGAAATCCAGTCGCTGGGAAGCGGAGAGCCGAAGACCGGCAACAGCAGGTTCCCGGTAGAGCAAGCGCCGACAGCAGACTCGTGATCGTGTTTCCAACATAAATATTACAAAGCCAGCTCGGCTTACAAGTGTGAACAAGGCTCCAAAAGAACGTCACGAGCCGGAACAGGACAAAAGAAATTCAGCTCGCCCTTTCTGCACTGTGCTCTCTCTCTCTCTCTCTCTCTCTCTCTCTGTGAATCAGTGCCTTGAAGCAAAAAACGAAGCTCCCCGGTCTCAGCGCTTTCTCTCAGGCCGGCCATGACGATGGTTTGCCCGCAGCCATCGAAGTTAGCTCTTGTCATAACTCTTATTCCCCTGTTTGTCCTCTGCTTTTCTGGCGTCCCCGTCCGCGCCCTCAATGTTGGCGTTCAGGCTGCAGACGCCGCGATTTCCGTCGTGAGTTCGCATCTTTCTATCGCCCTGGTTTGAAGCTATCCATATAGAAGAAAAATCCACATTGGTTCTTACGTGAATCGAAAATTTTCGCAGGGTAAGGACTGTAGCAGAAAATGCGAATCCGAGTTCTGCTCAGGTATCTACTGATGCTTGCGCTTCTCTGGAAAAAAAAATACCACTTCTTCTTTTTCACAATGTAATGAAGGATTGTCGATTAATTTGCAGCCTTTTTTTTTTTCGGTTGATTAATTAGTGTTGACATTAAAAGAAATTATCATTGAAATTGACGCAGTGCCTCCGTTTCTGAGATATGGCAAGTACTGTGGGCTTCTGTACAGTGGATGTCCGGGGGAGAGACCCTGTGACGGCCTCGACGCTTGCTGCATGAAGCACGACGCCTGTGTTCAAGCCAAAAACAGTGAGTTTCAACATCAATTCCTTCGATTTTTCTTCGTCGAATTGATTGATATAACTAGTCATTGGCCCGGGTGTTTGCATGGACATATTTAACGAGGACGGTAGCCTAATAGCTTACATGCATGGATTTACGTTCCTGAAAAAGTATATTATGGAGTGGAAATGGAGAAAATGTTGCAAGAGACTAAAAGAGATATCAGTAAGATTAATGTGCCTGTGAGGGCTCTGTTCTTCCACAATATCACTAAACTATCTCTTCATTCATGAGCCAACTTTAATCACTTTTTAGAGGTCTTGGGGAGGAGATGCATTCGCGTCGGCAATAACATCAACATTTGCTTTTATAACAAAAAGTGCATGACTAGATTTTCTCTTTCTCATGGACCGATCTGGGACAATGACTTCCACACCTACTCTGGCTCGTCACATGTTGTGTTTGGGTGTGATGGCGACGACATCATATTGTGTGATTGTTCAATTTGATCTTTCATTCCTAGAGCAGATCGTGTCGTCCACATACATCTATCGGAGTTGTGAATCTGAGACTGGGCGGGGTGTTGTGCAGATGATTATTTGAGCCTGGAGTGCAGCCAAAACTTACTGAACTGCATGACCAACTTCAAGAACTTGCGGGGCCGAACGTTTAAAGGAAGCAAATGCCCAGTCGAGGATGTTGTCGAAGTCCTCTCTGTCGTCATAGAAGCTGCGTTGCTTGCCGGGAGATACCTCCACAAGCCCTGAATCTCTATCCCCGTTCAACGGATGTATCAACGCTCATCCTTTCATTCACTTCGTTATCATCCCTTTCTTCTTTGATTTTTTTTTTCTTTCCTAGCTGTTTGTCTCTGTCTGTTCTTATTCTATTCCAACAAATGGAAAAAAAGAAAAGAGAAAAACTGTAAAGTGCCTCTGTTTTCCTTTCCTGTAGAATTGGAAGAGTAATGGACACTAGCTATGGAGTTCAATTTTAATTGTGGAAACTAGAACCTAAAGTGGCCATGGAGTTCAAAACCAAAGATCCGTGTGCAAATTTAGAACGCCAAGTAATGGGAATAAACATACTAGTCTATAGTTATGTACTTAATTAATTAATGCTAACAATCATGTGATTTGGACAAACGAATTTGATTTTACCATAAGGGCAACAAGAAAAGATGGATGGATGACAAACACCTTTTTATCCACCGAATCAATGCTACATCATGAGATTTACTTGTTATCCACTAAATTGAATCGATTAGTACTGAATCATGCCTCAATGTACCAGTGAGGAATTTCCATCTTTCCATATTGTCTTGACACCAAAACTCACAAAGTAATCACAACGTTCAGCTCTACCTAGATTGACACCGTCACTCTATTCTTAATCTCAAATCAAAATCGACTTCACAAATATTCTCTTTGATTTCCATGTCCCAGAATAAAAAGATCACCATTTCTTTTATCATATATTGTATGATATAGTATACCTTGCTATTTCAAAGATTCATTTCGAGTTTCAATGGAACAAATCCACCTTGCATAGGGTGAAAATTCTAATGCCTGAATGAATATTACATAAAATCAGGAGATGCTTTTTCCAAAACGGATGAGTCTGATTGATATTCCACCCTTGGTCAAATTCAACACGAAAGTTTGATCAATGAATCCAAAATGCCAGGGAATTTTGTGAAGAAATTCTAGAACTTGATGAGTAGGCAAAATTCCAGGCGATGGCCTTGTCGTAGAGTCGGTGGACAGAGGCCTATATATAGTCCCAATGGCTCAAACATCCAATGCCGTGCTAACACATGCTTCACTTTTATTGGGCACAGTAGCTTAAAAAGCGGTATGGTTCGGGTAGCCAGTCTCCTAACTCTCTACTTTTCCGGGGCGGCTGCTGTTACTGATGAGCAGGAAATGCTAGCACCAAACTAGACTCAGGAATTTAACAAGAACATCACATACTAGAGGCAAAAAACCTATTATCTGACAAGAAAAGTAAGGCCTCCTACGGTGATTTGTACATGAGATCTGGTGTCCCCATCATCAATACGGTATCAAGAAGAAGGTACCATAGAATCCATAGGATTCCCTTTGAGGCAGAGTGATTTTGGCTGCTGGCTCGCCTTCAAAGTTCTGAGCATCAATCACAAGAACCTGTAAATTTCACATTCTCAAAAACATATCGTACCAGTTGGCAAAGCGACATGATGATTGTATGGAAACTCTTAAACTTAACCTGGGACACATCTGTTTCTTCATTATGTACCCAAGAGACAATCCAACCCCCATCCTCTGTGGCACCGTCTTTCTTAAGGACAAAGACACCTACTGCAGATGCTGTCCTTTTCGAAATTATGGTACTCGACCTCCATCAAGTTCTCGTGATTGAGTTTCTTCCCATCAGCTGAAACCTGAAACAATTAACCAATCTCAAGACTTGTAATCTTATCCTTAATGCTTATTGTAGAACGCGACAATGTCATGAAATCAAGATAGAGCAAATTATCAGATATTACGCCCGTAACAAAGTATGGGCTCGTTGCATTTATTCCCAGGGTGACCAGCTCCCCTGATGCAGGCGCTCTCTGTGCAAAGTTATGACTTGCAAATCAACGAAATTAGATCAATCCTTCATATGACAGGGCATCCTGTACATATCGAAAGATCGAACCTTTGGGTGGCTGGTGAAAGGTTGATCTCAATACCCATCGAAGTTCCAATTGCCACAAGCTTCCAACGTGGCAATATCTACTGCTTGAGCCCGCGTGCTGTAAAACATTAGTGTCGCTCATCTATCTATTCACTGCTCCATACCTAAGCTGCTAAGATGGAATAATTCAACTTATGTTGTAGGTAGAGCTATACAATTTACATAAAGGCAAATAAATAACGTTTACATTTGGAGAATAATTTAGTTTAATGAAAGGAAGAATAGTACTGCATTGTTCAGGAGATAGCAGCCATAATAGCCCAAAGAATCTCCTTCGATAGCCAGAAGAAAAGACGGCTTGCTTCGTGGAGCTCTGTGATCTCCTCAAGGTCATGCGAAAATGACTCCCATCATTGATCATTCCATTAATGTCTTCGACATTAAACAGAAGCGGGCAATTTGCCGAGGCCTTGCTGTCGATTCCCTCCTTTTACCATCTTTGCACACATGCGACTTTCTCCAACCCCTCAACATTACGAAGCTTCCAACATTGCCCAATGCACAATCTTTTCAGGTTATCAAAGCTCTCGTGCTTCATTAAAATTAACGAATTACGAGAGGTCTGGTAATGTTTCTATGGATTTGCATTCATGGACATCCAATTCTTCCAAGTTTATTAATCTCTCAAGCCCTTTAATTTCGACCAAATTTTGGCATTAAACACTTCAAATGTGTTAATTGCGAAAGGTCCGGTCCAACAAGGGACTGACAGCCCCTTATATATAGTGTAAGATTTTGTGGGATCACTGCCGACTGTTCTAAAAACTTAAGCTATTAGATAACGGCGTTGTTTATTATTTATATATTCTAACACTCCCTCTCACACTTAATCTGGTCTTTTGCCTAGTACTAAGCGTGGAAATTTAATTAAGGAGACAAATGGGACTTGGTAAGATTTGAACTCAGGACCTTCAGCTCTGATACCATGTAAGATTTTATAAGATTACTGTCAACTGTTCTAAAAGCTTAAGCTGTTAGATGACGTCGTGGTTTATTATTTATATATTCTAACATATAGCTCTTCCAAATTTTTCAATCTCTCAAGGCCTTGAACTTGAACTATATCATCATTCACTAGTGGAGCATCCAACTTAGAGAACCAACCTATATCCAAGTATCTCAAAGATTTGAGATGTTCAAGGCTGTCAAGGTTTGACAACCTTCTGCATCCATATACATTTAGTTTTGCTAAGGATTTTAACGTTTTCACACCCTTGACTTCTGTCAGCTCACGGCACCTTTCGAGAACTAATTCAGACAAGAATTCCGAACTTGATAGATTTGGGAACACTTTCAACTTATCACATCCGCGAACATGAAGCTTCAATATTCATGAGGAAGCTCTGGCATGAATTCCAGCAGCCGGCAATCCTCAACAATGAGCTCTCTTAGATGGATTAGTTGAGAAAGTTGAGGTAATGTGTGATGCTGAAATGTGACTCCTAGAATTGTCAAACAGGTAGGAAGTTCTGGTAACAATTGAAGTTTGTTGCAACAAGTCAACTGAAGGTATTGCAAAGAAGGGAACTTACTGATGCCTTGCGGTAGCAATTGAGCATCTTGCAGCCCTTTAAGTCAAGTTTTTCAAGACGAGAGAGCTTATCAAGTGTGTAGCAGAAGCTAGAAACACGAGTCCTATATAATTCAAGGATCTTCAATGAACGCAACTCATCTATTGGAATTTGCCCTCCCAAACTTCCACAGAGTGAGGCATGTAATTCTTCGAGTTTGCCCAACTTGCCAATAGTGCTAGGTAAATTACTCAAATTTTCAAGTTTTTTAGATTCCCAATGGATTTAGGTAATTCCCAAATGCCTATATATGATAAGTTCAATGCAGTCAACCATTCCAACTTCCCAATTGAATTGAGGATATGATAGAGACAATAATCAACTCGGCCATCATCAATACCATATGGATAACTCCCTCTGCCTAGTGACGGGCATTGCAATTTCATAAGAGATCCAATGTTATTTAGAAGTTTATTTAACTTGGAGAAACATCTTAAATCAAGGGTCAACAAATTTTCCATATGGCTAATAGAGTTAGGAAGTCCAACCAAAGACTTGCAACCATAGGCATCGAGCATCTCTAGCTTCTTCAAATTGTGACATGGAGGAATTTCCTTTATAGTAGTCCAGCCTATTTTAAGTTCGTTAAGTTTTTCCAAATGTGCCCATTTCTCTAGGTAGCTCTTGGAGATTCTCACATGCCCACAAGTCCAAAAAAACAAGGGCCTTCAATTCTCCCAAATGTGCTGGCAACTTCTTCAGAGTCCCACATATACTTCAAGCCCAAGGAAATGAGGCACTTAACATCTCTGATGGAAAGGTCGATTTTCTCCAAATTTTCACAATTTTCCATGATTAATATCTCTAAACTCTTAAACCCAGAGAGGTTAGGTGTTCTCTTTAAATTTGAGCACCATGAAAGATTGAGAACTTTCAACCTCTCCATCTATGAGAAAGAAACATGTTCCTAGATTAGCTATAGGAAATATAATGATTTATGATCAAGTGTAACAAAAGAGAGAGCCTTTCTTGTATTTACCTTGATTGAACTCCATCCCCCTCCAATTATCACCAATATTACCACATGATAAATCAAGTAACAGTAATTTCTCCAAATGAATGTTGGTCACCTCGAAAGAGTCGGGACATCTCTCCCACTTTAGCCATCTTAAATTGAAAAGTGATCCCCTAAAATCTCCAGCAAAATCTATTGCACTCACATGAAGGAACTTCAGGTTGGATATTCTTTTAAAGCTTTCTTGTTCCATGAACTTGCTTGAGCCATTTTTGTCCAAATGTAGTGCCTCAATATATTCATTTTCATCCTACAAGATATTGAGGGTTGTAAATAACACCACAAGGCATTAATAGCATACCACCCAACTGCCTTTTGTTAGTATCTAGCTACATGTTTTTGTGGCCAATGCATTTTCTCTACACCTAGATGAAAAAAATTATATGGGATCTTTTTATAATTACATCCTTATATAATATGTCAGTTTTGACTTGTATGCCCAAATTTTGATGATGTACATATAAATTTCCTATATTTAAAAATAAAAGTAGAAATATATATGTATATAAAGTTTGTTAGAATAGAAGTTTGTGGTTGACCAACAGCACCACAAAGCTCCATTTTCTCCTCCTTCTCATAATATTCATTAGACACATTGCTTTATATTAATTGGAAAGAAACTTAATCATCTCGTTTAATCTACCCAATGTTTCTAGAATAATGTATCAACATCAATTTGCCTTATTAACTTGGATGTAATTTCATATGCAAGTGGATAAATCTAAACTCACCAATTAGAACTTTATATGTGTTTTTCTCTTATTTATTATTGATTATAATGTTTCTATCAATTATTAACTAAGAGTTATGTAAATTGTTTTTCCATTAACCTACAAATTTAACTATGCACATCGATAGTCTTTAATATAATATTATCTATATAAAAGCGATCTTTCTTACATAAATGCTTATTGATTTTTGTAAGGGCATTTTCTACCATAAATGCGTTTTCTACAATTAAATGATTATAACGCGTGGCCTACTATAATATTGTCTATATGTTAATTGAATGCTCTGAAATTAAATTTGTAACATACTTAGCATTACTGCCAAGCGTTCCCCACACCAAATATGGTGTCCCTTTGCAATATGTGAGAGCTGCTACACTATTGAAAAAAGAGAAAGTACGTAATCTGATTTATTGCCATCATTATGCAACTTGCAGTGAACTTCTTCTTCTTTTTCAATAGACGACTTTTATGTAACCCCAGCAGTCTCCTTTTGTATTATTAAAAAGACACTATCTCTCAAATTAGAACGCAAATAACTAGAAAAAGAATGATTGGTAAAAACGTTCTTTTATAGAAATCGGTTACAAATAAAATAAACACATTACAGCCAAAAAAACATATATCCACATTAATGATGCACAAAAGCTATAGAAACGTAGGTTATAAAAATTTAGTATTAATATAAAATTTTACTATTAATTAAGCACATTCATGGAGGTCATTTATACTGGGAATTTCATTAGTCTTTCTTTTTATGCTGAATTATTATCCTTTCCTTATATACACTTTACAGTTCCTTTGGGTGTCTCTCTTTCCCCCAATCTATTTTTATTAAAGAATGAGGAATGCTAGCATGACAGTACCGTGATTTTCATGCAACAAGGGTGCATGAAGGGAGAACCACTAATTTTCGTGCTAGCATGGGGTGGGTTTCACTTACTTTTTTTTTTTCCGGCACGCCACCACGAGGAGCCGCGACCCTTTTTTTTAGGGTCGGTACAAAGGACACCAAAAAATAAGTGATTCTCCTTGCTCTGTCGCTTCATTAAAATTAACGAAGCCGTCAATTAAGCATTTCTCTAAAGATTTATTTTGTTCGGTTGAAAATTATAAACAATCGTCACAAAATTATACAAAACTTTTTTGCATTTTATAGTGTTTTACGATATTATCTTACTTTAATAATATTCAAATAAATAAATTTTCAAACATGTTGAGAATGGTCAAAGATCTAGAGAAAAATAACAATATCAAGGACTACCATTAGAGAACATAGGAGAGGCCAAAAGTAGACATAATTGTTACCTTGCGTTCTAGGACAGCCATGGCCTCCTCATTCGATAGTCCGCTGCATTCCCAAGGCTTCTTATCTACTGGATGGGCAGTAACTCTACCTAAAATCTCCTAATTGATCATGCATTCTCAACTCATTGTTATCATCGCATTTTATTAATAGATGTTGAGTTATTTTTGCCAATGCAAATAGTGGATAAAATTCAAGATCATCCCACAAGTAGATGGCAAATCTTTTGTCAGTTCCAATAAAGAGGCATGCTATGTCTAGAAAGATTTGTTGTTCTTAGGTTCTAACGCATTGTAACTTATCCTCATCTTTTGTTGTACTATCATATCAGGCATCTTCATTAATTTCTTTAGCATTTCTCTCCATACTCTTTGATCTTCTTCTCCTGTGGTGGCAACAATTTCATCAGAAAGAGTCGCAAGTTCTTTTGGAGGTGGTTTCCCTTCAACTGCCTATTTGCTAAATAGAAGCAAAGAGTCTTGGGTATTCATTTCTTTGAGTTCAAACTCATATTTAGACTTCAAGAGAGCCTTATTTTGACATGTGACGATGATCCTACTTCTTGACATAAAACTACAACCTCCAATCAAGTTATCTAGGTGGTCTTGACAAGCCACATCATCAAGAAGAATAACTACCTTGTTTTGTGTACAACTGGATTGGATTGTTTGAATTCCTATATTAGAATCAGGTACTTGATGGTCATTTTTTTAGAATATCTGAGATAAGTCAAGATTACACATGCTCAATATCCTTGAGATTAATTGTTTTCTAATATCCTTGAGAAAGCAATGACACTCACATTTGTCAAAAAGTTTGTTATAAATGATCGTAGCCAAAGTGGTCTTACCAATGCCACCCATTCCATAGATCCCAATAATTTGCGTGTCGGGTGAATAATGTCCGTCAATTTCATAATCTTAGCCACATGATCATCGATTCTAACCAAGTTCATGGGAAGTCATGGTTGAAAATCTCTTTGCCACTCACGCATTACAATTTCTACGAGTTCATTTACTAATTCTGCTTCACGCCTGTCAAACAACATAACACATGAGAACTAATTTGTGGCTTCACAAAACAAGAATCAAGGATGATAAATAAACACTCGTCTTCCAACAAGGATCGGTTAAAAGAAGGTAAACGAAGTACCCGTGAGCAAAGTCCTCTGATTCGAATACTCTAGAGTCAGCTACTTTTCTGAGGGCTTCCCTCCCTTGTTGCTTGACCTCCTCGTCAAAACGATGCTCCTAGGATCGGAAGGCCTCTCCAAAGCTCCCCTCAAGATGTCGCACATCCTTGGGTTTCACTTTGTAAAGCACGGGCAAGACTATTTGTCCTCTGCTTTCCTTGCACTCCATTACATGAATAAGCTCACGGAGGCACCATTCACTAGAAGCATAATTCTCCGAGATGACTGCGATTGAAACCTTAGAGTGTGTGATTGCACTGATAAGTTTTGCAGCAATGTTGTCACCCAAGGGGAGGTCCTTATCATCTCTGAACACGAAGTTTGGATGGAATCTCAGGCCCACATCTTTGAGTCTATGGTAGAGGTGATCAACTAAGCCATTGTGAATATCAAGGCTTCTAAAACTCAAGAATATGCTGTAATTGTTTCCAATTACAGAGGTGGATGAAGCGGACAGTTCATAATTCACTCCGGACGCCAATGGCACATTTATGTTCTCCGACGAGTCCGAAGAGGGAAGAAGAAGAGGTGATTCGCTCTCGCACTCCTCCGACTGTAATTCAAACAATTCTTCATTTCTTAGTCGCTTCGACATGGTCGGACTCGAAGCTTCCGTGTACTCAAGTCGCTTGAGTTGTTGCTTCGACCAATGATTTTCCATTGCACGCTCTCTCTCTCTCTCTCTCTCTCTCTCTCTCTCTGAGCAGGTGATGATTACGCGGCTTTCTTTGCGCCGCATTTATAGCGTAGCTGGAAAGAGAAAGAAGGAAAGCAGGAAGAAAGGCATGATCCCTCGACTTGGCAATCACGATGAACTTGTACAATCGATGCAATTATTCAAATAATGCGGCTAGTTGACCTGGACTTTGCAAAAGTGCTTTGAAGTTGCCTTCAAGGCATTATCCGCCGGCGATTCAATAAAGGATGCTCAATGGAGTGAAACGACATTAGCTGATTCTGTCATCATTTACACACCAGCAGTTTAGTTAGTAACACGCTAAATATGGGAGGATCGTTTAACGTTTGAATTGTTGTCCCTTTCGGCCACGATATTAATATTGTGTCTGGAAATGAAAGAAAAGATAGTAATAGCTTCATTGCCACTATATCTATTATGTTACCATCATACTAGCTTATAGACCCGTGCAATGCACTGGGAAAAATGTCTTGTGAAATAAATTAGATGGAATAATTACTCTAGAAGAAGTATACTTGATCGTCGTGAGAATAAGAGATTTTTGTGTTATTGAAAGTAGTTATATGTGCCTTGAACTAAAATGAAAATATATTTAGTTCCATTAAATCCAGAAAATAAATAATTAAATTCAAAAAAAAGTTGAGATTAATGTCACTCATGGAAAGTGCCTCATATCAGCTATCCATTAAAAGTGCTCTGTAGCACCACTTTACACTTATCTAATAACATAGATTCCTTGTATCCATTTTAGATCTATAACATGAGAGATACTTGATTTTGTAATTTCTAAGAAGGTGTGCTCTCTTTTGTTGCGCAAGCGCATCAACAATTTTCTTTTTATTAAGTTATGACTTTGATAAATAACTAAGAACAATTATTTAGTTATCAAACACTTATGTTCTCACTTCTTTTCGTTAATTTTTGGCCCAAATATTCCTAGTACTATTGGTTTCGCGATTTTTTTCTTATTCATAAGACAAATTCATCATAATACATGCAGATAACAAGTTTCGTTCCATCAACTGTTCCAAGTTTGTAACTGAATCAGGGACACAATAGAAACAACAATCACCATCATTACTAAAAAGCATTCGTCAGTTATCTTTCTAATCCATTTTTACCACGCCCTTTCCGAGTCTCCAAGGCCATGAACCTCTGCTTTTCTTTTTTCTTTTTTTAATGTCGATGGGAGGAAACGCACTGGTTGCCTTGAGAAGTTTAAGAGGAAAATGGAAAAAGCTTAAAACGACCACGTCAATCAGTGTGTTCACCGAATCTTCAGCCTAAAGTTTTGTCCGCGTAGCCTTTACTTCTCTAATTCTGAGCCTATTGCACGAAGTGGGTGGGAACTTTACATTAAATTATTTACCGGAATTCTTGTCTTCCACCGAAACATTTCTTAACAATCGACTTCTACTCATCTAGGCTAACGCGGAGCAAATAATAAGGCATAGTCGTAGACATAGAATAAATGCTTTCGCAAGAAAATGAAGATGAGGACCTCTTCAAGTCATTCATGAAGCTCAGGTTCCTAGAGTTAAGCATCGTGTTTTTTCAAGAATTTTGGCTACAGATATTCCCTCATGTAGCTGTAAGTGGAGCAGTCAGTCTCCAATTGAGCAGTAGACTGGTGCCTGTAAATAGGACATCGGAAAGCCTCGGAATGCAAGCTGAGAGAGCTTCACAAATAAAGAGAAAAAGAGAAAGTTGGCTCTCCCCGAGTGAAAGAGAATGATAAATTGAGTGCGTCTGTACAAGCTAGTTTGTATTACAAATTTCCAATATTACTGTCACAATACTTCCACACCCAACAACAACAACTGATAAATGATTTCTACTTTTTAGAACGGATTCCGCCTCAAGTTCATACCATGAGACAATTTTCCGACAAAACCATTCACTACCTCATTGTCTTTTTGTTAACAATTTGAAGACATAGTGGATACTTATTGCTTAAAGTTGGATGCTCCCAGTGATAACCTGACTTGTAATAGCACCAAACGGACATAGTGGGAGGCGTGAAATGACTTTTTCTTTGGCCAAAGTAGAGAGCAGGAAAAGCATACGAGAAGATTTACACTAGAAAGCTTTATCTCTTGATAATGCCTTTCGGTTGCTTTACTATTACTTGTATCCAAGCCTGATTTGCACCCAAAAAACCCCCAATGTTCTTCGCTGAATACAACAGTCATTTCATCTAGTCTCAACCAAGATGCAAATCTCTTGTTTCCTTTTCAACTTTGACCATTTATCCGAAATCCCCAACCTTCCCGTAAACCATATTCACTGTTCCATAAGCTACCCAAACCCAGCTTTTGATACAAACCTGATCTCCTAGCATCACGCCATACAAGGCATGCAATCAATAACCATCATATCAGCTGAAAGGAACAACCCCGGTTAATCCTCAACCCAAATTTCAAACCCAAAATCCCTCCTACCCATCAGCCTCCTTGAGCACTGCATTGTCTTTGGACAGCATTTTTCCATACAATATATTGTGATACAACCCCGAGAATGAATTTACAGGAATAGCTGCTTCTGCTATACTTTTCTCACAGGGAGTAAGCTGCTTGTCTCTCATGCATCTTTAATGCAAGAATTAGACACCTTAGATTCTCGAGTTACTATCCTCTGCAGGAAATTGAGCAATTTGTGGTCAGAAAAAGACCTAGCAGAGATAGATGGGATGGTCCCAACTGAAAGAATTTAAGAATGTTGTCTAACAATTTTTGGGCAATTGTTCTACAACCCCAATATCAATCTCCAAGCCTTCCAAAACACTACGAAGAGGACATGGAGAGTGTATTCGGTTATCTTTGATCGCTAGACTTGAGAACTTCAGCCTTTACCTTTAAGTCTGAAAATGACATGAACATAATTCTTGACAAAAGGCCTTTCTCTTTCTCTAGCAATCCTTTTGGTGCTTAATCAATGGACATCGACTAATTCGCAGTACAGTTACCATTACAGACATTACGAGTTTTAGGTTCCAGTGCACAGATTACCTATGGATTGGGTCTCGGAGGAAACCATAAAGCGAACAGCAGCAGCAGCGGGCTTAGTGACCCAAGTGAAAATGAATACAATAGCTCCTAGACAGGTGGAAAAGCTAGAGTAAGAATTGATTTATTATTCCCCTTGAAGCCCGGGACACTTGCCAACCAAGGAGGAAAGAAACTATGGTCAAGTTTTAATATGAGAGATTACCACACTTTTGTTATGCATGTGGTCGCATAGGGCATTATGCCAAGTTCTGTGAGGAAGAACAATATGATGAGAACCAGATAGAAACTGATGATCCTAGTTGTTTTGGAAGAAGAGCCCTCTTTGGAAGCTGTTCTATGCAAAACCAGACCGATATAAACATAGCTGATGAGATTATTCCAGAAACTCCTACCCCCACCCTGCAAATGGTGTCCTATAAGCCTACGGGATAGAATCCGTTGGTTCCTAGTAGCAGGAACAATCTGGAAAAATCAGCATATATATATATATTTTTTTTGAGGAGATAGAAGCAACTGGAATAGGTGACATCAGTCCATACAAAAACTAAGAAAAGAGCTTGATGCTGATAATAGCTCCAAACCAGTCTACAATGCTGGAAGGCAGCTAAAAAGGCCACCAAAAGAATCGTAGCAAGGGGAAGAAAACAGGTGGAAACAAAACACAGTGAAGGTATAGTCCTTACACTTCTCAAAAGGTGTACTCTTTTGCCTTAAAACTTTTGAAGACTCCAATTCAGGTTTTGGAGGATCCTAAGATACAGGCTTTGGTGGCTATCACTAATAAGCCACAGAGGTTCCTATGAAAATTTTGTGCTGGCATTGTTAGAGGTTGGGCACACCCTAGACAATCTTGGCATTGAGGCTCTGCAAAGGCCCGGCATTATTTTTCGAATCAAGAACCTGTGGTATGAGCTTGAAACAAATCTAGTTCCAGAACAGTGCAGTGGTGAATTCAGATGGAATTACAAGGGGATCAGCAATTTTATGGAATGGCAGGGTAGCACTAACAATGAATCAGTCACAAATGAAATGTTTGATCTAATCTGTACAGATGGTGGAAAACAGAATTACCTTTGTACATGCTCCAATAATGTCTCCAAAACCAGCATCCAAAGTGGAATCATATGCATTACCTGCTGTAGGCTCGGACCATAGTTCTATCTTGCTAACTCCCTCAGCAGAACCTGCAATAAGAAAGAAAGAAATGAAGTTTGAAGCATGCTGGCTTGAAGATAACGAATGTGGTCAGCTAGTAAGTTGTCTGGAATACTCCAGGCATGGAAATGAACACTTTCAGAAGAAACTACGAAAAGTAATAGAGGCCCTAAAGAAGTGGAGCAAGCAGAAGTTTTCCAATGTTAATAGTCAAATCAACTGCTTGAATAGGGAGCTTTAGGAGTCAACAAATGCGCAGAGCTTGCATCATGACAGGCACAAAATGCAGCAACTGAAAATGCAATTGAAGATCTGTGGAAACAAGGAGAAATGTATTGGGGTATGTGCTCAAGAATATACTAGCTGAAATGGGGGGATAGAAATGCTGAGGAAGTGCAATGGAATGAGCACATGCTGCTCTCTCTTTTTGATGAGCATTTAGTAAATGATATTCTAGCTATCCCACTCTTAACGACACTGACGAAAGACAAGCTAGTCTGGACATGCAACCAAGCAGGAGGCTACTCTGTTAAAAGTGGCTACAAGCAACTCCAGGACATTTAGACTAAGCATGAAGCAAATCAAGCCTCATCTTCCTACCGAACTCCAAAAGTCCTCTGGACTAAGGTATGGAATCTAAAGACTCAACCCAAAGTAAGGGTATTTACATGAAGTGTGTGCCAAAACACCCTATCCGCAAGAGAAAACCTATTCAAAAGGAAGATGGTACCTAAATCGACTTGCCCTCTTTGTGAAACGGAACCTGAAACTGTTAAACATTTGTTCCTCCTCTGTCAAAGGATGAAAAAAATAAGGTTGGCCTTTGAGATCGGCATTCGGAATTCAAATCAGGAAGTTATTTGAATTGATTTCTATTATCACAGCTCAAGCTTTTGAATTTTCCCACGGTCAAAAGCATATAAGGAGCAATTCCATTCAACTAAAAAGCCAGCAAAGAAAAAGTAAGGAAAAAATGAACAAGCCATATCACCATCACAACAACACAGACACTAGCATCCTTTTCTGTGTGAAATCGGTGGCCTTCAACACCATTTTACTACGTTATTAGCTCACTGGGATGAGTGAGGACATCATTGGAGAATCTTATGAGAAGGAATTTCCACATACTTATAGGGAAACTGCAACTTTGGATTATAGGTACAAACAAATGGCTCACAGGAGATTGTTCTTCCAAACATACCTCCCGGTGCTTCAGGATCCAAGAACAGGAAGGAAATAGCTATGAAAGTAGAACCTCATCAATAAAGGTAATCTTCCCATTCAACTTGAAGTTAGTTCACTTTAGTTCTGACAACTCTGCAATCAATTTCCACGCTACCTAGACGAGGTGATAATATCAACCTAAACCTGTAATAGGCTCATAAGTCCTGATAATCCTGCTATACATGCTCTACGACCGCTCAGATTACATAAGGAAAATTCACCACCATTGACATGAAACCTAATCAAAAGCTGCTATAGTTATCTCATTACACCATAGCATACTGGTTGAACAGAATAACCGAGCAGATCTCTGCACTTAACATGAATCACATGCTGATAAATATAACAGGACAACTAAACATGCTTCGCTAAACATGCAGAAAAGCTCAAATTAGTTTCATTTCATTTCCTCCATGTGCAGACATCAAACCTCCAAAATCAGACCACCAATAGCAACTCAAAACCTCAACGCACGTGCACTAATCACGCCAAGAATCAACCAATGAATAAACTGATCAATCAGCGACAAGAATGGATTTAATGTTAAAAGGGGTTCAATCACCCCAGAAGCAATGAAGACCCAACATGAAGATCCTTCCTCATTAGCCTGACCAGAAAAGGACGCAATGTAAACTCATTAGGCCTTAAAAAAAGTCTAGAGAGAGAGAGAGAGAGAGAGAGAGAGAGAGAGAGAGAGAGGGAGAGAGAGGGTTTTAGGGTTTTGGAGATTCAAGCGATTACATGAAGGGCGAGGCCAGTAGACCGGAGATTTTCCAGGAGAGGGGATGGTGAATGGGAGGGTAAGGAACCACTGCCTTCACCAGATTCCTCGCCTCCATAATCACCCCCAATCGTCGAACTCCTCCGTTGCTCCATTTCAAGGTGAAGCACAAGGGTCAAAGCAATCGGAACATGTGAGCATGGATTAATCTCACATCCTCGGCAACCTCATTGGCTTCCTCCTCATGACGATCCGACTATAGCCCCCCGCAAACCTAAATCGGCTTCTTCGCAGGGCGAGATCCCGGCATGGCAAAGCGACCGCATATTGATTGGGATTTCTAATGATCATAAACAAATGGAGTCGAGCGAGGGGTCCTCGCGGCCGTCGACGTTGCACCTGATATCATCTGCTTCTATTTAATTTCCAAATGTTGATAGCTAATTTTTGCGGAGTTGGTGTGTAAAACCAACAAGTATGCTATATCACGGTTGCCCCCAAAGAGATTAGTGCAACGTCTAAGTAGCATCAATAGCCACGAAAGCCACTGCGATGGGAGAGAGATGGTGAGGGTTGTTTCCTCCTCCTCCTCTCACTTTTCTCCTGACAAGAAACAAAAGTGACAGCGTCAGCTCCAGCTTGAAACCTTTTCGGCGGAAAACCAAATATAAGTTCTTACTTTTCGGAATTTAATATTTTCTTAAAAATAATCATCTTATAGTGCATTGAAATAATTGACCGAATAAAAATATTTTCATTGGCATCTCAATATTTTCATGCAAAATTAGAATGTTTATTCATTTGTTCATTTTCCTTAACCATTCCTTCAATTTCTTATAAAAAATTATTCGCCCCGAAACATGAGTTTGCTTTTTCTTTTTTCACTTTGAGTCAAATTTCAAATGCATCATACTCAACATAGATGAGTGTGTCTTCAAAGTCATTGAGAGGATGAACATGAACACCACCTCGTTCTTTGTATAAATTTTATTGTTAAAGTCGATATTGTTTTATACGATAAGAAAAGTGCAAAAATGCAAGGTTACCAAAAATCAATAAAAATACATTTCATTATTATCTAAAATTCTTTCTTTGTAAAGAAGTATTGGAATTAATCTTATTTTTCTCTCAACTACCTTCTTTTTTAATTCGATGATCACATTTTCTATTTAATGTGAAATATGAAATATCTATGAGAGTTGTAGAGAGAGCAAAAGTGGATTTGAATGAAAAGTGACCCAAATCTTCATTCATAGTTACCAAGCAATCATTTCATCGGTTGGTGGTTTTTTGTATCATTGTGTTTCGCAAATGGAAAATTTAGTCTTTCTATCTCATGAACCAATGTCTACTTATCAGTAAGTGAGGGTTAATAGTAGCGAACCATTTGGGAAGACGTACCATAAATAGATGCTCTCGTAAGAACAAGAAGAAGAGGAGCTATTGAAGTCATATGATAAGCTAAGGTTCTTTCAAAGTCAGAGAAGGCTTCTCACGGAGGAGAAAAAGAAAGAGTGGGTTCATCCGAACGGCGGGAAAGAAATAATAAAGAGTTATCTCCAAATATTTTTGCGAAAAAAAAAAAAACAATTGCAATAATAAGGGTAAGCTTTCACGGATCATAAATTATGTGTGTGATAATTGTGTGATGGCTATTTTATTTGTATGTCATATACATGCTGTATTTTTCGATAAGTAAGTCCCGAGTTACGTATTACAATTTTTTCATATTGCCATCAGAATGAATTTCATTTTAAATTCACCTGCTGGAG
Source organism: Corymbia maculata (assembly GCA_014182735.1). Taxonomy (NCBI): domain Eukaryota; kingdom Viridiplantae; phylum Streptophyta; class Magnoliopsida; order Myrtales; family Myrtaceae; genus Corymbia; species Corymbia maculata. The sequence goes on along the minus strand of CM024684.1, from coordinate 3,239,516 downwards.
GATTTTCCAACGAAACCATTAATGACCTCATTTTTTGTTAATTAAAGATGAAGAAATGGTGTAATTTAAAATGCTCATTGGTCAAAGTTGGGATTCTCACACGGATTACCTGATTTGTAATTGTACCAAACCGACATGGGGGTCATGAAATGACGTTATCTTTGGCCAAAATAGAGCGAAAAAAGCATGGTAGAAAATCTTCATTACAAAACTTTATCTCTCGACAGTACCTGGTTTGCTTTTATGTTCCAACGCCGGATTTACTCCGGACTTAGTGATTCTCCCTTCCCACGTCTTCTTGATTTGAGGTTAGCTATCTATTTAGCGCGTCCTACAAATTCACTATTAAAACCAATAAAGATAATGGGAGAATTTCATCATTGATAAATTTTTTATTTTTATTTCTACTGACTACTTCTAATATATCTTATATTAATCATTATGATTTCTAGTTTCTTAATGATGTATCATGCTCTTTTTGAGGCATTGGCCATTCCATTATCCAATTATGTGATTCTTTGATGACATGAATCATTCTCAATAACTTTAGCCTTCCCACATTTTTAATCAAAACAGAACTTGATTCGGAGGAATCATTTGAATTCTATATTTCAAATCAATTTTGACACCACAAGTATAATCTTTTTGATAGATAGTTAGTGTGTTTTAGCAAATTTCAAAATTAGATATACAATTTCTGACTTGGTGCTATGTTATAAATTCAAAACAGGTACAAAAATTTCTCCTATTATACTATTTGACTCTGCTAATGGTAGAAATAATACAATGTCTTTCTTTTTCACCGAATTTTAAGAACTTATTGATGGTTGCAATACAATGCTTCATTCTTCATGAGATAATTGATTACTAGAAAATCTCAGCTACTCCAATGAGATGACAGAGGTTCTTTCCTAAAGCGGTTAGCTCCAAGTGGCATGCTCTACCGATCTGTGCCTTCTGCTGCATTTCTCAATAGAAACACAACTCTTTGTGCATTCATTTATTCTTCAATACCCGATTTTTATGTAACCCAAGTAGCCTCTTTTTTGTTTCATTTTATTTTTTTTTAAAAAGAAGAAGAAAGAAGAAGAGTAGTCTCTCAAATTATAAAGCAAAGTAAATAATAAAAAGAATAACCGACAAAAACACTCTTTTTAAAAAATAGGTTATTAACAAAACAAACACATTTTGAATGCACACTATCCAGATTGGAGGTAAAATGAGACACGGAGCGTTGTGACCCGCATGTGGCAACTTGGAAGAAGAGAAGACGCTGTCTACTCACAGTCAGTGGAAGTAGACTACTGAAACTCTATCCAATTGGCTGTTGACTCACAATTGGTTTAGTTCGATTTTTCTTTTTAGCTTTCTTTTTTGAAATATTAAAAGAAAAGGTTTAGTGAAGAAGAAGAAGAGCGATTGTGTAAATTGTAATAATAAGAAGAGATGCTATTTTCCGTTTACTGAATTTGAATAAAAAAATAATTATTTTTTTATTATCCAACCGAAATCCAAATTGAACTGAAAATATACGAAAATTCGGTTCGAATCGGTTTCAATTCCGATTCGGTTCTGACACCCATACCTATGGCGTTGGATAGCCTCTTAACGCAAGCTTAGAGTGTTTCCCAATATAGAGAAAAAGTGAGAGTTGACTTATTCATTGAGCATGTATTTGTATGAGTTTATTTGCTCTGCGTGTTCTTGTGTGTTGCATGAGAAAAGCAATTGTAACAGTAGAAGGGTGAGCTTTTGCTATTCATAAATAATGTGTGCAATAGTTTATTCGACAAATATTTTATTAACATGTTATGTTCATACCTCATTTTTCATATATATATGTCCCAAATCGCCTATTATAATTTTCTCATGTCACCACCGCCATGTTGCTGTACCTAGCAACATTGAATTATTAAGTGACGTATACTTTTCCAACAAATTTAACTCCAACGAAACCATTAATGACCTCATTATATAACGTGCAATGCTCATCCTTCAATCCCAATGCTTCATTGATTATAAGTTAAGCCATTTCCGAAACCTTTTCAGCCCATGGGTTCTCGCATTGCCTGATTCACCCTCTGCTTTCTATCCAATTTAACTATTTTTCTGGAAAAATGTCACAAGGTTTGGGCATCAAGCGGGGTTTTTCATCTCGAGCTCTGTTGCACAATCATTTTGAGGAGAGCGCTGTGTGAGAATTTTTATGGGGGCCGACTATATTGTAATGACATCTATCTCCTCATCAAAGTCGAGTGCCTGATATGTATTTATTGTCAAGATGGAATGTTCGAAACTCTTCAAGCACTTGATAAGTTGTCATTCGCATAGCAATGTCCATGTCCCAAGCATGCCGGTCGATTTCCGAGCAAATGAGTCCATTGCAACAATTACAATTTCATCCTCGATGGGTTAAAGCCATTTTCTAGAAAGTCTCAGCTACTCCAACGAGATTGCTTCGATCCCGAAGCAGTTAGCTCCAAGTGGTGTGCTCTGCAAATCTCTCCGCCTTCCCCTGCATCTAACGAGGGACAGAGTAATTTCAAATGCCAATTTCTACTCCCTCTTTCGTTTTCTTTTTTACCTTTCTACGTAATTTTCCTTGAATATTTACACTGACTATATACTTCTTATGTACTTGGCAACAATCGGCAGAAGAAAATTGATTATTGTGCGTATGAATGAGGGGTGCTAATGATAGGTATCGTTGGGCACACATGGCTGATTGAGGAGGATTAGGATCTTATGGGAAAACTATTAACCAGTAGCTATCGTTAGTCTTAGTTACACGAGATTAATTGCAATATTTATATGCATGTTTATAAATATGATAAAGTACAATTTAACAACCAAAATCATGATATTTATGAAAATTTTATAAGTAACATAACCAAAGTTTTGAGGAAACTTACTATCCTAAAAAAAGGGAAAAAGAGAAGTTACCGAGTATCATTACACACGAAATAGGAGACATATCTAGCTGGGCCCAAAGTTGGTAATTTCTACAGTCCTCTTGTATTTAGGAGGTCGAACTTCCAATTCTGTTTTGCTGCGGTAGCATATGTAGCAAAGTATTCCGATTTGATTGAGTAATAGTTCAAGAAAAGATGGGCATTCATAAATCCAGATCAGCTCTCAAACGTCCCAGGAATGAAGTAAAGCACCTGTTTTCATTACTACGATGGACAGCTCCCATTCATAAAGCACGATACAATGTAATTGGCTTAAAGAATGTCCTTGTTGCATCCATATCCCAGATATTTGGTTCAGATCTCACACCATTGCCAAAATTACAGTGAAGCTCCTGGTCATTTAAAGCATTAGGGGCATGAGAAATTGTCATCACCAAGTGAAGGACGAACAAAATGATGCAAAATCGATCTGTAAAGACACTAACTGATGCTACAAACATGTGAGATGGACATAGTTATGATGAAAAACAAGAAAGAGCAACATGACTCCTCCCAGATTTTTCACCGTACAGGATGTAACTTTTGATGGAATCAAGGCCATAAATCCACTGTCAAATTGAGAAACCTATGTATTACCAATCTTAATTAACAAACAAAGCAGAACATAGATCCACGGAAATTCATCATCCCAACATCGGCGTTTTGGATCTGAGAAAAGTAGATATCTTATAATGGTGTCTCCAGTGGCTATTAATCCATGACAGAATCAGTGGACATAAGCTACTAACATGCAGCCTACCTGTAATAATGAATGAAGTCTGATTTATTAAGCATGAATGAATGAAAGAACCACATAATAAACATCCTATGCTTTAGGAAACCAACCTTGATAGAACTTGGAAAAAGCTAATACTCTGTTTGCATAAGAACAAATTCTTATCATGTCAAGGGTGAAGAGTCTTTCTCTGTGACTGATGACGTATAATGACATGCAAGGTGCTTTGATGGCATTCTTATCTATTTTCACCAGAATCCCAAGCCAGTTGATGCTGAAGCATCATGTTCATGTGGTCGACCAATTTCCCCAAGATCAGGTTAATCTTCGAAGTATTTTTCCTTTCCAATTCGTTGAAATATGACAAAAAACAATAAGACATCGACACGAAAAGCCCCATGCCAAACTGAAAATACTAACGTGAAATAAGTACTCTCAACTGAATATGATAATAAAAGAACATGATTTCTCTCATCAGGATTCAAAGACACACCAAATCATTGTGAAAATGATAATAAAAGAACATGACTGGTATCTTCCAAATTAATTTGCACTCCTAAGATTGCCAATGAGCTATTCCTATGTCAAGATTATAGTTGTACATGGAAGTCGTCGCTTCTGATGCAGTACCAATTAAGCTCTCCACAGAACTAAAAATCATATGCACAGCTCCTCCCACTTCATTTCACTGCCATATACAGCTGGGTAATACCCAAGCTCTGAAGATTTTTTGTCCCTGCCATCAGCCTAGCCAAAAAATGGAGCACATTTCTGGCTGAAACCACAATTATTGCAGGAGTGGATTTCCAATTCCGTTTTATGGCAGCTGTAACAAAACATTCTGATTTGAGCCATAGTTCAAGAAAAGATGGCATTAAGAGATCTAGATCATCTCTCAAACATTAAAGGACTTAAGCAAATCACCTTTCTAGCCACCCATTGATTACTTGTCATGTTTATCCCAAAAATATGAAAGCAATGTGGTTGATTTAAGGACTTCCTCCATACTTCTGGTTTGGATCTCACACTGTTATCCACAATGCAATGGAAACACTCTTGTTCTTCTAAAGCCTCTGGGGCATAGACATTATCATCACCAAGCAATGATCAAACTGAAGTAATAAATTGCAAACGATGTTAAGCCACTTACTGTCAGATTCAGTCAGCTTTGTACTTTGGATTTCGCATTGGTATAGGCAACAGTTGACTAGCATATGGTTTGTAACCTTCAAAAAGCAAGACCATCACATTATAGAGGATCCATACAGAGGATGACAGAATAAAAACCAACCATGGAAATAGAAACAAATTTAATGGTGTTTCTGTTTCAACATTAGAAATCAAAAGGTACTTCCTGACCTTGTCAGCAAGACAAGAATTATTTTGCTATAATTGGCCATAAAATGCAAAGTTTTATGTTTTCCAAAGGTTTGAAGCACTGAGTATCAAACAAAAGACACATTGCAAATGCTTTAAAAAACAATAGTGTAGACGAAAGTCAAAAGCAAAAGTACTTCCAAACACACCACAATGTCAGAGCCTGATAACTCTTGGTGAAAGAAGAAACCAATGGACTTCTATTATCGCAGCTCAAGCTTTTGCATTTTCCCACAGTCAGAAGTAGATAAGGAGCAATTCCATTCAACTAGAAAGCTAGCAAAGAAGTATGGAAAGAATGAACAAGCCATATCACCATCACAACAATTCTGACATTAGCATCCTTTTCTGTGTGAAATTAGTAACCTTCAACACCATTTCACTACGTTATTAGCTAACTGGGATGAGTGAGGACACCCCTGGAGAATCTTATAAGAAGGAATTTCCACATACTCATGGAGAAAATGCTACTTTGGATCATAGGTATAAACAAATGGTTCACAGGAGATTGTTCTTCCAAACACATCTCACGGTGCTTAAAGATCCAAGAGCAGGAAAGAAATGGCTATGAAAGTAGAACCTCATCAATCAAGTTAATCTTCCCATTCAACCTGAAGTTAGTTCACATTAGTTCCGACAACTCTGCAGTCAATTTCCACGCTACCTAGACAGGGTGATAAAATCAATTTAAACCTGTAATAGGCTCATAAGTCTTGATAATCCTGCTATACATGCTCTAAAACTGCTCAGATAACATAAGGAAAATTCACCGCCATCAACACAAAACCTAATCAAAGGCTGCCATAGTTATCTCATTATGCCACAGCAAACTGGTAGAAGAGAATAACCGAGCAGATCTCTACACCTAACAAGAATCACAAGTTGATAAATATAACAGGACAACTAAACATGCTTCACTGAACATGCAGAGAAGCTCGAAGTGGTTTCATTTCATTTCCTCAGTGTGCATACATTGAACATCCAAAATCAGACCAACAATAGCGACTCAAAACCTCGAATCACCAGAATGCGCATGCACCAATCACGCCAAGAATCAACCAATGAATAAACCGATCAATCAGCGACGAGAATGGATAACTGTTAAAAGGGTTCCAATCACTTGGACTCTGAAGATATGGCAACCGGAAGCAATGAAGACCCAACATGAAGATCCTTCCTCATTAGCCTGACCAGAAAAGGACGCAATGTAAACTCATTAGGCCTTAACAACGTCTAGAGAGAGAGAGAGAGAGAGAAGGGGGTTAGGGTTTTGGAGATTCAAGCGATTACATGAAGAGCGAGGCGAGTAGACCAGAGATTTTCCAGGAGAGGGGATGGTGAATGGGAGGGGAAGGAACCACTGCCTTCACCAGATTCCTCGCCTCCATAATCACCCCCAGTCGTCGAACTCCTCCGTTGCTCCATTTCAAGCTGAAGCACAAGGGTCAAAGCAATCGGAACATGTGAGCATGGATTAATCTCACATCCTCGGCAACCTCGTTGGCTTCCTCCTCATGAAGATCCGACTATAGCACCCAGAAATCCTCAGTCGGCTTCTTCTGCAGTTTCCCCCTACCCCAATAAAAGCTCTTCAGGAATTTACTAGGGCAGCGAATTTCAACTAAGCTTTTGCAACCACTAACAATCAACGTCTTCAGATGCTCCGACTTTGAAAGGTCCAATACTTGAATGTGCTTGCGCCCAGTGATATCCAACTCTTCTAGGGATCCCAATTTTTCAAGGCCTCGTATCTCATGGAGTTTATCGTCAATGTTTGGGTAAAAGAATACCTGCAACACTCTAAGGGATTTTAAACCTTCCAGTCCATCCAATTCCTTCAGCCCAAAGCAATTTAAGCATTTTAATTCCGACAAAAATTCCAAACCGGAAAGAATTGACAACCTTTCCAATTTGGGACAAGCGTAAAGGGTAAGCGTCCGTAAGCAGGAGGGAAGCTCTGGGATGCTTTGAAGAGACCCGCAACTGTAAAGGAAAAGCTCCTTTAGATGCTTTAAATGAGAGAGCGAAGGCAGCTCATTGCTCCCACAGTCGAGCCCCAAATATGATAAGCTAACAGGAGGTTTTGGGAGTGATCGAAGCTCAGGACAGCCACTTAAATCGAGGTGCTCGAGAGAAGAAAGCTGATCTAAGTTTTCCGGCAAGCCAAAAAATTTTGCGAATCTTAATTTAAGGGTCTTTAGAGAAGACAATCCACCTTTATCAAAATGAATTTGTCCTTCCAGGTAAAGGGATGCCACGTCCAACTCTTTGAGGCTCTGCAATTTTCCAATAGAGCTCGGTAACCTTTTTATCTTGGCACCAAAAATCCTCAGAATTTTTAATTTATTCAATTCTCCAATGGATTCAGGTAATTCCTCAATATTTGAAAATGACAAGTCCATCTCAACCAACTCTCCCATTTTTCCAATTGAAGAAGGGATCTGTTTCAACGCGAAGGAGCCCTTTAACGACAATCTTTCCAGATGGAGATGGATTATTGAGTTAGGAACTTCAGTCAATCGCCGACAAAACTTGGCACTAAGCGTCTTCAGCTTCTTCAAAGATCCTATACATGGAGGGATTTCTTTTATCTCAGTCTCGTCTACGACAAGTTCCTCCAAATTTTCTAGTTCGCCTAATTGTTCGGGTAACTTCTGAAGATACTTGCAACCGCTCAAGTTCAAGGAAACGAGGCACTTGACATCTCCAATGGAAGAGTCTATTTTCTCCAAATGGGAACAATTTTTCAGGATAAGCATCTCTAAATTTCTATACGCGGAGAGATTAGGGGTGTTCTTTAATCTTAAGCACCTCGAAAGATCAAGAACTTTTAACCTCTCCATCTACAAGAAAGAAACATGTTCCAAGATTAACAATTAGAAAATAGAAAGATTTACCATCAAATGTAACAAAAGAGAAAGCCTTTTTCATCCTCACCGTAATTGAACTCCAACCTCTCCAATTTTCACTAATATAACCGTTTGATAAATCAAGTATGATCAATTTCTCCAAATGAACGTTGGTTGCCTCGAAAGAGTCAGGACATTCCTCCCACTCTAGCCATCTTAATTTAGAAAGTGATACTTCAAAATGTCCAACAAAACCCATGGCCTTCAAATGAAGGAAATTCAAGTTAGGCATTCTTTCAAAGCTCTTTTGCTCTATGAACTCTCCGGTGCCCCTTTCATCCAGATGTAGTGCCTCAATTTTTTCATTTATATCCTACAAAAAATAAAATAAAATTGAGGATTGTAAATACCATCCAACCTCCTTTGGTTAGTACATTCTGCATGTTAGTGTGGCTGATGCAATTTGTCTACACTTATAGGGAAAAAGAAATATATGTGACCTGTTATAATTACATGATCATTTAATATGTCAATTTTCACTCGTATGCCCCAAATTTTGATGTCTTATGTGAAATTTCTATTTGAAATTAGTCAAGTTTTCTTATAAATTTTGAAATTATATTTTGTTACATCCATAGTATTGACAACTAACTAAATTCGGTGTCCCTTCCACATATGTGAGAACTCTTGCATATTTGAAAAACAAAAAGTACCTAATCAGACTTATGCACTCATAAAGCATGACATCTCATTACCTTCCCATTCATAAAATATTTTTGGTCTTGGCATATGGCTGGATGGAAACGAGAATTTGGTCTATTGAACGTGAGTTTTCATTTTTGGATATTCAAGCTCAAAGCTCAACAACTAATCCTAAGATGAGGGAGAAATCGACTAATCAACTCAAAATTTATCAATTTTGGTAATTTAGTCTTAGACCTTTGTGTGAAATTCTAATATAGTCCTTTTGATCAATTTTCATAGCAAATCGCCGAAGTAGCAATATGTCATATAGGACAGCCAAAAATGATTAAGCCCCCGTGCCAGTGATTTATGGAAAAATTATTTCACCTAAGATGAGCGCACTACTCAAATAGTCATCATTGCATTTGCCTCAATTAGTCGTAAAATTGATCTTAAAAATTTGTTTTGCATTCACCCATTTAGCAATTATTATTATTTTCCTCTTTTTGCATTGTATCATTTGGTTTTCGCTCCTCCAGTTATCTTATTTTATTTGATAACTTAATTATCTATTTCTTCTCCACTAATTTCTAACGGTAGATTTGTCTCTTCTTTATTTGTGTGAGCGCGTTAAGGCTCAATTAAACCTTACCAGGACAGGCTTGCTCATTATAGAATAGAGGTGGATATTGTATTACACTAAAGGAAGATTCAAGGAGGAGAATACAATTTCTTTCACCTTTCACTATTGTATCACTTCCTACAATTATTTAATTTCTTAATTTCAATCTTTGCTTTTTAGTTTTTGGTCGAAAATTACCTTGTGTGAATAAGTTAAAAAACATACGTCAATTGTTATTTAGTTTTTTCTGTCGTAATTTACTGTTAGTTTTGCACAATGTTAAATCATGTGCTCGAAGCACCTATGACTAGAACCATGCATAGCACCAGTATGAACACTAGAACACTAGGATCGATTATGAAAACTGGGTAGAGTAGCCTTGTTTTGTTACCACGTGTTGATATCCTGTGAGTTCTCATCTTTCATATGAACGAACATGATTGATCCATCGTACGCATGCGGGGCTCATAATTAAAACGAAAAAACATTAATTATGCCGCTTCCTTTATAAGTAATGTATCTTGAACAATCTTCCATATTATTTTATGTGATTTGTTAATTTGATTAAATGTGACAATAAAAGAAAAGCAAAATCTGCAATTGAAATTTTAAATTTTTAGTTTTTTTAAATTTACTAGTTCTTTAACTAATAAGATAATTAAGAATTTTCTATTAATTATCTAGTAAAAATAATAAAAGTTATGTAGTGTCGTTTCAAGTTATCAACTAACCCGGTTATGCATGTCTAGATTATTCAAAAAATTGATATATTTCGAGGTGCTTCTTTAATTATGTAAATGACATTAATTGAGCAATACAATTTAGACAAAACCTTCAATTTTCTTTTTATTAGGTACATGTACTTATGCATTTACATTATCATATTGGATTTAAATTGCGCACATGCATAATAAATCCTAGAAAACAAATTGTAAAAATTCTTCATACATATAATACCACTGCATAAGATCTTATTACCACAAATTTAATAAAATCTTGAGTTGGTAGCCAATAGTTATGAGGGGTAAATATTTCAACTGAAAATTTTCTTTTGGTTGCCATAAAGTAGAACCTGCACGCGAGCAAATTGAGCATATTCACCATTGAAAATTAAAGTAACATTTTGGAGAGTGAAAAAGGTGGATAATTTGTGATTCATGAATTAAGCAGGTGCATTTAAGTTTAAAAAAAAAAAGTAGATGTGTTTTTAACATGTAGTTATTTATTCTTATTTAACATTTATCAATCCATGTATTTATCCTCACATCAACGTACTTCAAAAATAAATGCTGATATATTTTGGGAAGATAAAATGAAAGACAACAAAGTAATGATAAACAGTAAAGTTTCTGTTAAAGTTATAACGACTTTCATAAATTTTCGAGTGTGATGAACCGGATATATAATTGGCATAGAGTAAACTTTCAGACCTGTGCGATGTTTGGTCTTCAACAAGTAACATAGTAAGAAGCAGTAACAAATCTGTTAGAAAATGATGTTAAAACAACAAAAGAGCAACATACACAGAATCAATAACAAAAGGCCAAAATTGGATGTAGCTTTTACCAAGAAAACGCTAACACCATATTGAGAATGCTCAAAGATATAGAGAAAAAGAACAATAACAATAATAATTTGAAGGACTACCATTAGAGGAGATGGGGAAGGCCATAAGTAGACATAATTGTTACCTCGCATCCCAGAACTTTCATGGCTTGGAAAAATTACTTTGTATGAATATGTACAAAATCATATGCTGGTTTTTAGTTAGTTTCTTATGTCATAATTTACCGTTGTTTGAATTTTGCACAACATTCGTTAATGTCTGATAAAAAAAAAATTCGTTAATGTTAAATTATGTGCTCAAAATGCCAACAACTACATCCGTGCGTAGCACCACTATGAACACAATTATATGTTATGAACGCTGGGCAGAATTGCCGTACGCTGTGGCTAGAAATTGATGTGAAAACGACAAAAGAGCAAAATAGATAAGAGTTAATAGTACACAGATTAATAACTCTGTTCCGAGCCTCATAAACACCAGTGCAAAACTTTTTTATGAACTAGAGGCCAGAATTGGACGTAGCTTTTACCAAGAAAATGCTAACAGCATGCTGAGAATGATCAAAGATAGAGAGAAAAAAGAACAGTAAGAATAGTAATTTGAGGGACCGCCATTACTTAACATGTGAGTGTTGGAAATTTCCTATAATGGGCTTATATTAATTAATTAATTTTTTATTTTAAATAATCGGCAACTGTCTAGAAAGAGAAGGAGGAGGAGAGGGGAAAAAAAAAAAAGAAAAGGCAAAAAAGGAAAAATAAATAAATAAATAATTCGAAAAAAATATTTAAATATTATTAAAATTTGTCCATGTTAATGGTAGTCATGCCACGTCAGTCGACCGACGTCCATGTCAACAAAATTTGACCAAAATTAGTGAGAATAACCAAATTGGCACTAAGTTAAAAGTTTTAGGACTAAATCGGCACTAAGTCAAAAAATTTATGATCAAATTGCACCAATAAAAAATTTAGGACTAAATTGGCACCAATGCAAAATGTTTAAAACTTTTTTAACACTTTTCCCTCTAATAGTTGAGGTGCATATAATTTAACAAAAATCCTTCTTTTCGTTGCTAAAAAGCAGAACTTGCACATGAGCAAATTGCACGCATTCACAGTTGGAATTTGAAGATAGAATAATGTATTCGATGCCTGCAGAAGGAGACTATCACATATATCATACAAAAGTAAAAATACAACACGAGTTAAAAAGGTGGATGACATGTGATCCATGTATTTTATCCTCACACCAATGTACTTCAAAAATATATTGCTAATATATTTTGGGAAGATAGAATGAAAGACAACAAAGTAATGATCAGCAGTTAAGTTTTTACTGTTTGGTTGAATAACATAAATCAATCAGCATAAAGTTATAAAGACTCTTGCGTTTTAGAGTGTGATGAACAGGATTTATACGTGGCATAAAGTAAATTATCAAACCCGTGTGATGCTCGGTTTTCAACCAGTAATGTAGTAAGAAGCGGTAACAAATCTGCTAGAAAATGATGTTAAAATGAGAAAAGAGCAAAACCCTCTTCTGAGCCTCATAATCACGAGTGCAAACAATTTATGGACTAAAGGCCAAAATTGGATGTAGCCTTTACCAAGAAAATGCTAATAACATGTTAAGAATGGTCAAAGACAAAGAAAAAGAACGATAACAATATTGATTTGAGGGACTACTACCAGAGAATATGGGGAGGCTAAAAGGAGACGTAATTGTTACCTTGCGTTGTAGAATTTCCATGGTTTCCACGCCCCATGCTCTTCTCCAATGCCAAGGCTCCTCATCTTCTGGACGGGCAATAGCTCTGCCTAGATCTCTTAATTGATCATGCATCCTCAATCGATTCTCATCATCAATTTTTATTAATGAACGTTTAATTAGTACATGCAATCCGATTATTGGGGAAAATTTGAGATCCTTCCATAGGTAAGTAGCAATTGTTTTGTCAGTTCCAATGAAAAAACATGCAATGTCTAGAAACATCTGTTGCTCTTTAGATTTTAATGTATCGTAACTTATCCTCAACTTTCCTTGTACAGTTTCATCAGGTGCGTTCCTCAAATTCTCCAACGTCTCCCTCCACACTTCTGGATCTTTTTCTCCGTGGAGAAGTGAACCTATAACCATGAGAGCTAAGGGAAGCCCTCCTGTGGTGGCAACAATATCACTAGAAAGAGCCGCAAGATCTATGGGAGGTTGCTCCCCTTCAAATGCAAATTGACGAAACAGAAGCATAGAGTCTTTGGAATTCATTTCTTTGAGTTCATACCTTTTATATTTAGAGTCCAAGAAGGTCATATCTCGACATGTAATAATTATCCTACTTCCTGACTCAAAATTACAATCTCCAATCAATTTATGAAGGTGTTCTTTACAATCCACATCGTCAAGAAGAATAAGTACCTTCTTACTTTCACAACTGAATTGGATCTTTCTAATCCCTGTCATAGAATCACGCACCTCCTCGACAGGTTTTCTTGTTATATCTGAGATTAATAGAGATTGGACATGCTCCACACCCTTAAGATTAACCGTTTCTCGAATATCCATAAGAAAGCTGCGGCACTCAAATTTCTTTAAAAGCTTATTATAGATGTATGTGGCCAGAGTTGTCTTACCGATGCCGCCCATTCCCCAAATCCCAATAATCTGAGTGCCCGGGCAAGTAATATCCATCAAGTTCATATCCTCAGCCACACGATCCTCAATTCCAACCAAGTTTGCAGGAAGATGTGGTTGAAAATCATGTTGCTGCTCACGCATTATTATTCTACGAGTTTATTTACTAATTCCCCTTCACACCTGTCAAACACACAACACAGGATAACTTATTAATGGCTCCACAAAACAAGGATTTAGGATGATAAATAGAAAAATTCTTCTTCCGACAAGGCTCTGTTAAAAGAAGGTAAACGACGTACCCGCTAGTAGTTTTCTCTGATTCGAATACTCTAGAATCAACTAATTCTCTGAGCGCTACCGGCCCTTTTTGCTTGACATCCTCCTCCTTAAAACGATGCATACGGGATTTGAAGGCCTCTCCAAAGGCCCCCTGTAGTTCTCGCACCTCATAGGGTTTCACCTTGTAAAACACAGGCAAGACTATTTGTCCACTGGTTTTCTTGCACTCCATTATCTCAATGAGCTCGCGGAGGCACCATTCGCTGGCGGCATAGTTTTCCGAGATGACTGGGATTGAAACCTTAGAGTGCTTGATTGCACTGATAAGATTTGCAGCAATTTCCTCACCGAAGGGGAGGTCCTCATCATCTCTGAACACGAAGTTTCGATGGAACTTCAGGCCCACATCTTTGAGTCTATGGTAGAGGTGATCGACGAAGCCGTCGCGAGTGTCAGGGCCTCTAAAGCTCAAGAATACGTGGTAATTGTTTCCAATCACGGAGGTGGACGAAGCGGATGGGTCAGAATTAGCTCCGGACGCCCATGGCACATCGATCTTCTCCGACGAGTCCGAAGAGGGAAGAAGAAGAGGCGATTCTTCGAGGACATCAGGTCTCGGTCGCTTCGACATGTTCGGAATCGAAATATCGGTGTGTTCAGATCGCTTGCGTTGTCGTGTCGAGCGATGATCTTCCATCGTAGGGTACGGCCCTCTCTCTCTCTCCGGACGCCGACGACACATCGATCTTCTCCAAAGAGTCCGAAGAGGGAAGACGAAGAGGCCATTCGCTCTCGCATTCCTGCGACTGTAATTCAACCGATTTTTCGTTCGAACCATCGGTGTACTTAACACGCTTGAGTTGTTGCTTTGAGCAATGATTTCCCACTGCAGCTCTCTCTCTCTGAGACTCGACTGTTATGGATAGCTTTGAGGATCAAATGATTATTCACCTATCTCTGCACACGATTACAAGCTCGCTAGTTAAGAGGAAGAAGAAGGGAAAGCAAGAGGCGAGGCAGGAAGACGAAGCGAGGTTTGTCGATTCATACATTTCATGTGTTTATATTGCGATCTAGAGACGCGTTCGAATTTTGACTAAAAGAATTTCGTTGTTAATTCACTAAAAGCAATTCCTGCGGCCCTCACTCCTCGCTGTCGACGTCTGCTCCCCGCCAACTCCATTATAAAAATGAAAGAAAAGAACACGATAGCTATATATATTGCCACTATAATTATATTACCGTGGATCACAAAAAATAATTATTCAAAAAGTATACTTAATCTTCATGAGAGTAGAGATTTCCGTAATATTGAAAGTAATTACATGACCCTTGAACTAAAGCCGAATAAAGGTAAAAGGAGAAATTTCAAAAAAAAAGTTAAAGTGCTAAAATAGATATCACTTATAAAGAGTATCACCTCTCAATCGTCTATTAAAGTATTTTGAGGAATCACTTTTGTATCTATCTAATAAGATAGGTTTACTGTATCCAATTTAGGTCTATATATGAAAGATATTTCATTTTATAAGCTTTATTTATAACCCTAAGAAATTATGTTCTTTTTTATGTGCAAGCACATTAATAAATTTGCTTTTAATTAACTTTTGAACTTCGACAAATGACAAAAGATAATAAATTTAACAATCACACACTCTCGTTCTTACTTACTTTTCTTTGTTTTTTTGGCCCAAATGACATTGGCACTATCGGTTTTGTGACGACAACCACCCTGGCATTATTAGAAAGCATTCGCCAATTATTTTCCTCCGCCGGCCCTACCACGCTTCTTTCCAAGTCTCCGAGGGTATCATGAAGCCCTTCTTTTCAATTATCAGTGTGAAACGAACCAGTTGCCGGTCCAAAACAAAAAGGAAAAGGCTTAAAGCACTGACGCAATCACTGCGTTCCCACTGGGAACTTCCCTGGAACGTCCGCGTGAAGTTTCGTTGGCAGAGCCTTATCTGCTCTCGATTTTACTTCTGTGTGACGGGCATCATTGGATCAACAAATCAACGTCTATAAGTGTAACAGTAGGGAACTATTTGGGAGAAGATAGCTCGTGAAGCTAAAGCTAAGGTTCCCAAAGTCAAGGATTTTGTCTTTCAAAATTTGAGGGCTTCAGTGAATTTTTTGTTCAAGAATTTTGGCTACGCATTTCCCTTGTGGAGCTGTAAGCGGAGCAGCGACGGTCTTCAATTGAGCAGTAGATTGGAGCCTATAACTAGGGCATTAGAAAGCTTCACAAATGAAAAGCAAAAGAGAGTTGGCTCGTTCATGCGGGCGAGAAATGTTCTTACTTCATTGCTTTAACTTTCGGCCGGAGCCTTCTAAGTAATATTGGTTTTTGCAATTTTTTGATGATATATAGTTAAATTCTGGGACCTCATGCTCCGCTTGTTTATAATTCTTCTTGAGCCAATTTGCAATTTTTGAAGGAGGCAAGCAACACAAAACGTGACATGATTTAGAAATTGAAGAAGAAAAGGAGAAAACAGACGGCAAAGTGAGTTAGGGGTCAATAAAGGAGAGGGCCACACAGCTACTCCTCGGAGGCTCCCTCTCCGTGCACCAAAAATATTTATATTATACATTATCGCTTGATATGTGCAATGCCCTGATTGGTTGGTCACAAATAGAAAAAATTGTCCAAAAAATCGTAAACTTATTGCATTTTTGTCAATTTAATCATAAACCTTTCAATTTTATCAATTTAGTCCTAAACATTTTCATTTATTGCCAATTGAGTCTATTCAGTTAATTTTGATCAAAAATTGCTAATGTGGACGGTCAACACTAATGTGATACTTGTTAAATAATATTTTGAATTTTTTATAATATTTTCTTCTTTTTTATTTTTACTTTTTTTGCTTATTTGGCTAACCAACCCTCACCTATGCCCAGCGAGGGCTGGCCGACCCTCACTTGCTCTGGGTGAGGGCCGACCCTACCACTCGTCTTTCCACGTCACCGAGGCCATGTGAAATGCACAGGTTGCCTATAGCTGTCCAAAAGGAAAAGGAAGGAGCTTAGCAAAGCCCCCACATCAATCAGCATGTTCTCCGAATTATCCGCCTAAAGTTTTGTCCGCGTTGCCTTTATTCCCCTAATTCAAGTCTTCTGCACCAAGCCGGTAACATCTTTACATTAAATTATTTACCGGAATTCTCGTCTTCCACGGAAATTATTATTAGTAGTCACTGTGGATTGACATTAGATAATTTTGTTATCATTTATTGCACCAGCAATTTTCTTAAACCGTGATCTGCACAGGAGGATCGTTTAACGTTTTAATGGTCATCTCTTTTTTGCCTTGGCATGAACATTGTATCTAAGAGCCAGGAAGAAAAGAACTTAATAGCTATATTCCAATGGTCTTCATAAATATTATGATATTGCCATTTAAATACATTTTGGCTTATAATTTCCATAATAAAAAGAGCAGAACCTCATTTACAGTTTTTATCTGGTTGATTTTCCTTTTATTTTTTATTTCCTAGCATACAGATATTACTAAATTTAATTATGAAAACACAAAACATAAAAACTTCAAAAATTTATCTATCTAAAAAATTAGGAGCAAGACTTAGATCAATTTAAATATGAATATCAGTAAGTAAATTAATATCTTCTTTAGGTATCCTTATGAAAATATTTATTCTTAAAAAAGCAGCAATATTAAACTTGCATAACTCAAAATGAAGTCCTACTTTTAGTGTCAGAAAGAGCATAAGCTAAATTATATTTAAATAGAGTCATCATAATATTTATAAAGACAAAAGAAGAAGATAAAAAGGCAATAGAAATATAGCATATATTTTCGTTGCTTGGGAGATTGATTAAAATGAAAATATATTGTAAAATGTGGGAAATAGTGTGATTATGAAAACTTATAAATAGTACCGAATGACTTATTTGATTTTGTGAGGAACTAGACTAAATGAATTGAAAATTTGTGGACTAAACTAAATATTTACCCCTAAAAAAATAAAAAGTCCTAAGAATATTAATATTAAGTCAAAATTTAAAAATCAATTTTCTTTTGGGTGGTGGCACCCAGCTAACGTGGGTGGGCCCGGCACTTTAAGCATAGCGAAGACTTCTTGTCTGCAAATTTTGAATAATTCTTGGAGAGATATGCATATGGTTCCGAGGAGTCTCATCAAAATCTGAAGTCGAAACATGTCATGTCATGATTGATTTGCATAGTTTGAGGGCCTTTTGTTTGAGCCAATAAATGTAAGATACATATATTATAGATGATATGTATGATCACAAAAAGCTATGCATTTTATTTTTTATAAGTGAAACATCTATAAGTTGGCCATAAGAAAAAGTGAGATATCTAAAAGGGAACATAAGTTGAAATTCGTGACTTACTATTTTCACCGATAAGTTTTTATTTTGAATGATGAGCTTATACTCAAATATTAAAACACTCCTTTAAAATTGGATCTCATTTTGGTAAATCACTGATTTTACTAGAAACTTGCTATCTTTACCACGGGGCTTTTGTTCGAGTGGGAAATTTCTAAAAATGTTGATAACTTACTATTGCATTTGCTGGCTTTGTTTATAAATTATGATTAGTGTACCTAACCAATTGCACAGTTTTCCCATAAAATAAGACAGTTATGTTTTTAGGCCAACTTACTAGTAGTAATAGGTAATTTATTCAATTTCTCACTTTCAATAATTCGTAAAAATTTTCTGTATTTCAAATCCCCAATGAATTCAGAGGCTTCCTAAATGCTTGGACATAATAAGTTAAATTCAATCAACCATTCCAACTTCCCAACTGAACCGGAATACCATAGAGACGACAATCGCCCTCACATTACCGAAGACCATACATCACTTATTTCCCTCATCCGTCCCAATCACTCTTTCTTTCCGAGTCCTCAAGGCCATCATGAAGCTCTTCTGTTTAGAGTCAATGTGAAATGCGCTGGTTACTGGTCCAAAAGAGGAAGGGAAAAGCTGAAAGCACCGACGCAATCAGTACGTTCCCAAGAACGTCCGTCTGTAGTATTTGTCCTCTAATTGAACCGTGCAGCTGCAGCGGGGGCTTTATTGGATCTAGAAATCAACGTCAATAGTTTTCTATATAGGAAATAGCAAGTCTAATAGTAGGGACCTATTTGGGGGACATACAATAAATGCTTTCACAGGAAAATGAAAGATGGGGAGCTCTTGACGTGTACGTGAAGCTAACGTTCATGACGTTTAGGATTTTGCTGTCTTTCAAAATTTGCGGGCTTCGGTCTTTGTGGCTGAACGTGTGAATCTTTTGTTCAGGAATTTTGCCTACGCGTTTCAAAAAATTTGTTTCCAAAAGCTAAGGCTCCTAAAGCAGTAGATTAATGCCTATCAATAGGTAGAAGTAGAAAGAAAAAGAGCGTTGGCTCGTTCGTCCGGGAGGAAAAGAAATGTTCTTACTTCTTTGCTTTAACTTTTGGCCTGACTATTCCAAGTAATACTGGTTTTTGCAATTTTTTGATGATAAACAGTTTTAATTTTGGGACCTCATGTTCTGCTTGTTTATAATTTTTTGTGTCAATTTGTCATTTTTGAAAGGAAGCATGCAACACAAAATATGACATAATCTTAAATTGAAGAAAGAGAGAACAAAAATTAACATGAGTTGGATGGCCACATGTCTACACCTTAGAGGCTCTCTCTCCATGCTTCGATTATATCAAATGAGATACAAATATAGACAACATCCATATTTAATTTTAGTTAAGTTTGCATATTAGTATTTCTATAAGTTTAATACCAATCAAAGATATAGTTGGAGGTAATTTTTTTCAACTAGGCACGAAAGAAAAAGTTACATCGCTTAACAATAAGGAAAATCACTTCAAATTATAGACATTATGAATTTATGATGATTCTTAGGCTCCATGCATTTGGAAGGGGAATGTGAGATCTCATTCTTACATTTTAGGGAATATTTCATTCTACCCTTCATAACTTTGGAGTTGGTACATGTCAAATCTCAAACTTCAAAATGTTGCATCCCCTTGCATTTGACCCAAACTTGTATTTTGTTATGCTCGTTAACATTGCTAACATTTTTCAATTACATGTCTTTAAGGGATAAATAAGTTACATATCCTATATAATCAAATGCTTTTGACGAATGATATACATAATTTATTAAAAGATAAATTATTATCATGGTGAGCATCGATTATTTAATTTGTGATGGATTACTCATAATGATGAGATGTTATTTTGTTGCATTCCTGTCGTATCTCACGTCACATTCATGATGAATTATTACTTTAAGCTTAATACGAAGTTAAAGGAGTACTTAGTTCATCTCATTTCGGACGTGTTCTTTTCCATTTTCCTCCTTTTCTCCTTCCTTTTCCTTTAATTTATTTTCGTCATTTATCCTTCTTCCCTACCAAAAGAACCTCCTACTGCTTTCATGCGCGGCAACAGAGAGAGAGAGAGAACTGTGAATTTTCTTGAAGAAATAAAAAGGTTGTGTTTGAGTGTGAAAGAACTACGGCAATAAGAAGAAAAAGGGAAAATAAAAAAGAAGAATGCTGGGATTATCCCACGTCATTTGATTTATAAGTGTGAGCGAGAATTTCTAAGTTCAAATTTTTTCAGATTCTATTTATCTCTATAACTAAATATGTTTTCGATTAATATTAGACACAAAGATCATACTAAAATCACTTTATTACCCAGAAATGCATTGCAATATGTAACTACACTTGCGCTGCATTGGTCGGTGGCTTTATCAATCATTGTCTTTCACAAATGGAAAAAGTCGGTCTTTCGGTGGAGAAACAGATGCAGAGAAACGCTGAGGCCCCTACTTCAGTCCCTGCACCCGCAGTCCCTATGTCTCACGGTGAATTCACGAAGCTCGAGCGAGCTGTAAAGAAACATGATATTTGAGCGACTGCTCCCAGAGCACCTTTGTTACTTTCCACATCGTCCGTACCGCTCTCTTTCCGAGTCTGCAAAGCCACGAGCCTCTTCTTTTTGGCGTCGAGGTGAGACACGCTGGTGTCCTCCAGCTTATTCAAAAGATAAAAAAGGAAAAGAGCTGAAAGTACCCACGTCGATCTGTACGTTCACCAAATCGTCCGCCTGAAGATTTGGCCGAGTAGCCTTTATTCACGCTGATTCAAGAAGTTCTGTGCAGCATGCTCAGAAATTCACAAGCGATACCGTAATTCATGTCTTCAACGAAAACAATTGTGAGAAATCAGCGTCTATTTCTGACCAAAAGAAAAAAAGAAATCAACATCTACTTGTCGAGCCTAGTGTGTAGGAAATAGTAAAGGGTAATAGTAGGGAGCTATTTGGGAGACGTACAATAGATGCTTTCGCAAGAAAATGAAAAGAAGGAGCTATTGAAGTCATCCGCGAAAGCTCCTTTGCAGGCTCCAAACTGAGGAGACAAAGGAAGGGTTGGCTCATCCGTGTGGGGAAGAAATTAAAGAGTTCGCTTCTTTCCATGTGTCTTTACGTGTCATGTGAGAAAAACAAACACAATATTATGCCTAAGCTGCTATTCTATCAATCATAAATAATTTATATGATAATGGGGTGATATATATTTTATTTGTACGTTACATTTATATTGCTTTTACAAATAAGTATGTCCTGAGTTGCTATTTATATTTTTTTCACGTTACCATCACCGTGTTTCCATGCCCAATAACAATGAATGATGATAAATGATATGTACTTTCAGAATGGATTTCACTCCAAATATTTTCCAACGAAACCATAAACAACCTCTTTATTATTATTAAAAATTTGAAGAGATGGCATAATATTTTTTGCAATGCTTATTAGCTCAAAGTTGGATACTCACACTGGTCACCTGATTCGGAATAAGTACCGAACTCGCATGGGGGGAGGCGGGGAGAGGCATGAAATGGCTAAAGTATGGACCAAAAATAGCATAATAAAATTCCTACTTTTTGCTTTTTGCATCAGTAAAAAATCTTTACTTGCAGAGCTTTATATCTTGACGGTGTCCTTCGGTAGCTTTACGACTACTTGTATCCGTACTTGCTCTTTCGTTCTCAACACCTGATATTGATATTGACAATGACGTTTTATTTGGCCATAATAAAGACTAGAAAAAGCATAGTACAAAATCTTACTCTCTCTTTTTTTGGCATCAGTAGAAAATCTTACTTGCAGAGTTTTATATCTTTGACAATGTCTTTCGGTAGCTTTTCTATTACTTGTATATGATTTGCGCCTTCGCTCCCAACGCCTGATTTCCTTCGGACTCAATAATTGTCCTGCCATGTATTCTTCTCTTTGAGCTTAATGAGCTATTTGGTCTATTCTGTGAATTCACTATCAGAACGGATAAAGATAATCGGAGAAGTTCATCATTGGTAAAGTTATGATTTTTTCTGACTACCTTTGAGATATTATACATTAATCATCTTGACTTTCAGCTTCTTAATGATCTATATATATATGTCCATAAAAAATAAAGAACTAAGATGACTGGGCATCTAAGATTTAATTATGTGATCCTTTGATGACACTGGTCATTCTCAATGGCTTCAGCTTTCCCACATGTTTGATCCACATAATACTCAACTTGAAGGAATCGTCTCTCTCTGGTCTACTCTTGAAATCAATTTTGACATCCCAAGCATAATATTTTAACAAGTAATGAGTATTTTGTAGCTGATTCCCAAAGTATAAATATTCTGATTCCGAGCTATGTTAGAAATTTCACATATTTTATCATTTGGCTGTACTAAAACAACAGAAACAATAGAACGTGTTCCTTAGATTTGTGGGCAATCACTTGAAGGGATCGGTAGCTTTTATTTTATTTTAATGGGTAGTCAAGCTATTTCTTTTTCACCGATTTCGAAAAAGGACGCATTGATGTTGCTATTACAACGCTTCATTTTCTGTGAGTTTAAGTCGTTACTAAAAAATCTCAGTTCTTCCAACGACAGCGTTCAAATGCTAAATAGGTCAGCTTAGTGTAGTGTGCTCTGCTAATGTCTGCCTCCCCTTGCTTTTCTCGATAGAAATGCAACTCTTTACGTATTTATTCCTTTGTGAAACCCTAGCAATTTCTTTAATTATAATAGTTACCAATGGCAACATTGTTTCTTACACGAAAGAATAATTTCACAGAGCAAAGAACGCAGCTAAAAATTCGAATCCCAATTATGCTCACAAATCTAGTGATGCTTGCGCTTCCCTAGAAAAAACTCAATTTCTTTTTTTTTTGTGTATAATGTGATGAAGGATTGTCCCTTAATACCACTCACCTGGGTGGCGTTGCTGGTTTGCGCTCTTTTACTCTCGCAAAAGGTCGAGAGTTCAAATCTCAACTTCGTCATAGGGTGACTTACCTGGTTGCATGTATGTGGTGGCTAGCACGTGCGACCCACAGGATTTACTCCCCTAGTTGTCGGCGGGGTGCGGGTTTCTTGGGTCATCAAAAAAAAAAAAAAAAAAAAAAAAGGATTGTCCCTTAATGAGGAGCCTTTTTTTTGAGGTTGATCAACTACTATTTAAGATGCGAAAAATTATCATCAGAAATGACATGGAGCTTGCATTGTTGAGATATGGCAAGTAGCGCGGGCTTTCGTACAACAGATAGATGTTCAGGATAGATACCCTGCGATGGCCTCAACAATTGCTGCATGAAGTGCGACGCCCGCATTCAAGTTTTCAGGCCAAAATGAAAACTACAAATTGAAGAAAAGAACTAGAAAACCCAAACTAAAGTTCTAAGGGGCCTTATGGTTAATGATAAAGTTTTTAGTTGTTGTTTTCAATGGATTCCCGGCATTTGTAAGAAGAATGTGATATCTCATTCTAATATTTTAGGGAATGTTTCATTTTACCATTCATAACTTTAAAGTTGGTGCATGTCACCTCTTTAAAAAAGTTGCAACTTCTATTTGCCTAACCTGACCTTGTATCTTGTTACGCTCATTAACACCGCTAACCTTTTTCTACAAGTATGGTGCATGTCTTTATGGGATAAATAAGTTACATATCCTATGTAATCTAAAATCCTTTGCCCAATGACTTGTGATATGTAAGTGTTAATTGTCTAATTGGTGACGGATTACTCATATGATGAGATGTTATTTGTTGCATTTGTATTGCCATAAAAGTATTAAACTTTGTGAATAGAAATTGGGATCCAGAGAATTAGTGAAATTTGCTATGAAATTGACATTATTGGTAAGTTTTAAGATGGGCATTAGAGGTGGCAGAGCAATTTATAGGCTCCACAAGTTAAAAATTGGTAAGTCCAAAGTGGTCATGCTACTAATTTGATACCCACCATGTAGCCTATACATAGTATCTTTTATAGGATATCTTTTAGAGAGGTAGTAAATTCAAAATATATTAATTAAGTAATCATTAACTACTTAATTGTTTGTGAAATTATCTTTTACGTCTAAATTTTCAAGTTTAAATTCGTAATAGCCCATACTACTTAGCAATCTCTAGCTCTGCTTCAACCCTGTCCTCTCCCTTCCTCCCTCCCTCCCACCAACAAAGCTCTCCCTCTCTCATATCAATATATATGTACTTTAGAAGGCGACATATTTAATTCTTCACATTTTAATTTTGCAATTATAAATATGATTATCTTTTAATGTTAAAGAAACTAAAATTTGAAGTTAATATTAAACGGGCAAAGGGCAAAATTCAAAGTCACACTAAACATTCTTTTTGTTGTTGCTGGCCTTTAATCTTTGTAAGAAGCAAAAACATGCATCACATTTCACATCACCTCCACAATGAATTATAAATTTATCTTCATGCTAAGTTAAAGGAGTACCTTCTTGGCTTTTTTTAGCATTGTAAAATCATATTTACAAATGAATAGTACGTCACCATTCGGATGCTCTCTTCCATTTCTTCCCCTTTTCTCCTTCCTTTCCTCCCGAAAGAACCTACTTCTCTTTTCTTGCGTGGCCAGAGAGAGAGAGAGAGAGAGAAAAATAGAAAACAAGAAGGGAAGGATATAAGATGAGCTGTGAATGGGAATGCCGGAAAGGGAATGTGTGGTGGGCCACACACGACACCTTACAAGTCAAAAGGACTAGTGGTGTCATGTCTATCAATCACCAAGCAATGCATAGGCATTGCAACATGCAATTACACCCTACACTGCATCGTTTGGTGGCTTTATCTATCATCCTATTTCGCAAATGGAAAAATCTATCTTTCTATCTCATGAGTTGGGGACCCTTGTCACTTTCCTCATCCGTCCCTACCGCTCTCCTTTTCAAGTCTGCAAAAACACTAGCCTCTTCTTTTCGGCGTCATTGCGAAACATGCTAGTTGCCTCTAGCTGTTCAAAAGCAAAATGGAAAAGAGGCTTAAACCACCCACATTAATCATTACGTTCTCCGAATTGTCCGCCTGAAGTTTCGTCTGAATAGCCTTTTTTCCCTCTTATTCAACAAGTTCTGGGCAGCCCGCGCATCATCAGACCGAGAAATTGACGAGAGATACCATAATTATTGTCTTCGTCGAAAACAATTATCAGAAATCAACATTTACTTGTCGAGGCTACTATGTTGGAAATAGCAAGGGTAATGGTTGGGAGCTATTTGGGAGACTTACGATAGATGCTTTCGCAAGAAAATGAAGATGAGGTGCTCTTAAAGTCATCCGTGAAAGCTTAGGTTCTTTCAGAGTTTGTGGGCTCCATACTGAGGAGAAAAAGAAAAGAGTTGGCTCATCCATGCGGGAAAGAAATAAAAAAGAGTTCTCTTTAAGTGTTTTTGCGTGTCATGTAAGTAAAACAATCGTAATAGTAAATGTAAGCTTTCACTAATCATAAATTATGTGTGTGATGGTTGTGTAATAAATATTTTTTTGGGTGTGTTGTATTCACACTCTATTTCCAGCTAAGTATGTCCCAACCTAAATTGCCAGTTACAATTTTCTCATGTTGCTACCACTGTGCTTCCGTACCCAACAATAATGAATTTCGCTCCAAGGTTATCTCCAAACGATTTTTCAACCAAACCATTAATGACCTCTTTTTTTATTAATTAAAAATTTGAAGACATGGCATACTTTTTGCACTGCTCATAGCTCAAAGATAGGCAAGTGGGAACAAGACAGTATGGGCGGGCAGGATCACATGCATCATACCAAATGCCATGGACATTATACTCGTGAATGTTGTTCATATTTTAAACCAATTATCGTATCGGGGAAATCTTCCAATTAGTCCTTAACTTATTATATTAATATCAATTTAATCTTAAAATTTACAATTTCGCCAATCCAATTCTAAATTTTTGTGCGGTACTTCAATATAGTTCTTGTGATTAATTTTTGATAAAAACCACTGACATAATGATGTGTCATATAAGACGATCCATGACAATTAGATCTCCACATCATCAATTTTTGATGGAAATTGGCCACCAAGACCTCGATAATATTTTGTGCAAAAATTTAGGATTAAAGTGATAAAATTGTTATATTCTACCGAGATTATTTCTAGAAGTGACGCATGATGCAATGATAGATAGCGGTACGGCACTAATGCTGAAATAATTGAAGGCTTCGTGAGATTTGCCCTTTGTAGTCGTCGTGAAAATGTGGGATGCATTCATAAGGATGAGCCGACATGCACTGTCCATGAAAGCTCGGTGTGTGGCCGGCATGAATGGAGTACGAACATGAGTTGGAAAAGCAGTGTAAGCGGAGAATTATTGGGGAGAGGGACAAGGAGGGATCCACCTTGCTTCGTCTATATCATGGCTTGACCATCATTACGCGCTTTGTGGACCATCTCTTGAGATCTTTCCCCACGATTAGGGTCAAGGCATGTGAACCTTCAAGAATGAAGAAACCTATCTGCACGGCGATTGTTTGGGGGGCTTGTGTGCACTACCCTGGTCCAGTGCCTGGACTTGAACTTCACATACATTTTGGGCCTCAATTGCTATATCATGATGCTTGAATGAACATAACATAAAATCAGAACATGAATTTTCCAGACGGAATGAATTTGATCGATATTCTGTACTTGGTCAAGTTTTACACGTAAATCTGATCAAGGAATCCAAGATGGCCAGGGAATCTTGTCAAGAAAATATGCCAATTGATCAAAAATATATTAATGATTTACCATGAAAAGAATTGTTAAGGGACTGAGATGGCTGAACTTAAAATGAATTTCCTGAAGAGAACATACGGGTTGGTTGAAGCAATTGTTCTTACAGTTGAGCATCCTCATGGATAATATGAAATTGAAAGAATTTCCATAAGGGAATAAACAGAACCAAATAGATTTCAAACGGAGGAAGTGAATCATTCTCCAAAAGAAGTGCTTTGAGAAAATTATAACTTAGATTTGGTCATAATAGCGCTTATCTATGATCCCACTAACACTTCGCCAGCATCATCGAAATCCCAAATTTCGTGTCAAGAAGAATAAGTAAGCTCCTTTTCTTTACAAATTGATAGGATCATTACAATCCCCATATCAGAATCACGCATTCCACTGTCATAACTGAGGTTAGTAGAGATTGCACATGCTTTATACCCTTGCTTCTAATTGTTTCTCTAATATCGTTGAAGTTGCAACACTCAAATTTGGCTAATAGCTTTTTATAGATGATCATAGCTAGAGTTATCTTACCAATGCCGCCAATCTCATATATAACAATAGTTTGAGTTTCAGAAGAAGCAGCATCCGTCAGTTACATAACCTCAGTCACATGATCATCAATTCCAGTCAAGTCCACGGGAAGAGAAGGTGGAAAATCATGTTGCTGCTCGCGCATTATTATCTCTATGAGTTCTTTTACTAATTCCCCTTCACGCCTGTCAAACAACATAGCACATGAGAACTTATCGATGGCTCCACAAAACAAGTATTAAGGATGTTAAATAGAAAAATTCTTCTTCCAACAAGGATCTGTTAAAACAAGGTAAACGACGTACCCACTAGCAAATTCCTCTGATTCGTATACTCTAAGACCAAGTGCTTTTTGGAGCGCTTCCGACCCTTGTTGCTTGACATCCTCCTTGAAACGGTGCATGCTGGATTTGAAGGCCTCTCCAAATTTCCCCAGCATGTGTTTCACATCCTTGGGTTTCACCTTGTATAGCACAGGCAAGACTATTTGTCCACTACATTCCTTGCACTCCATTATTTGAATGAGTTCGCAGAGGCATCATTCACTAGCAGCATAATTTTCTGAGATAACTGGGATTGAAACCTTAGAGTGCTTGATTGCACTGATCAGATTTGTAGCAATGTCCTCGCCGAAGGGGAGATTGTCATCATCTCTGAACACAAAGTTTGGATGGAACGGCAAGCCCACATCTTTGAGTTTATGGTAGAGGTGATCAACGAAGCCATTGTGAGTGTCCGAGCCTTTGAAGCTCAAGAATATATAGTAATTGTTTCCCAACACAGAGGTGGACGTAGTAGATGGCCTAGAATCGCTCATTTTGCTCTTTGAAATCAGGGGGAAAGTACAGTGATCACCTTCTCAATCAGGAAGATGACTATTATGGATAGTTTTGAACACGGAATGATTACTCGACTATCTCCATACCACATTTATAGCGTGGCTGGTAAAGAGGAAGAAGGGAAAGCAGGAGGCAAGGCATGATTGCTCCACTATTATGTATGGTTTAATCTCTCACGGTACGTAGGCCGTTTCATATAATTTCGTACGTTCACACGTGGAATCTGGAGATGCGTTCAAATTGACTGAAAAACAACTCCTCAGTCGTTACCTTCTTGTGGTCCACACACCTCATTCTCGACGTATGCTTCCAATTGGCCTTAACAACCTGCCCACAATACCTATTGGCTCTCAGGAGTCACCATTTGTCTATTGTGAAGTAATTACAATGAACTCTTATAGTTGACGTGGACTTAGCAAAATGTTGGGTTGTTTGCCTTCCAGGCATTATCCGGTGAATGATCATTCCATTCTCCGGTGTGCTTAGCAGGCCATTCCTTTCCGCTTCTAGTCGTCGTCCTCTGTGCTTGCTTAGCCGTTGTCTTCCAGGCATCATCCAGTGAATGGAGCCAACAGATGATCTGATTTTGTTTTTATATATACACTAGCACTTTATTTAGCCCGTGCTACCGATGGATCATTTATGGTTTAGATTGTGTTAATCTTTGTTGGTCACAACATAAACATTGTATCCAAAAGCAAGGAAAAACAAGAAAGAAAAGGATGTAGTAGCTATTGCCACTTTAATTACATCACCAATATATTGGCCTACGGACTCGGGCTACCCATGGGAAAAAAGACTTGTGAAATAGATTACATGAAAAAATTATTCCAGGAGTTTTAATCATCACATTAGTAAGAGATTTTCGTGACATTAGTATTAATTACATGCCCCTTGAACTTAAGGGGAAAATTTTTTAGGTTCAATTAAGGTGAAAAAATAAAAGGGAAATTTTTTCAAAAGAAAGTTGAGATGAACATCATTCAAGGAAAATTTTCCTGAGAGGGCCGGTGACATTGTCCACGACGACTATTTGACTTCAAAGAAGCCCAATTAGATTCGTTTTGGTAACTATGCTGCTCCCTCTACTCCATAGCTCTTGTTCATCCGATTCTTGATTGGAACATGCTTAATTTGGCGATGTTCATCCTTCTCCTGCTCTCCATCAGAAATTTCAGCACCTAATTTTGCTCTACTTCCTCCGTTGAAGAACCCAACAACTTCAGGGTTTGAAGGAGAAAACAAATTTAGCCGCAAGTCGTTAATTGGCGGGCAAATAACACACACAGATGCCGTTGTTCAGCAGCAATATTACTGAGTTCATTTTATAGGTGAGTCATGTTGGACGTTTTATATTAAAATGATGTCATGTCTGAATTTTTGGCCATACAAATCATCAATTGTGCTAAAGTGCTTGAATTTTTTGCAAAAATGACACTAAAGTGATTGAGAAAATAATTACATTATTAAAATGAGTACCATATGAAAATTACGAAAATTACGGTGTCATTCCGATTCCCAGCCAAAGGCATCAAGCATCTCCATCAGAGAACTTTTTTTCTTTTTTCTTTTTCATTTTTTAAATTCCATAACCAATCGATCTACGTAAAGGTGAGGCGACGCATTACCAAGTTTCGCATGCTAGAGGATTGTCTTTTGGGGGCTCCTTTTTTTCCTAGAAATGTTTTATTTTATTTTATTTTTTTAGGACTTTTATGGTTTTCTCTGACATTGAAAAGGGAATATGCAAATCCTCCTTAGTGCGATCCAAGTCGCACGATATATACGTTATGTATACTAGCAACAGTGACATCCTATCTATTTGATTTTCGGTTGGCCTTATCGACATCTTCAGTGAAGAAATCCATCTACTTGAGTTTTAAAAATAATAATAATAAAAATTAAACAAGAAAAGAGAACAAAAAAGGGAAGATGCACATACACATTTTATTGATTGATGATTTTCAGTGGAGCAAGCAACAAAATTAGATATCACAAACAAAATCGACCTAGCTCTACAGAAGAAAGTGCGTGCCGATAATCGGCTAATATGATGCCGATAATCCCGGTGATTATGACCCGCGTAAGATCGACGACAGGCTGTATGTTTAGCCTTGCTTCAAGAGTCATCTCTTGGTGCGGTTAAGAGACAGCCGATTGGTCGTTGTTGACGACTGAAGCCGAGCATTGAGCCGCATCCGTGGCAGCTCAAAAGCACACATGGTTAGCGCAATTGCTGAAGGATTTGCACTAGAAAATTGATGAGTGCCTCGCAAGACTATACAAATGACAATCAATTGGCGATTCAACTGGTAGAGAACTGAGTGATTGATGTGAGAACAAAGTAAGTCCACCATCACTTTGTGGGTGAGAAAGTATTCCATGGAGAGATTGAAACGAAGTTCACCAAGACAAATTAATAAGTCGTTGATAATTTCACAAAGGGACATATCAGGATCCAAGTTCATGGGATTTTGAAAATAGTTGGCATCACAAACAAGTAGTATTAGAGATCAAAGTTAGATACTCGCACTGTTATCACCCGACTTGTAATAGTACCAAACTGACCTAGTGGGAGGTGTGAAATGAAGTTTTCGTTGGCCAAAACAGAAAGCAAAAAAGGCACGGCATGGAACATTATAGTAGTTTTTCATAGATTTTGAAACAAGACGAGTCTATGGTTACAATTACAAAGCTTCATTCTCTCTAAAGCAAAGCCATTTTTGGAATATCTCAGTTACTCCAATGATAGTTTTTGGATCGTGACTGGTTTGCTCAAAGTGGTGTGCTTTGCCAATCTTAGCCTTTCCCTACATCCATCGAGTTTTTGGACTTTAGCAAAGAGTTCGTGAAACTCATCAAAGTGAAGCAAAAGAAACATTAAATTGCTATCGTCTAAATCTTTCCGAGCGTCAGCACAAAGCAAATAACTATTAGTTGTAAAAGGGGTCTTTCCAAGGTCCTTGAGAGATGAAAATGGAATGGGTTTTGGCGAGCACATTAGCCATTCGATCAAGAGAGGAAGCTATGGACTGTCGGATGCATTCTATAAGCTACTTGCTCAAGTAGTCCAGTTAGGAACATTTAGGAATGAGTATATTCAAAACAGTGAGCACTTAAAGAAAAATTATGGTTCGTAAAAAGGTAAAAACTTGATGTTGCTGGAACACGTAGAGAAGTATAATCTCATTCTCATAGGCAAGTGTTATCTACTAGCGATAGATAAATAGCCCCCTCATTAATATGAGCACATTGAGAAAAATGGTGATTTCATTGGTAAAATTACTACCCATAAATATCCCCAAAGGTACGAGCATTTGTGGAAAATCACCATCTTACACGTGCTTTATTTAAATGATAATTATCCAAAGTTATGCCTTTTTAGGGGTAAAAGTGAAATAAATCTTTTACGTCTGTCTTCCAATTTTTTATTAAATCTTGTGTGCTCATATTTGAATGAACTCGGAAAAGAAGGAAATGAATTTTTCTAGTTGGTTTAGACAAAAGACAAGATTAGGTGGGTTTCACATACTGCATTCAAAATTAATGCAACTAGAAATTTTTAACTTGGTTCTTATCATATTTTAATCTCTGCAAGCTATAGTTTGGTGACCATTAAATAAATACCAAAAGAAAAAACAAGGTATCTTTCTTGGGATTTCGAATCTTCATTATTTGTGTTATTGACTAATTGGATCAATCACATTTGCTAGCACTCAACACTTGGATGATCATTTCCCTTTTGACATCTCTCTTTCTCTCGCAAACCTCACCTTAAATTCTTCAATTTAATATCTCTCTTCTCTAGAGAAATAGTATCTCAAATTGATATAAAGAAATTACAATATTGCATTAATTTATTGTAGAAGTAAAATCTCGATATAATTAATTGACAAAAAAACGAAGTGGCTATTATGTCTCAATAGATATAGCTTAGTAATTTATGTATAGGAGTAAGTTGAGTCATGTGAATTTGGCATTTAATTTTGAGATGTCATGTTCCGTTTGTTATAATTATTTTTAAATGTGTCTCGAAGCATGAATTCAAAATTAAACTCGCGCTTTGTATACACTTCCATTTTTGTTCGTGATCTGATTAAGAATCTAAATTGTCAAGTAGATTAAAACGCGAGAGAAATCAAAAGAAGAAAGACCGATGACACCAATTCTTAATTTTCCCCGAAACCGTCCCATCCCCACTCCCCAAAAAAAAATTAAAAAAGAAAAACCAAAAAAGGCAATGGATCCCCCAATTTCCCCTCGCTGCCTCCCCAAATCACGAGGAAGATAGCGGTAGCGAAGAGGAGGAAGACACGTGTCTTGCCCGATAGCGTCCGTTTATCCTCTTCCGGTTCGGCTGTTTGTCGCTGGTTGCGGATCGCTTTCCTTATCGTCGCGGGACGACCGACACGTGGCATGAGAGTTTTGTTGCTGTGCCCACCCTGTGGTGGGCCCATCCGAAATGCCACGCGTCCGCTTGGGGTTTCATCTCACGGTTATGATTGTCGAGCTGCACCCGGCGGCGGGATCTGCGACGTATTCGTGGGACCATCCTTTTTTTTTTTCCTTTTTTTCGAATTTCCGAATTTTTTTTGGGCTAGAACGGGAAATGAGGGAGCAGTACCATATACAGTCACCGGTGACGCGTGACTTTTAAGAACTGAAAAACGTTGCCATCCGCAGTTCGAACTGGTAATTCGATTTGTTACCGAATCTTTTCGGATGTTAATAATCAAATGGTGAAAGTGTCAAAATAACGCCCCCAAGGCACCGATTAAATGTACTTAACTTGGAATGATTTCATATCATTAATCGTGCACAACAGATAAATTAGTTGATGGAAAGATGTAAATTTCCCTTTATTGATTGCTTTACTTGTACTTTTTATTAAATGAAGATGTAGTTTAATATTTAGATATTTTATCAATCATCTTTACGCTTAATTTTGTGTTTTATCTAATAATAAACGTAGAGCTATTTAATTTGAAAAGCAAATAGAAGTTTGAAAAAGGTTTGAACTCAAGGCGTTTTACTCTAATACCATGATTGAAAGTCTAATGAAAAAGTTTAAGTAAAGATTTTATGAGACTATTGTCGACTGTTTTAAAAATTTAAAGTTTTGGATCGAGTTATTTGACATGATATCAAAACTAATGTTATCCCTTTTTCACAAACGTGCATGCACCATTTATTAGTCAAATTCCACAT
Organism: Corymbia maculata; assembly: GCA_014182735.1. Lineage (NCBI taxonomy): Eukaryota > Viridiplantae > Streptophyta > Magnoliopsida > Myrtales > Myrtaceae > Corymbia > Corymbia maculata. Next base: position 3,206,116 of record CM024684.1, on the reverse strand, counting down.
GTAGTGGTCAAAGAATCACGTGCCGCTCATAATCCGGCTTGTATATGAGTGGGATAATAAAGTATTACCCCACATCGCTTGACATCATGTCTTAATGTTCTTTATATTCATATAATTTCCCTCCACCAAACAACTAATGATGCAATTTTCATGAATTGATATGATAGATGTCATTAGATAAATAAAGTGGTTAATTGACTTGGACTTAGCGAAGTGCGAAGTGGCTGGCTTCTTGGCATTTTCCGGTGAATGATCATTCCATTCACCGGCTCCAAGCCGCAATCCTTTTTGGTCCAGTTGTCTTCCTCAGCGCGTGCTTAGCCGTTGCCTTGCTGGCATCATCCGGCGATTGGAGTGCAAAGAAATGAGCTGATTTTGTTCTTCTATATACATCGGCACTTTACTTAGCCCGTGCCGCAGATGGGAGGATCGGTTATCGTTTAAATGGGAGTAGAGGGAGCGACATAGTTACCAAAACGAATGGGATGGTGCAATTGGGCTTCTTTGGAGTCGAATAGTTGTCATGGACTATGTCTCCGGCCCTCAAGGGAGAATTTTCCTCGAGTAATATTTATGTCAACTCTCTTTTGAAAAAAATTCTTTTGAATAGGAAACAGGGGAAAAGAGATAATTGGCTAATGTCATGTCGATAACGTCCATGACCATGAGACATGTAGATGGACGACAGGATATACGTTTAGCTTTGGTTTTTTCATTTTAATCGGTCTTATTCTACTCTTATTCGAACTCTCACTTTCAAACTTTTACTCTATTTCCTTATAGGGCGTGGGAATCGAAATTTACACCTGAAACTAAATCGTTTTTAGGCGTTTTGAACCCTCAACCTCTCCATTTTTATGTGGGAATGGTGACCACTTGGGTAAACTTGATTGGTTGTTTAGCCTTGGTTTAGAAGTCATCTCTTGGTGTGGCAAAAGACAGCCAACTGTGTTGTTGTTGATGACAGAAGCTAAGCATCGAGCTGCACCCGTGGTAGCTAAAAACCACACATGGTTAGCGTAATTGCTAAAGGATATGCACCATAAAATATGGGGATCCAAGTTCATGGATTTTCGAAAATAGTTGGGCAAATGAATTTTCCTAGTTAGTTTAGAAAGAGACAAAATTAGGTGAGTTTTCACGCACTATATTCTAAATTAACACAACTAGAAATTTTAAACTGAAGTTGAAGAGAAATATTACTTTATTTAAACAAGCGCAGATTGATACCATGTTGAGAATGAAGAATCTCGTACTATTTGATTAAAGACATCAAATATCCTACTACTCAACTTTAAACTTTAAACCGAAGTAGGAAAGAAGTATTACTTTATTTAATAAGCGTAGATTAATATCATGTTGAGATGAAGAATTTCGTACTAGACTGAAGATATCAAATATCCTTTTGGAGGCAATCTGATTTTTTTATTCACATCATGATCATGATCACGAGCCAGATAAAACTGAAGCATTACAATCACTTTGCTCAAACAACTACCTCCGGTTGCCGGAATTAAGAGGGAGCCGAACGTCCCTTTTTTCTCCCCTTTAGCCGACGTCCACTTCCCTTGTTTAGTTGACTTTTCAACCTTCTCTTTTCTTTTCTTTTTCTTTTTTTCACAGGCTCCAGAATTTTTATTTTTATTTTTTAACTTGGTCAAATCCCAAGTATTACAGTAACCTCATCGCGACAAGTCAATTACAACACGCTGCACCAAACTACTGGGGATCAAAATTAACACATCAGTAACTCATCTACCAACCGGCGTGCTTCAACTTTTAAACTTGCGGATGAACACCCCAAACAACCTTTTATGTATTAATGTAAAAATAGAGTACACTTGTTCAACAAAAGCGGATTTGAATAGTGACACATAATTATCTGCAAATTGAACAAAACAAATGTCGCTTGTTTTATGGTGGCAACGTCTCAAGCCTCCAAACTAAGCTCCAAAGATTGATATTCTTCCTTACTATTCCACAATCAAGCTTCCCAAACAGCACAGATGGAGTTTTTGCAGGCAAATCGGTGAGAGACTCCAAGATGGAACAATGCGGCACCAGCGATCGAGGGCGCAGCTCGGTCGTGGACCAACCTTCTTGCCCAACATGAGAAAAGAAAAACGTTGAAAAGCTAAGGACCAGACAATAAGTTGGCCAAAGCAATCTCCACCCCTGCATCAAACGTTACCCGTCCCCGCTGGAGACGCAATCCTCAAATTCATAGTTGAACCAGCCAACGACCAAATGTTTCTCAAGCACAACTCAATGTCATTCTTCAACACCTTTTTGTGAATTGAAATTGTCAGGTAACTTAAAAGAAAAGCCACTTATTGTCACATTCAGTTAGCTCTATACTCTGAATTTCGTATCAGTGCGGGCAACAGTCATCTAGCATAGAGTTTGTAACCTTTAAAAAGCAAGACCATCACATTATAGAGTATCCATACAGAGGATGACAAAATAAAACCAACCATGGAAATAGAAACAGATTTAATGGTGTTTCTATTTCAACATTAGAAATCTAAAGGTACTTCCTGACCTTGTCAGCAAGACAACAATCATTTTGCTATAATTGGCCATAAAATGCAAAGTTTTATGTTTTCTGAAGGTTTGAAGCACTTAGTATTGTACAAAAGGCACATTGCAAATGCTAAAAACAATAGTATAGATGAAAGTTAAAAGCAAAAGTTCCTCCAAACACACCACAATGTCAGAGCCCGGTAACCCCTGGTGAAAGAAGAAACCAATGGACTTCTATTATCACAGCCCAAGCTTTTGCATTTTCCCACAGTCAGAAGGAGATAAGAAGCGATTGCATTCAACTAGAAAGCCAGCAAAGACAAAGTAAGGAAAAAATGAACAAGCCATATCACCATCACAACAATTCAGGCACTAGCATCCTTTTCCATGTGAAATTAGTAGCCTTCAACACCATTTGACTACGTTATTAGCTAACTAGGATGAGTGAGGACATCCTTGGAGAATCTTATGAGAAGTAATTTCCACATACTCATGGAGAAAATGCTACTTTGGATCATAGGTACAAACAAATGGTTCACAGGAGATTGTTCATCTTTCGACTTTTCATCACCCTTCACGGTGCTTCAAGATTTGAGAACAGGAAAGAAATGACTATGAAAGTAGAACCTCATCAATTAAGGTAATCTTCCTGTTCAACCTGAAGCTAGTTCACATTAGTTTCGACAACTCTGCAGTCAATTTCCACGCTCCCTAGACAAGGTGATAAAATTAACCTAAACCTGTAATAGGCTCTAAAGTTCTGACAAACCTACTATGCATGCTCTACAACTGCTCTAAGGAAAATTCACCACCATTGACACAAAACCTTATCATAAGCTGCTATAGTTATCTCATTACGCCATAGCAAGTTGGTAGAAGAGAATAACCGAGTGGATCTCTGCACCTAACAGGAATAGCAAGCTGACAAATATAACAGGACAACTAAACATGCTTCACTAAACATGCAGTGAAGCTCGAATTAGTTTCATTTCATTTCCTCCTTGTGCAGACATCGAACATCCAAAATCAAACCCACAGCAGCGACTCAAAACCTCGAATCACCAGAATGTGCATGCATCCATCACGCCAAGAATCAACCAATGAATGAACCAATCAATCAGCGATAAGAATGGATTAATGTTAAAAGGGGTCCAATCACCTGGACTCTGAAGATATGGCAACCGGAAGCAATGAAGACCCAAGATGAAGATCCTTCCTCATTAGCCTTACCAGAAAAGGACGCAGTATAAACTCATCAAGCCTTAGAGAGAGAGAGAGAGAGAGAGAGAGAGAGAGAGAGAGAGTTTTAGGGTTTTGGAGATTCAAGCGATTACATGAAGAGTGAGGCGAGTATAGACTGGAGATTTTCCAAGAGAGGGATGGCGAATGAGAGGGGAAGGAACCACTGCCTTCACCAGATTCCTTGCCTCCAACATTCTCTCTTTGCCATAATCACCCCCATTGTCGAACTCTTCCGTTGCTCCATTTCAACCTGGAGCACGAGGGTCGAAGCAATTGGTGACTGGGTGAGGTTAGAAGTCGAATTCCATTTCCCAGCTAGCGGAGCATGTGACCATGAATCTCACTTTCGAATCAGTCGTCCCATCGTCCACCGGAAGAAGGAAGACAGAAACAGACCATCACACCGGATGATGCATGCTAGACCTCAATCTCTTCCCCTTCTGTCTCTCTCTCTCTGTGTGCTCGAATCTTTCTATTGCTCCGATTTGAAGCTATCGAAAAAGAAGAAAAGAGAAGGAAACGCACACTGGTTCTTACATGAATGGATAATTTTCGCAGGGCAAAGACTAGCAGAAAATGCGAATCCGAGCTTTTTTTTTCGGTTGCTTAATTAGTACTGACATTAAAAGAAATTATTATTGAAATTGACGTAGTGCCTCCGTTTCTGAGACACCCTGCGACGGCCTCGACGCTTGCTGCATGAAGCACGATGCCTGCGTTCAAGCCAAAAACAGTGAGTTTCAACATCAATTCCTTCAACTTTTCTTCGTCCAATTGATTGATATAACTAGTCGTTGGCCCGGGTGTTTACGTTCCTGAAAAAGTATATTACAGAGTGGACATGAAGAAAATGGTGCAAGGGACTAAAAGAGATCAGTAAGATTAATGTGCCTGCTAGGGCTCTGTTCTTCCACAATATCACTAAATTATCTCTTCATTCATGAGCCAACTTTAATCACTTTTTAGAGGTCTGGGGGAGGAGATGCATTCACATCGGCAATAACATCAACATTTGCTTTTATAACAAAAATTGCATGACTAGATTTTCTCTTTCTCATGGACCGATCTGGGACAATGACTTCCACACATACTCTGGCTCGCCATTATGTTGTGTTTGGGTGTGATGGAGACGACATCATATTGTGTGATCGTTCAATTTGATCTTTCATTCATAGAGCAGATCGTGTCGGCCACATACTCGGAGTTGTGAATCTGAGACTGGGCGGGGTGTTGTGCAGATGACTATTTGAGCCAGGAGTGCAGCCAAAACTTACTGAACTGCATGACCAACTTCAAGAACTTGGGGGGCCGAACGTTTAAAGGAAGCAAATGCCCAGTCGAGGATGTTGTCGAAGTCCACTCTGTCGTCATAGAAGCTGCGTTGCTTGCCGGGAGATACCTCCACAAGCCCTGAATCTCTGTCCACGTTCAACGGATGTATCAACGCTCATCCCTTCATTCACTTCGTGATCATCCCTTTGTTCTTTGATTTTTTCTTTCTTTCCTAGCTGTTTGTCTCTGTCTGTTCTTATTCTATTGCAACAAATGGAAAAAAGAAAAGAGAAAAACTGTAAAGTGCCTCTGTTTTCCTTTCCTGTAGAATTGGAAGAGTAATGGACACTGGCTATGGAGTTCAATTTTAATTGTGGAAACTAGAACCTAAAGTGGCCATGGAGTTCAAAACCAAAGATCGCCAAGTAATGGGAATAAACATACTAGTCTATAGTTATGTACTTAATTAATTAATGCTAACAATCATGTGATTTGGACAAACGAATTTGATTTTACCATAAAGGCAACAAGAAAAGATGGATGGATGACAAACACCTTTTTATCCACCGAATCAATGCTACATCATGAGATTTACTTGTTATCCACTAAATCGAATTGATTAGTATTGAATCATGCCTCAATGTACCAGTGAGGAATCTCCATCTTTCCATATTGTCTTGACACCAAAACTCACAAAGTAATCACAACGTTCAACTCTACCTATATTGACACAGTCACTCTATTCTTAATCTCAAATCAAAACCGACTTCACAAATATTCTCTTTGATTTCCATGTCCCAGAATAAAAAGATCACCATTTCTTTTATCATATATCGTATGATATAGTATACCTTGCTATTTCAAAGATCCATTTTGAGTTTCAATGGAACAAATCCACCTTGCATAGGGTGAAAATTCTAATGCCTGAATGAATATTACATAAAATCAGGAGATGCTTTTTCCAAAACGGATGAGTCTGATTGATATTCCACCCTTGGTCAAATTCAACACGAAAGTTTGATCAATGAATCCAAAATGCCAGGGAATTTTGTGAAGAAATTCTAGGACTTGATGAGTAGGCAAAATTCCAGGCGATGGCCTTATCGTAGAGTCGGTGGACAGAAGCCTATATATAGTCCCAATGGCTCAAACATCCGATGCCGTACTAACACATGCTCCACTTTTATTGGGCACAGCAGCTTAAAAGCGATATGATTCGGGGTAGCCAGTCTCCTAACTCTCTACTTTTCCGGGGCGGATGCTATTACTGATGAGCAGGAAATGCTAGCACCAAACTAGAATCAGGAATTTAGCAAGAACATCACATACTAGAGGCAAACAACCCAGGGTGACCAGCTCCCCCGATGCAGGCGCTCTCTGTGCAAAGTTATGACTTGCAAATCAATGAAATTAGATCAATCCTACATATGACAGGACATCCTGTACATATCGAAAGATCGAACCTTTGGGTGGCTGGTGAAAGGTTGATCTCAATGCCCATCGAAGTTCCAATTGCCACAAGCTTCCAACGTGGCGATATCTACTGCTTGAGCCCGCGTGCTGTAAAACATTAGTGTCGCTCATCTGTCTATTCACTGCTCCATACCTAAGCTGCTAAGATGGAATAATTCAACTTATGTTGTAGGTAGAGCTATACAATTTACATAAAGGCAAATAAATAACGTTTACATTTGGAGAATAATTTAGTTTAATGAAAGGAAGAATAGTACTGCATTGTTCAGGAGATAGCAGCCATAATAGCCCAAAGAATCTCCTTCGATAGCCAGAAGAAAAGACGGCTTGCTTCGTGGAGCTCTGTGATCTCCTCAAGGTCATGCCGAGGCCTTGCTGTCGAATCCCTCCTATTACCATCTTTGCACACATGCGACTTTCTCCAAGCCCTCAACATTACGAAGCTTCCAACATTGCCCAATGCACAATCTTTTCAGGTTATCGAAGCTCTCGTGCTTCATTAAAATTAACGAATTACGAGAGGTCTGGTAATTTTCAATTGATTTGCATTCATGGACATCCAATTCTTCCAAGTTTATTAATCTCTCAAGCCCTTTAATTTCGATCAGATTTTGGCGTTCGCTAGCGATTAAACGCTTCAGATGAGTTAATTGCGAAAGGTCCGATCCAACAAGGGATTGACAGCCCCTTATATACAGTGTAAGATTTTGTGTAATTACTGTTGACTGTTCTAAAAGCTTAAACTGTTAGATGATGGCGTGATTTATTATTTATATATTCTAACACTTCCCCTTACACTTAATCTGGTCTTTTGCCTAATACTAAGCGTGGAATTTTAATTAAGGAGGCAAATAGGGCCTGGTAAGATTTGAACTAAGGACCTTCAGCTCTGATACCATGTAAGATTTTGTGGGACCACTGCCGACTATTCTAAAAGCTTAAGCTGTTAGATGACGGCATAGTTTATTATTTATATATTCTAACATATAGCTCTTCCAAAATTTTCAATCTCTCAAGGCCTTGATCTCGAACTAGATCATCATTCACTAGTGGAGCATCCAACTTAGAGAACCAACCTATATCCAAGTATCTCAAAGATTCGAGATGTTCAAGGCTGTCGAGGTTTGACAACCTTCTGCATCCATATACATATAGTTTTGCTAAGGATTTTAATGTTTTCAGACCCTTGACTTCTGTCAGCTCACGGCACCTTTCGAGAACTAATTCAGACAAGAATTCCGAACTTGATAGATTTGGGAACACTTTCAACTTATCACATCCGCAAACATGAAGCTTCAATATTCATGAGGAAGCTTTGGCATGAATTCCAGCAGCCGGCAATCCTCAACAATGAGCTCTCTTAGATGGATTAGTTGAGAAAGTTGAGGTAACGTGTGATGCTGAAATGTGACTCCTAGAATTGTCAAACAGGTAGGAAGTTATGGTAACAATTGAAGTTTGTTGCAACGAGTCAACTGAAGGTATTGCAAAGAAGGGAACTTACTGATGCCTTGCGGTAGCAATTGAGCATCTTGCAGCCCTTTAAATCAAGTTTTTCAAGATGAGAGAGCTTATCAAGTGTGTAGCGGAAGCCAGAAATGCGAGTCCTATATAATTCAAGGATCTTCAATGAACGCAACTCATCTATCGGAATTTGCCCTCCCAAACTTCCACAGAGTGAGGCATGTAATTCTTCAAGTTTGCCCAACTTGCCAATAGTGCTAGGTAAATTACTCAAATTTTCAAGTTTTTTAGATTCCCAATGGATTTAGGTAATTCCCGAATGCCTGTATATGATAAGTTCAATGCAGTCAACCATTCCAACTTCCCAATTGAATTGAGGATATGATAGAGACAATAATCAACTCGGCCATCATCAATACCATATGGATAACTTCGTCTGCCTAGTGACAGGCATTGCAATTTCATAAGAGATCCAATGTTATCTAGAAGTTTATTTAACTTGGAGCAACATCTCAAATCAAGGGTCAACAAATTTTCCATATGGCTAATGGAGTTAGGAAGTCCAACCAAAGACTTGCAACCATAGGCATCGAGCATCTCTTGCTTCTTCAAATTGTGACATGGAGGAATTTCCTTTATAGTAGTCCAGCCTATTTTAAGTTCGTTAAGTTTTTCCAATGTGCCCATTTCTCTAGGTAGCTCTTGGAGATTCTCACATACCCACAAGTCCAAAGAAACGAGGGCCTTCAATTCTCCCAAATGTGCTGGCAACTTCTTCAGAATCCCACATATACTTCAAGCCCAAGGCAATGAGGCACTTGACATCTCCGATGGAAGGGTCGATTTTCTCCAAATTTTCACAATTTTCCATGATTAATATCTCTAAACTCTTAAACCCAGGGAGGTTAGGTGTTCTCTTTAAATTTGAGCACCATGAAAGATTGAGAACTTTCAACCTCTCCATCTATGAGAAAGAAACATGTTCCTAGATTAGCTATAGGAAATATAATGATTTATGATCAAGTGTAACAAAAAGAGAGAGCCTTTCTTGTATTTACCTTGATTGAACTCCATCCCCCTCCAATTATCACCAATATTACCACATGATAAATCAAGTAACGGTAATTTCTCCAAATGAATGTTGGTCACCTCGAAAGAGTCGGGACATCTCTCCCACTTTAGCCATCTTAAATTGAAAAGTGATCCCCTAAAATCTCCAGCAAAATCTATTGCACTCACATGAAGGAACTTCAGGTTGGATATTCTTTTAAAGCTCTCTTGTTCCATGAACTTGCTTGAGCCATTTTCGTCCAAATGTAGTGCCTCAATATATTCATTTTCATCCTACAAGTTATTGAGGGTTGTAGATAACACCACAAGGCATTAATAGCATACCACCCAACTGCCTTTTGTTAGTATCTAGCTACATGTTTTTGTGGCCAATGCATTTTCTCTACACTTAGATGAAAAAAATCATATGGGATCTTTTTATAATTACATCCTTATAAAATATGTCAGTTTTGACTTGTATCCCAAATTTTGATGATGTACATATAAATTCCCTATATTTAAACATAAAAGTAGAAATATATATGTATATAAAGTTTGTTAGAGTAGAAGTTTGTGGTTGACCAACAGCACCACAAAGCTCCATTCTCTCCTCCTTCTCATAATATTCATTAGACACATTGCTTTATATTAATTGGAAAAAAACTTAATCATCTCGTTTAATCTACCCAATGTTTCTAGAATAATGTATCGACATCAATTTGCCTTATTAACTTGGATGTAATTTCATATGCAAGTGGATAAATCTAAACTCACCAATTATGAACTTCATGTGTTTTTCTCTTATTTATTATTTATTATAATGTTTCTATCAATTATTAACTAAGAGTTATGTAAATTGTTTTTCCATTAACCTACAAATTTAACTATGAACATCGATAGTCTTTAATATAATATTATCTATATAAAAGCAATCTTTCTTACATAAATGCTTATTGATTTTTGTAAGGGCGTTTTCTACCATAAATGCGTTTTCTACAATTAAATGATTATAACACGTGGGCTAATATAATATTGTCTATATGTTAATTGAATGCTCTGAAATTAAATTTGTAACATACTTAGCATTACTGCCAAGCGTTCCCCACACCAAATATGGTGTCCCTTTGCAATATGTGAGAGCTGCTACACTATTGAAAAAAGAAAAAGTACGTAATCTGATTTATTGCCATCATTATGCAACTTGCAGTGAACTTCTTCTTTTATTTTCAATAGACGACTTTTATGTAACCCCAGCAGTCTCCTTTTGTATTATTAAAAAAACACTATCTCTCAAATTAGAACGCAACTAACTAGTAAAAGAATGATTGGCAAAAACGCTCCTTTATAGAAATCGGTTACAAATAAAATAAACACGTTACAGCCAAAAAAACATATATCCACATTAATGATGCACAAAATCCTATAGAAAAGTAGGTTATAAAAATTTAGTATTAATATAAAAGTTTACTATTAATTAAGCACATTCATGGAGGGCATTTATACTGGGAATTTCATTAGTCTTTCTTCTTATGCTGAAGTATTATCCTTTCCTTATGTACACTTTACAATTCCTTTGGGTGTCTCTCTCTTTCCCCAAATCTATTTTTATTAAAGAATGAGGAATGCTAGCATGACAGTACCGTGATTTTCATGCAACAACGGTGCATGAAGGGAGAACCACTAATTTTCGTGCTAGCATGGGGTGGGTTTCACTTCCTTTTTTCTTTTTTAAGTACAAAGGACACCAAAAAATAAGTGATTCTCCTTGCTCTGTCGCTTCATTAAAATTAACGAAGCCGTCAATTAAGCATTTCTCTAAAGATTTATTTTTGTTCGGTTGAAAATTATAAACAATCGTCACAAAATTATACAAAACTTTTTTGCATTTTATAGTGTTTTACGATATTATCTTACTTTAATAATATTCAAATAAATAAATTTTCAAACATGTTGAGAATGGTCAAAGATCTAGAGAAAAATAACAATAACAACAACAATATGAAGGACTGCCATTAGAAAACATGGTAGAGGCCAAAAGTAGACATACTTGTTACCTTGCATTCTAGGACAGCCATGGCCTCCTCATTCCATAGTCCGCTGCATTCCCTAGGCTTCTTATCTACTGGATGGGCAGTAACTCTACCTAAAATCTCCTAATTGATCATGCATTCTCAACTCATTGTTATCATCTCATTTTATTAATAGATGTTGAGTCATTTTTGCCAATGCAAATAGTGGATAAAATTCAAGATCATCCCACAAGTAGATGGCAAATGTTTTGTCAATTCCAATAAAGAGGCATGCTATGTCTAGAAAGATTTGTTGTTCTTAGGTTCTAATGCATTATAACTTATCCTCATCTTTTGTTGTACTATCATATCAGGCATCTTCGTTAATTTCTTTAGCATTTCTCTCCATACTCTTTGATCTTCTTCTCCTGTGGTGGCAACAATTTCATCAAAAAGAGTCGCAAGTTCTTTTGGAGGTGGTTTCCCTTCAACTGCCTCTTTGCTAAATAGAAGTAAAGAGTCTTGAGTATTCATTTCTTTGAGTTCAAACTCATATTTAAACTTTAAGAGAGCCTTATTTCGACATGTGACGATGATCCTACTTCTTGACATAAAACTACAACCTCCAATCAAGTTATCTAGGTGGTCTTGACAAGCCACATCATCAAGAAGAATAAGTACCTTGTTTTGTGCACAACTAGATTCGATTGTTTGAATTCCTATATTAGAATCAGGTACTTGATGGTCATTTTTTTAGAATATCTGAGATAAGTTGAGATTGCACACGCTCAATATCCTTGAGATTAATTGTTCTCTAATATCCTTGAGAAAGCAACGACACTCACATTTATCAAAAAGTTTGCTATAAATGATCGTAGCCAAAGTGGTCTTACTAATGCCACCCATTCCATAGATCCCAATAATTTGCGTGTCGCGTGAATAGTGTCCGTCAATTTCATAATCTTAGCCACATGATCGTCGATTCTAACCAAGTTCATGAGAAATCATGGTTGAAAATCTCTTTGCCGCTCACGCATTACAATTTCTACGAGTTCATTTACTAATTCTGCTTCACGCCTATCAAACAACATGACATATGAGAACTAATTTGTGGCTTTACAAAACAAGAATCAAGGATGATAAATAAACACTCGTCTTCCAACAAGGATCGGTTAAAAGAAGGTAAACGAAGTACCCGTGAGCAAAGTCCTCTGATTCGAATACTCTAGAGTCAGCTACTTTTCTGAGGGCTTCCCTCCCTTGTTGCTTGACCTCCTCGTCAAAACGATGCTCCTAGGATCGGAAGGCCTCTCCAAAGCTCCCCTCAAGATGTCGCACATCCTTGGGTTTCACTTTGTAAAGCACGGGCAAGACTATTTGTCCTCTGCTTTCCTCGCACTCCATTACATGAATAAGCTCACGGAGGCACCATTCACTAGAAGCATTATTCTCTGAGATGACTAGGATCGAAACCTTAGAGTGTGTGATTGCACTGATAAGTTTTGCAGCAATGTTGTCACCCAAGGGGAGTCCTTATCATCTCTGAACACGAAGTTTGGATGGAATCTTAGGCCCACATCTTTGAGTCTATGGTAGAGGTGATCAACGAAGCCATTGTGACTATCAAGGCTTCTAAAACTCAAGAATATGCTGTAATTGTTTCCAATTACAGAGGTGGACAAAGCGGACAGTTCAGAATTCACTCCGGATGCCAATGGCACATTGATGTTCTCCAACGAGTCCGAAGAGGGAAGAAGAAGAGGTGATTCGCTCTCGCACTCCTCCGACTGTAATTCAAACAATTCTTCATTTCTTAGTCGCTTCGACATGGTCGGACTCGAAGCTTCCGTGTACTCAACTCGCTTGAGTTGTTGCTTCGACCAATGATCTTCCATTGCATGCTCTCTCTCTCTGTGAGCAGGTGATGATTACGCGGCTTTCTTTGCGCCGCATTTATAGCGTAGCTGGAAAGAGAAAGAAGGAAAGCAGGAAGAAAGGCATGATCCCTCGACTTGGCAATCACGATGAACTTGTACAATCGATGCAATTATTCAAATAATGCGGCTAATTGACCTGGACTTTGCCAAAGTGCTTTGAAGTTGCCTTCAAGGCGTTATCCGGCTGCGATTCAATAAAGGGTGCTCCATGGAGTGAACCGACATTAGCTGATTCTGTCATCATTTACACACCAGCAGTTTAGCTAGTAACACGCTAAATATGGGAGGATCGTTTAACGTTTGAATTGTTGTCCCTTTTTGGCCACAATATTAATATTGTGTCTGGAAATGAAAGAAAGAAAATATAGTAATAGCTTCATTGCCACTATATCTATTATGTCACCATCATACTAGCCTATAGACCCGTGCAATGCAGTGGGAAAAAAGTCTTGTGAAATAAATTAGATGGAATAATTACTCTAGAAGAAGTATACTTGATCGTCATGAGAATAAGAGATCTTTGTGTTATTGAAAGTAGTTATATGGGCCTTGAACTAAAATGAAAAAATATTTAGTTCCATTACATCCAGAAAATAAAAAATTAAATTCAAAAAAAAGTTGAGATTAATGTCACTCATGAAAGTACCTCATATCAGCTATCCATTAAAAGTGCTCTGTAGCACCACTTTACACTTATCTAATAACATAGATTCCTTGTATCCATTTTAGATGTATAACATGAGAGCTACTTGATTTTGTAATTTCTAAGAAGGTGTGCTTTCTTTTGTTGCGCAAGCGCATCAACAATTTTCTTTTTATTAAGTTATGAGCTTTGATAAATAACTAAGAACAATTATTTAGTTATCAGACACTTCTGTTCTCACTTCTTTTCATTAATTTTTGGCCCAAATATTCCTAATACACGATTTTTTTCTTATTAATAAGACAAATGTATCATAATACATGCAGATAACAAGTTTCGTTCCATCAACTGTTCCAATTTCGTAACTGAATCAGGGACACAATAGAAAAAACAATCACCATCATTACTAAAAAGCATTCGTCAGTTATCTTTCTAATCCATTTTTACCACGCCCTTTCCGAGTCTCCAAGGCCATGAACCTCTGCTTTTCTTTTTCTTTTTTCTTTTTTCTTTTTTTAATGTCGATGGGAGGAAACGCACTGGTTGCCCTGAGAAGTTGAAGAGGAAAAATGGAAAAAGCTTAAAACGACCACGTCAATCAGTGTGTTCACCGAATCTTCAGCCTAAAGTTTTGTCCGTGTAGCCTTTACTTCTCTAATTCTGAGCCTATTGCACGAAGTGGGTGGGAACTTTACATTAAATTATTTACCGGAATTCTTGTCTTCCACCGAAACATTTCTTAACAAACGACTTCTACTCACCTAGGCTAACGCGAAGCAAATAATAAGGCATAGTCGTAGACATAGAATAAATGCTTTCGCAAGAAAATGAAGATGAGGACCTCTTCAAGTCATTCATGAAGCTAAGGTTCCTAGAGTTAAGCATCGTGTTTTTTCAAGAATTTTGGCTACACATATTCCCTCATGTAGCTGTAAGTGGAGCAGCCAGTCTCCAATTGAGCAGTAGACTGGTGCCTGTAAATAGGACATCGGACAGCCTCGGAATGCAAGCTGAGAGAGCTTCACAAATAAAGAGAAAAAGAGAAAGTTGGCTCTCCCCGAGTGAAAGAGAATGATAAATTGAGTGCGTCTGTACAAGCTAGTTTGTATTACAAATTTCTCATATTACTGTCACAATACTTCACAATACTTCCACACCCAACAACAAGAAGTGATAAATGATTTCTACTTTTTAGAACGGATTCCGCCTCAAGTTCATACCATGAGACAATTTTCCGACAAAACCATTCACTACCTCATTGTGTTTTTGTTAACAATTTGAAGACATAGTGGATACTTATTGCTTAAAGTTGGATGCTCCCATTGATAACCTGACTTGTAATAGCACCAAACGGACATAGTGGGAGGCATGAAATGACTTTTTCTTTGGCCAAAGTAGAGAGCAGAAAAAGCATACGAGAAGATTTACACTAGAAAGCTTTATCTCTTGATAATGTCTTTCGGTTGCTTTACTATTACTTGGATCCAAGCCTGATTTGCACCCAAAAAACCCCCAATGTTCTTCGCTGAATACAGCAGTCATTTCATCTAGTCTCAACCAAGATGCAAATCTCTTGTTTCCTTTTCAACTTTGACCATTTATCCAAAATCCCCAACCTTCCCATAAACCATATTCACTGTTCCATAAGCTACCCAAACCCAGCTTTTCATACAAACCTGATCTCCTAGCATCACGCTGTACAAGGCATGCAATCAATAACCATCATATCAGCCAAAAGGAACAACCCCGGTTAATCCTCAGCCCAAATTTCAAACCCAAAATCCCTCCTACCCATCAGCCTCCTCGAGCACTGCATTGTCTTTGGACAGCATTTTTCCATACAATATATTGTGATACAACCCCGAGAATGAATTTACAGGAATAGTTGCTTCTGCTGTACTTTTCTCACAGGGAGTAAGCTGCCTGTCTCTCATGCATCTTTAATGCAAGAATTAGACACCTTAGATTCTCAAGTTACTATCCTCTGCAAGAAATTGAGCAATTTGTGGTCAGAAAAAGACCTAGCAGAGATAGATGGGATGGTCCCAACTGAAAGAATTTAAGAATGTTGTCTAACAATTTTTGGGCAATTGTTCTACAACCCCAATATCAATCTCCAAGCCTTCCAAAACACTACGAAGAGGACATGGAGAGTGTATTCGGTTATCTTTGATCGGTAGACTTGAGAACTTCAGCCTTTACCTTTAAGTCTGAAAATGACATGAACAGAATTCTTGACAAAAGGCCTTTCTCTTTCTCTAGCAATCCTTTTGGTGCTTAATCAATGGACATCGACTAATTCACAGTACAGTTACCATTACACACATTATGAGTTTTAGGTTCCAGTGCACAGATTACCTATGGATTGGTTCTCGGAGGAAACCATAAAGTGAACAGCAGCAGCAGCGGGCTTAGTGACTCAAGTGAAAATGGATACAATAGCTCCTAGACAGGTGGAAAAGCTAGAGTAAGAATTGATTTATTATTCCCCTTGAAGCCGGGACACTTGCCAACCAAGGAGGAAAGAAACTATGGTCAAGTTTTAATATGAGAGATTACCACACTTTTGTTATGCATGTGGTCGCATAGGGCATTATCCCAAGTTCTGTGAGGAAGAACAATATGATGAGAACCGGATAGAAACTGATGATCCTAGTTGTTTTGGAAGAAGAGCCCTCTTTGGAAGCTGTTCTATGCAAAACCAGACGATATAAACATAGCTGATGAGATTATTCCAGAAACTCCTACCCCCACCCTGCAAATGGTGTCCTATAAGCCTACGGGATAGAATCCGTTGGTTCCTAGTAGCAGGAACAATCTGGAAAAATTAGCATATATATATATATATATATATATTTTGAGGAGATAGAAGCAACTGGAAAAGGTGACATCAGTCCATACAAAAACTAAGAAAAGAGCTTGATGCTGATAATAGCTCCAAACCAGTCTACAATGCTGGAAGGCAGCTAAAAAGGCCACCAAAAGAATCGTAGCAAGGGGAAGAAAACAGGTGGAAACAAAACACAGTGAAGGTATAGTCCTTACACTTCTCAAAAGGTGAACTCTTTTGCCTTAAAACTTTTGAAGACTCCAATTCAGGTTTTGGAGGATCCTAAGATATAGGCTTTGATGGCTATCACTAATAAGCCACAGAGGTTCCTATGAAAATTTTGTGCTGGCATTGTTAGAGGTTGGGCACACCCTAGACAATCTTGGCATTGAGGCTCTGCAAAGGCCTGGCATTATTTTTCGAATCAAGAACCTGTGGTATGAGCTTGAAACAAATCTAGTTCCAGAATAGTGCAGTGGTGAATTCAGATGGAATTACAGGGGGATCAGCAATTTTATGGAATGACAGGGTAGCGCTAACAATGAATCAGTCACAAATGAAATGTTTGATCTAATCTGTACAGATGGTGGAAAACAGAATTACCTTTGTACATGCTTCAATAATGTCTCCAAAACCAGCATCCCAGAAGTGGAAGCATATGCATTACTTGCTGTAGGCTCGGACCATAGTTCTATCTTGCTAACTCCCTCAGCAGAACCTGCAATAAGAAAGAAAGAAATGAAGTTTGAAGCATGCTGGCTTGAAGATGACGAATGTGGTCAGCTAGTAAGTTGTGTGGAATACTCCAGGCATGGAAATGAACACTTTCAGAAGAAACTACGAAAAGTAATAGAGGCCCTAAAGAAGTGGAGCAAGCAGAAGTTTTCCAATGTTAATAGTCAAATCAACTGCTTGAATAGGGAGCTTTAGGAGTCAACAAATGCGCAGAGCTTGCATCATGACAGGCACAAAATGCAGCAACTGAAAATGCAATTGAAGATCTGTGGAAACAAGGAGAAATGTACTGGGGTATGTGCTCAAGAATATACTAGCTGAAATGGGGGGATAGAAATGCTGAGGAAGTGCAATGGAATGAGCACATGCTGCTCTCTCTTTTTGATGAGCATTTGGTAAATGATATTCTAGCTATCCCACTCTTAACGACACTGACGGAAGACAAGCTAGTCTGGACATGCAACCAAGCAGGAGGCTACGCTGTTAAAAGTGGCTACAAGCAACTCCAGGACATTTAGACTAAGCATGAAGCAAATCAAGCCTCATCTTCCTACCGAACTCCAAAAGTCCTCTGGACTAAGGTATGGAATCTAAAGACTCAACCCAAAGTAAGGGTATTTACATGAAGTGTGTGCCAAAACACCCTATCTGCAAGAGAAAACCTATTCAGAAGGAAGATGGTACCTAAGTCGACTTGCCCTCTTTGTGAAACGAAACCTGAAACTGTTAAACATTTGTTCCTCCTCTGTCAAAGGATGAAAAAAATAAGGTTGGCCTCTGAGATCGGTATTCGGAATTCAAATCAGGAAGTTATTTGAATTGATTTCTATTATCACAGCTCAAGCTTTTGAATTTTCCCAGAGTCAAAAGCATATAAGGAGCAATTCCATTCAACTAAAAAGCTAGCAAAGAAAAAGTAAGGAAAAAATGAACAAGCGATATCACCATCACAACAACACAGACACTAGCATCCTTTTCTATGTGAAATCGGTAGCCTTCAACACCATTTTACTACGTTATTAGCTCACTAGGATGAGTGAGGACATCATTGGAGAATCTTATGAGAAGGAATTTCCACATACTTATAGGGAAACTGCAACTTTGGATTATAGGTACAAACAAATGGCTCACAGGAGATTGTTTTTCCAAACATACCTCCCGGTGCTTCAGGATCCGAGAACAGGAAGGAAATAGCTATGAAAGTAGAATCTCATCAATAAAGGTAATCTTCCCATTCAACCTGAAGTTAGTTCACTTTAGTTCTGACAACTCTGCAATCAATTTCCACGCTACCTAGACGAGGTGATAATATCAACCTAAACCTGTAACAGGCTCATAAGTCCTGATAATCCTGCTATACATGCTCTACGACTGCTCAGATTACATAAGGAAAATTTACCACCATTGACATGAAGCTGCTATAGTTATCTCATTACACCATAGCATACTGGTTGGAGAGAATAACCGAGCAGATCTCTGCACTTAACATGAATCACAAGCTGATAAATATAACAGGACAACTAAACATGCTTCGCTGAACATGCAGAAAAGCTCAAATTAGTTTCATTTCATTTCCTCCATGTGTAGACATCGAACCTCCAAAATCAGACCACCAATAGCAACACAAAACCTCAATGCACGTGCACCAATCACGCCAAGAATCAACCAATGAATAAACCGATCAATCAGCGACAGGAATGGATTTAATGTTAAAAGGGGTTCAATCACCCCAGAAGCAATGAAGACCCAACATGAAGATCCTTCCTCATTAGCCTGACCAGAAAAGGACGCAATGTAAACTCATTAGGCCTTAAAAAACGTCTAAGTTGCACCTGATATCATCTGCTTCTATTTAATTTCCAAATGTTGATAGCTAATTTTTGCGGAGTTGGTGTGTAAAATCAACAAGTATGCTATATCACGGTTGCCCCCAAAGAGATTAGTGCAACGTCTAAGTAGCACCAATAACCACGAAAGCCACTGCGATGGGAGAGAGATGGTGAGGGTTGTTTCCTCCTCCTCCTCTCACTTTTCTCCTGACAAGAAACAAAAGTGACAGCGTCAGCTCCAGCTTGAAACCTTTTCGGCGGAAAACCAAATATAAGTTCTTACTTTTCGGAATTTAATATTTTCTTAAAAATAATCACCTTATAATGCATTGAAATAATTGACCGAATAAAAATATTTTTATTGGCATCTCAATATTTTCGTGCAAAATTAGAATGTTTATTCGTTTGTTCATTTTCCTTAACCATTCTTTCAATTTCTTATAAAAAATTATTCACCCCGAAACATGAGTTTGCTTTTTCTTTTTTCACTTTGAGTCAAATTTCAAATGCATCATACTCAACATAGATGAGTGTGTCTTCAAAGTCATTGAGAGGATGAACATGAACACCACCTCGTTCTTTGTATAAATTTTATTGTTAAAGTCGATATTGTTTTATACTATAAGAAAAGTGCAAAAATGCAAGGTTACCAAAAATCAATAAAAATACATTTCATTATTATCTAAAATTCTTTCTTTGTAAAGAAGTATTGGAATTAATCTTATTTTTCTCTCAACTACCTTCTTTTTTAATTCGATGATCACATTTTCTATTTAATGTGAAATATGAAATATCTAAAACCTTTCTAAACATATGAGAGTTGTAGAGAGAGCAAAAGCGGATTTGAATGAAAAGTGACCAAATCTTCATTCATAGTTACCAAGCAATCATTTCATCGGTTGGTGGTTTTTTGTATCATTGTGTTTCGCAAATGGAAAATTTAGTCTTTCTATCTAATGAACCAACGTCTACTTATCATGGCTACTGTGTGAGAAACAGTAAGTGAGGGTTAATAGTAGCGAACCATTTGGGAAGACGTACCATAAATAGATGCTCTCGTAAGAACAAGAAGAAGAGGAGCTATTGAAGTCATATGATAAGCTAAGGTTCTTTCAAAGTTAGAGAAGGCTCCTCACGGAGGAGAAAAAGAAAGAGTGGGTTCATCCGAACGGCGGGAAAGAAATAATAAAGAGTTATCTCCAAATGTTTTTGCGAAAAAAAAAAATTGCAATAATAAGGGTAAGCTTTCACGGATCATAAATTATGTGTGTGATAATTGTGTGATGGCTATTTTATTTGTATGTCATATACATGCTTTATTTTTCGGTAAGTAAGTCCCGAGTTACGTATTACAATTTTTTCGTATTGCCATCATTGTACTTCCGTACCCAATAACAATAAATGATAAATGAAATCTACTTTCAGAATGAATTTCATTTCAAATTCACCTGCTGGAGGATTTTCCAACGAAACCATTAATGACCTCATTTTTTGTTAATTAAAGATGAAGAAATGGTATAATTTAAAATGCTCATTGGTCAAAGTTGGGATTCTCACACGGATTACCTGATTTGTAATTGTACCAAACCGACATGGGGGTCATGAAATGACGTTATCTTTGGCCAAAATAGAGCGAAAAAAGCATGGTAGAAAATCTTCATTACAAAACTTTATCTCTCGACAGTAACTGGTTTGCTTTTATGTTCCAACACCGGATTTACTCCGGACTTAGTGATTCTCCCTTCCCACGTCTTCTTGATTTGAGGTTAGCTAGCTATTTAGCGCGTCCTACAAATTCACTATTAAAACCAATAAAGATAATGGGAGAATTTCATCATTGATAAATTTTTTATTTTTATTTCTACTGACTACTTCTAATATATCTTATATTAATCATTATGATTTCTAGTTTCTTAATGATGTATCATGCTCTTTTTGAGGCATTGGCCATTCCATTATCCAATTATGTGATTCTTTGATGACATGAATCATTCTCAATAATTTTAGCCTTCCCACATTTTTAATCAAAACAGAACTTGATTTGGAGGAATCATTTGAATTCTATATTTCAAATCAATTTTGACACCACAAGTATAATCTTTTTGATAGATAGTTAGTGTGTTTTAGCAAATTTCAAAATTAGATATACAATTTCTGACTTGGTGCTATGTTATAAATTCAAAACAGGTACAAAAATTTCTCCTATTATACTATTTGACTCTGCTAATGGTAGAAATAATACAATGTCTTTCTTTTTCACCGATTTTTAAGAACTTATTGATGGTTGCAATACAATGCTTCGTTCTTCATGAGATAATTGATTACTAGAAAATCTCAGCTACTCCAATGAGATGACAGAGGTTCTTTCCTAAAGCGGTTAGCTCCAAGTGGCATGCTCTACCGATCTGTGCCTTCTGCTGCATTTCTCAATAGAAACACAATTCTTTGTGCATTCATTTATTCTTCAATACCCGATTTTTATGTAACCCAAGTAGCCTCTTTTTTGTTTCATTTTATTTTTTTTAAAAAAGAAGAAGAAGAAGAAGAAGAAAGAAGAAGAGTAGTCTCTCAAATTATAAAGCAAAGTAAATAATAAAAAGAATAACCGACAAAAACACTCTTTTTAAAAAATAGGTTATTAACAAAACAAACACATTTTGAATGCACACTATCCAGATTGGAGGTAAAATGAGACACGGAGCGTTGTGACCCGCATGTGGCAACTTGGAAGAAGAGAAGACGCTGTCTACTCACAATCAGTGGAAGTAGACTACTGAAACTCTATCCAATTGGCTGTTGACTCACAATTGGTTTGGTTCGATTTTTCTTTTTAGCTTTCTTTTTTGAAATATTAAAAGAAAAGGTTTAGTGAAGAAGAAGAAGAAGAGAGATTGTGTAAATTGTAACAATAAGAAGAGATGCTATTTTCCGTTTACTGAATTTGAATAAAAAAATAATTATTTTTTTATTATCCAACCGAAATCCAAATTGAACTGAAAATATACGAAAATTCGGTTCGAATCAGTTTCAATTCTGATTCAGTTCTGACACCCATACCTATGGCGTTGGATAGCCTCTTAACGCAAGCTTAGAGTGTTTCCCAATATAGAGAAAAAGTGAGAGTTGGCTTATTCGTTGAGCATGTATTTGTATGAGTTTATTTGCTTTGTGTGTTCTTGTGTGTTGCATGAGAAAAGCAATTGTAACAGTAGAAGGGTGAGCTTTTGCTATTCATAAATAATGTGTGCAATAGTTTATTCGACAAATATTTTATTAACATGTTATGTTCATACCTCATTTTTCATATATATGTCCCAAATCGCCTATTATAATTTTCTCATGTCACCACTGCCATGTTGTTGTACCTAGCAACATTGAATTATTAAGTGACGTATACTTTTCCAACAAATTTAACTCCAACGAAACCATTAATGACCTCATTATATAACGTGCAATGCTCATCCTTCAATCCCAACGCTTCATCGATTATAAGTTAAGCCATTTCCGAAAACTTTTCAGCCCATGGGTTCTCGCATTGCCTGATTCACCCTCTGCTTTCTATCCAATTTAACTATTTTTCTGGAAAAATGTCACAAGGTTTGGGCATCAAGCGGGGTTTTTCATCTCGAGCTCTGTTGCACAATCATTTTGAGGAAAGCGCTGTGTGAGAATTTTTATGGGGGCCGACTATATTGTAATGACATCTATCTCCTCATCAAAGTCGAGTGCCTGATATGTATTTATTGTCAAGATGGAATGTTTGAAACTCTTCAAGCACTTGATAAGTTGTCATTCGCATAGCAATGTCCATGTCCCAAGCATGCCGGTCGATTTCCGAGCAAATGAGTCCATTGCAACAATTACAATTTCATCCTCCATGGGTTAAAGCCATTTTCTAGAAAGTCTCAGCTACTCCAACGAGATTGCTTCGATCCCGAAGCAGTTAGCTCCAAGTGGTGTGCTCTGCAAATCTCTCCGCCTTCCCCTGCATCTAACGAGGGACAGAGTAATTTCAAATGCCAATTTCTACTCCCTCTTTCGTTTTCTTTTTTACCTTTCTACGTAATTTTCCTTGAATATTTACACTGACCATATACTTCTTATGTACTTGGCAACAATCGGCAGAAGAAAATTGATTATTGTGCTTATGAATGAGGAGGTGCTAATGATAGGTATCGTTGGGCACACATGGCTGATTGAGGAGGATTAGGATCTTATGGGAAAACTATTAACCAGTAGCTATCGTTAGTCTTAGTTACACGAGATTAATTGCAATATTTATATGCATGTTTATAAATATGATAAAGTACAATTTAACAACCAAAATCATGATATTTATGAAAATTTTATAAGTAACATAACCAAAGTTTTGAGGAAACTTACTATCCTTAAAAAAGGGAAAAAGAGAAGTTACCGAGTATCATTACACACGAAATAGGAGACATATCTAGCTGGGCCCAAAGTTGGTAATTTCTACAGTCCTCTTGTACTTAGGAGGTCGAACTTCCAATTCTGTTTTGCTCCGGTAGCATATGTAGCAAAGTATTCCGATTTGATTGAGTAATAGTTCAAGAAAAGATGGGCATTCATAAATCCAGATCAGCTCTCAAACGTCCCAGGAATGAAGTAAAGCACCTGTTTTCATTACTACGATGGACAGCTCCCATTCATAAAGCACGATACAATGTAATTGGCTTAAAGAATGTCCTTGTTGCATCCATATCCCAGATATTTGGTTCAGATCTCACACCATTGCCAAAATTACAGTGAAGCTCCTGTCATTTAAAGCATTAGGGGCATGAGAAATTGTCATCACCAAGTGAAGAACGAACAAAATGAAGCAAAATCGATCTGTAAAGACACTGACTGATGCTACAAACATGTGAGATGGACATAGTTATGATGAAAAACAAGAAAGAGCACAACATGACTCCTCCCAGATTTTTCACCGTACAGGATGTTACTTTTGATGGAATCAAGGCCATAAATCCACTGTCAAATTGAGAAACCTATGTATTACCAATCTTAATTAACAAACAAAGCAGAACATAGATCCACGGAAATTCATCATCCCAACATCGGTGTTTTGGATCTGAGAAAAGTAGATATCTTATAATGGTGTCTCCAGTGGCTATTAATCCATGACAGAATCAGTGGACATAAGCTACTAACATGCAGCCTACCTGTAATAATGAATGAAGTTCTGATTTATTAAGCATGAACGAATGAAAGAACCACATAATAAACATCCTATGCTTTGGGAAACCAACCTTGATAGAACTTGGAAAAAGCTAATACTCTGTTTGCATAAGAACAAATTCTTATCATGTCAAGGGTGAAGAGTCTTTCTCTGTGACTGATGACGTATAATGACATGCAAGGTGCTTTGATGGCATTCTTATCTATTTTCACCAGAATCCCAAGCCAGTTGATGCTGAAGCATCATGTTCATGTGGTCGACCAATTTCCCCAAGATTCGTTGAAATATGACAAAAAACAATAAGACATCGACACGAAAAGCCCCATGCCAAACTGAAAATACTAACGTGAAATAAGTACTCTCAACTGAATATGATAATAAAAGAACATGATTTCTCTCATCAGGATTCAAAGACACACCAAATCATTGTGAAAATGATAATAAAAGAACATGACTGGTATCTTCCAAATTAATTTGCACTCCTAAGATTGCCAATGAGCTATTCCTATGTCAAGATTATAGTTGTACATGGAAGTCGTCGCTTCTGATGCAGTACCAATTAAGCTCTCCACAGAACTAAAAATCATATGCATAGCTCCTCCCACTTCATTTCACTGCCATATACAGCTGGGTAATACCCAAGCTCTGAAGATTTTTTGTCCCTGCCATCAGCCTAGCCAAAAATGGAGCACATTTCTGGCTGAAACCACAATTATTGCAGGAGTGGATTTCCAATTCCGTTTTATGGCAGCTGTAACAAAACATTCTGATTTGAGCCATAGTTCAAGAAAAGATGGCATTAAGAGATCTAGATCATCTCTCAAACATTAAAGGACTTAAGCAAATCACCTTTCTAGCCACCCATTGATTACTTGTCATGTTTATCCCAAAAATATGAAAGCAATGTGGTTGATTTAAGGACTTCCTCCATACTTCTGGTTTGGATCTCACACTGTTATCCACAATGCAATGGAAACACTCTTGTTCTTCTAAAGCCTCTGGGGCGTAGACATTATCATCACCAAGCAATGATCAAACTGAAGTAATAAATTGCAAACGATGTTAAGCCACTTACTGTCAGATTCAGTCAGCTTTGTACTTTGGATTTCGCATTGGTACAGGCAACAGTTGACTAGCATATGGTTTGTAACCTTCAAAAAGCAAGACCATCACATTATAGAGGATCCATACAGAGGATGACAGAATAAAAACCAACCATGGAAATAGAAACAAATTTAATGGTGTTTCTGTTTCAACATTAGAAATCAAAAGGTACTTCCTGACCTTGTCAGCAAGACAAGAATTATTTTGCTATAATTGGCCATAAAATGCAAAGTTTTATGTTTTCCAAAGGTTTGAAGCACTGAGTATCAAAAAAAAGACACATTGCAAATGCCTTAAAAAACAATAGTGTAGACGAAAGTCAAAAGCAAAAGTACTTCCAAACACACCGCAATGTCAGAGCCTGATAACTCTTGGTGAAAGAAGAAACCAATGGACTTCTATTATCGCAGCTCAAGCTTTTGCATTTTCCCACAGTCAGAAGTAGATAAGGAGCAATTCCATTCAACCAGAAAGCTAGCAAAGAAGTATGGAAAGAATGAACAAGCCATATCACCATCACAACAATTCTGACATTAGCATCCTTTTCTGTGTGAAATTAATAACCTTCAACACCATTTCACTACATTATTAGCTAACTGGGATGAGTGAGGACACCCCTGGAGAATCTTATAAGAAGGAATTTCCACATACTCATTGAGAAAATGCTACTTTGGATCATAGGTATAAACAAATGGTTCACAGGAGATTGTTCTTCCAAACACATTTCACGGTGCTTAAAGATCCAAGAGCAGGAAAGAAATGGCTATGAAAGTAGAACCTCATCAATCAAGTTAATCTTCCCATTCAACCTGATGTTAGTTCACATTAGTTCCGACAACTCTGCAGTCAATTTCCATGCCATCTAGACAGGGTGATAAAATCAACCTAAACCCGTAATAGAGTCATTAGTCCTGATAAACCTGCTATACATGCTCTAAAACTGCTCAGATAACATAAGGAAAATTCACCGCCATCGACACAAAACCTAATCAAAGGCTGCCATAGTTATCTCATTATGCCACAGCAAACTGGTAGAAGAGAATAACCGAGCAGATCTCTACACCTAACAAGAATCACAAGTTGATAAATATAACAGGACAACTAAACATGCAGAAAAGCTCAAAGTAGTTTCATTTCATTTCCTCAGTGTGCAGACATTGAACATCCAAAATCAGACCAACAATAGTGACTCAAAACCTCGAATCACCAGAATGCGCATGCACCAATCACGCCAAGAATCCACCAATGAATAAACCGATCAATCAGCAACGACAATGGATTAATGTTAAAAGGGTCCAATCACCTGGATTCTGAAGATATGGCAATCGGAAGCAATGAAGACCCAACATGAAGATCCTTCCTCATTAGCCTGACAAGAAAAGGACGCAATGTAAACTCATTAGGCCTTAACAACGTTGAGAGAGAGAGAGAGAGAGAGAGAGGGTTTTAGGGTTTTGGAGATTCAAACGATTACATGAAGAGCGAGGCCAGTAGACCGGAGATTTTCCAGGAGAGGGGATGGTGAATGGGAGGGGAAGGAACCACTGCCTTCACCAGATTCCTCGCCTCCATAATCACCCCCAATCGTCGAACTCCTCCGTCGCTCCATTTCACGCTGAAGCACAAGGGTCGAAGCAATCGGAACATGGGAGCATGGATTAATCTCACATCCTCGGCAACCTCGTTGGCTTCCTCCTCATGAAGATCCGACTATAGCACCCAGCAATCCTCAGTCGGCTTCTTCTGCAGTTTCCCCCTACCCCAATAAATGCTCTCCAGGAATTTACTAGGGCAGCGAATTTCAACTAAGCTTTTGCAACCCGCAACCATCAACCAATTCAGATGCTCCGACTTTGAAAGGTTCAGTACTTGAATGTGCTTACGCCCAGCGATATTCAACACTTCCAAGGATCCCAATTTTTCAAGGCCTCGTATCGCATGGAGTTTATCTGCCCTTTCACCAGAGTCGTCCAAGACTCCGCGTATGCATACGTCCAACCTTCTTAGGGATTTTAAACCTTCCAGTCCATCCAATTCCTTCAACCCGTACCATTCCGGGCACCATAATTCCGACAAAAATTCCAAACCGGAAAGATTTGGCAACCTTTCCAATTTGGGACAATACAAAACGCGAAGCGTCCGTAAGCAGGAGGGAAGCTCTGGGATGCTTAGAAGTGAGTGACAAGATTGAAGGTAGAGGTGCTTTAGATGCTTTAAATGAGAGAGCGAAGGCAGCTCATTGCTCCGACAGGTGAGCTCCAGATATGATAAGCTAACAGGAGGTTTTGGGAGTGACCGAAGCCTAAAACACTCTCTTAAATCGAGATGTTCGAGAGAAGAAAGCTGATCTAAGTTTTCCGGCAAGCCAGAAATATTTGTTTTGCCTAAACGAAGGGTCTTTAGAGAAGACAATCCACCTTTATCAAAATGAATTTGTCCTTCCAGGTCAAAGCAATCAGAGGCATCCAACTTTTCGAGGCACTGCAATTTTCCAATAGAGCTCGGTAGCCTTTTTATCCCCTTGCAAACAAAAATCCTCAGAATTTTTAATTTATTCAATTCCCCAATGGATTCGGGTAATTCCTTAATACTTGTACCTGATAAGTCCATCTCAACCAACTCTTTCATTTTCCCAATTGAAGAAGGGATCTGCTCCAACGTGGACCAGTCGCAGCAGGCTCCTAATGACAATCTTTCCAGAGGGAGATGGATTATTGAGCTGGGAAATTCAGTCAGTCGCTGACAAAACTCGGCACTAAGCGTCTTCAGCTTCTTCAAAGATCCTATACATGGAGGGATTTCTTTTATGTTAGTCCAATCTATGACAAGTTCCTCCAAATTTTCTAGTTCGCCTAATTGTTCGGGTAACTTCTGGAGATACTTGCAACCGCTCAAGTTCAAGGAAACGAGGCACTTGACATCTCCAATGGAAGGGTCTATTTTCTCCAAATGGGAACAATTTTTCAGGATAAGCATCTCTAAATTTCTATACGCGGAGAGATTAGGGGTGTCCTTTAATCTTAAGCACCTTGAAAGATCAAGAACTTTTAACCTCTCCATCTACAAGAAAGAAACATGTTCCAAGATTAACAATTAGATAATAGAAAGATTTACCATCAAATGTAACAAAAGAGAAAGCCTTTTTCATCCTCACCGTAATTGAACTCAAGCCTCTCCAATTTTCACTAATATAACCATCTGATAAATCAAGTATGACCAATTTCTCCAAATGAACGTTGTTTGCCTCGAAAGAGTCAGGACATCTCTCCCACTTTAGCCATCTTAATTCAAAAAGTGATCCTTCAAAATCTCCAGCAAAACCCACGGCCCTCAAATGAAGGATCTTCAGGTTAGGCATTCTTTTGAAGCTCTCTTGCTTCATGAACTCTCTGGAGCCATTTTCGTCCAAAAGTAGTGCCTCAATATTTTCATTTTCCCCCTACGAAAAATAAAAATAAAGTTAAGAGGATTGTAAATACCATCCAACCTCCTTTGGTTAGTACATTCTGCATGTTAGTGTGGCTGATGCATTTTGTCTACACTTATAGGGAAAAAGAAATATGTGACCTGTTATAATTACATGATCATTTAATATGTCAATTTTCACTCGTATGCCCCAAATTTTGATGTCTTATGTGAAATTCCTATTTGAAATTAGTCAAGTTTTCTTATAAATTTTGAAATTATATTTTGTTACATCCGTAGTATTGACAACTAACTAAATTCGGTGTCCCTTCCACATATGTGAGAACTCTTGCATATTTGAAAAACAAAAAGTACCTAATCAGACTTTATGCACTCATAAAGCATGACATCTCATTACCTTCCCATTCATAAAATATTTTTGGTTTTGGCATTATGGCTGGATGGAAACGAGAATTTGGTCTATTGAACGTGAGTTTTCATTTTTGGATATTCAAGCTCAAAGCTCAACAACTAATCCTAAGATGAGGGAGAAATCGACTAATCAACTCAAAATTTATCAATTTTGGTAATTTAGTCTTAGACCTTTGTGTGAAATTCCAATATAGTTCTTTTGATCAATTTTCATAGCAAATCACCGAAGTAGCAATGTCATATAGGACAGCCAAAAATGATTAAGCCCCCATGTCAGTGATTTATGGAAAAAATTAATTGGAACGTCTAGGATTAAATTACTAAGTTTATGATTGAATTGACATTTGTATAGTAGATTTAGGACCTATTTGGGTAATTTTCACCTAAGATGAGCGCACTACTCAAATAGTCATCATTGCATTTGCCTCAATTAGTCGTAAAATTGATCTTAAAAATTTGTTTTGCATTCACCCATTTAGCAATTATTATTATTTTCCTCTTTTTGCATTGTATCA
Source organism: Corymbia maculata (assembly GCA_014182735.1). Lineage (NCBI taxonomy): Eukaryota > Viridiplantae > Streptophyta > Magnoliopsida > Myrtales > Myrtaceae > Corymbia > Corymbia maculata. The sequence goes on along the minus strand of CM024684.1, from coordinate 3,176,453 downwards.
TTTGGTTTTCGCTCCTCCAGTTATCTTATTTTATTTGATAACTTAATTATCTATTTCTTCTCCGCTAATTTCTAACGGTAGATTTGTCTCTTCTTTATTTGTGTGAGCGCGTTAAGGCTCAATTAATCCTTACCAGGACAGGCTTGCTCATTATAGAATAGAGGTGGTTATTGTATTACACTAAAGGAAGATTCAAGGAGGAGAATACAATTTCTTTCACCTTTCACTATTGTATCACTTCCTACAATTATTTAATTTCTTAATTTCAATCTTTGCTTTTTAGTTTTTGGTCGAAAATTACCTTGTGTGAATAAGTTAAAAAACATACGTCAATTGTTATTTAGTTTTTTCTGTAGTAATTTACTGTTACTTAGTTTTGCACAATGTTAAATCATGTGCTCGAAACACCTATGACTAGAACCATGCATAGCACCAGTATGAACACTAGAACACTAGGATCGATTATGAAAACTGGGTAGAGTAGCCATATTTTGTTACCACGTGTTGAAATCCTGTGAGTTCTCATCTTTCATATGAACGAACATGATTGATCCATCGTACGCATGCGGGGCTCATAATTAAAACGAAAAAACATTAATTATGCCGCTTCCTTTATAAGTAATGTATCTTGAACAATCTTCCATCATTATTTTATGTGATTTGTTAATTTGATTATATGTGACAATAAAAGAAAAGAAAAATCTGCAATTGAAATTTTAAATTTTTAGTTTTTTTTAAATTTACTAGTTCTTTAACTAATAAGATAATTAAGAATTTTCTATTAATTATCTAGAAAGAATCATAAAAGTTATGTAGTGTTGTTTCAAGTTATCAACTAACCCGGTTATGCGTTTCTAGATTATTCAAAAAAATTGATATATTTCGAGGTGCTTCTTTAATTATGTAAATGACATTCATTGAGCAATACAATTTAGACAAAACCTTCAATTTTCTTTTTATTAGGTACATGTACTAATGCATTTACATTATCATATTGGATTTAAATTGTGCACATGCATAATAAATCCTAGAAAACAAATTGTAAAAATTCTTCATACATATAATACCACTGCATAAGATCTGATTACCACAAATTTAATAAAATCTTAAGTTGGTAGCCAATAGTTATGAGGGGTAAATATTTCAACTGAAATTTTTCTTTTTGTTGCCATAAAGTAGAACATGCACGCGAGCAAATTGAGCATATTCACGATTGAAAATTAAAGTAACATTTGGAGAGTGAAAAGGGTGGATAATATGTGATTCATGAATTAAGCAGGTGCATTTAAGTAAAAAAAAAAATTAAGTAGATATGTGATTTTAACATGTAGTTATTTATTCTTATTTAACATTTATCAATCCATGTATTTATCCTCACATCAACGTACTTCAAAAATAAATTGCTGATATATTTTGGGAAGATAAAATGAAAGACAACAAAGTAATGATAAACAGTAAAGTTTCTGTTAAAGTTATAACGATTTTCATAAATTTTCGAGTGTGATGAACCGGATATATAATTGGCATAGAGCAAGCTTTCAGACCTGTGCGATGCTCAGTCTTCAACAAGTATTATAGTAAGAAGCAGTAACAAATCTGCTAGAAAATGATGTTAAAACAACAAAAGAGCAACATACACAGAATCAATAACAAAAGGCCAAAATTGGACGTAGCTTTTACCAAGAAAATGCTAACAACACATTGAGAATGCTCAAAGATATAGAGAAAAAGAACAATAACAATAATAATTTGAAGGACTACCATTAGAGGAGATGGGGAAGGCCATAAGTAGACATAATTGTTACCTTGCGTCCCAGAACTTTCATGGCTTCCTCATCCCATAGTCTGCTATATTCCCAAGGCTTCTTATCCTTTGGATGGGCAATAGCTCTGCCTAGATCTCTTAATTGATCATGCATTCTCAAATTATTATTCTTATCAAATTTTATTAACGAAAGGTTAATCATTCTTGCCAATCCGAGTATTGGGGAAAATTCGAGATCATCCCACAGGTAGGTGGCAATTCTTTGGTCAGTTCCAGCCAAAAAACATGCTATGTCTAGAAACATTTGCCGTTCCTCATGTTCTAGCGCTTCGTAACTTATCATCAACTTTTCTTGTACTGTCATATGAGGTGCCTTGCTCAATTTCTTCTGCATTTCTCTCCATGTTCTTTGATCTTCTTTTCCTTTGAGAAATGAACCTATGATCTTGAGAGCTAAAGGAAGCCCTCCTGTGGTGGTAACGATATCATGAGAAAGAGTCGCGAGTTCTTTTGGAGGTGGTTTCCCTTCGAATGCATGTATGCTAAACAGAAGCAAAGAGCTTTCGTAATCCATCTCTTGGAGTTCATACCAATGCATAGACTCCAACATGGCCTTATCTTGAAATTTAATGGCCTTATGTCGACTCGTAACAATTATCCTACTTCCTGACAAGAATTTACAACCTCCAATCAAATAATCGAGGTGGTATTGTCGATCCATATCGTCAAGAAGAAACAGAACCTTCTTTTGCATACAACTAGATCGGATCATATTAATCCCTATATTAGGATTATCCACTCGATAGTCATGAATTTTTAATGTATTTGAGATCAGTTGAGATTGCATATACTCGATCCCCCTGCGACTAATTGTTTCTCTAATATCCTCGAGATAGCTACAGCACTGAAATTTGTCAAAAAGTTTGTTATAGATGCTCGTAGCTAGAGTTGTCTTACCGACGCCACCTATCCCCCAAATCCAAATAATTCGAGGGTCTGGGTCAGCAATATCCACCAATCTCATAACCTCAGCCACATGATCCTCAATTCCAACCAAGTTCCCGGGAAGAGATGGTAGAAAATCATGTTGCTGCTTGCCCATTATTACTCGTACGAGTTCTGTAATTAATTCCGCTTCCCGCCTGTCAAACAATACAACACGTGAGAACTTATTAATGGCTCACAAAAGAAGGATTAAGGATGATAAATAGAAAAATTCTTTTTCCGACAAGGATCTGTTAAAACGAGGTAAACAACGTACCCACTAGCAAATTTCTCTGATTCGTATACTCTAAGAGCAAGTGCTTTTTTGAGCGCTTCCGGCCCCTGTTGCCTGACATCCTCCTTGAAACGGTCCTTTCTGGATCCGAAGGCCTCTCCAAATTTCCCCCTCATGTGTTTAACATCCTTGGGTTCCACCTTGTAAAGCACAGGCAAGACTGTTTGTCCTCTACTTTCTTTGCACTCCATAATCTTAATAAGTTCGCGGAGGCACCATTCACTAGTAGCATAATTTTCCGAGATGACTGGGATTGAAACCTTAGAGCGCTCGATTGCACCGAGAATGTTTTCATCAATTCGCTCGCCAAAGAGGAGTTCCTCATCATCTCTGAACACGAAGTTTGGAAGGTGCAGGCTCGCATCTACGAGTTTATGGTAGAGGTGATCGACAAAGCCTTTGCGAGTATCAGCGCCTCTAAAGCTCAGGAATACGTGGTAATTGTTTCCACTCACGGAGGCGTACGAAGCAGATGACCCAGAATTTGCTCCGGACTCTGACGGCACAATGATCTTCTCCGGCAAGTCCAAAGAGGGGAAAAGAGGCGACCCGCTCTCTTGCTCTTCCGATGGTAACTCAATCAATCCTCCATGTCTTTGTCGCTTCGAAACGGTAGAGCTCGAAGCTTCAGCAGCTCGCTTGAGTTTCCCATCTTCCATTGCAGTGCGCGCTCTCTCTCTCTCTCTCTCTCTCTCTCTGTGTCTCTCTCAGAGGGACACTACTATTCTGGATGGGCTTGAGCAGTGTACGATTTACTGGACTATCTCTGCGCCACACTTATAGCGGGGCCGGCAACGAGGAAGGAGGGAAAGTAGGAGCTATTATGTACATTTTACTCTCACAGTTACGTCGGTCGTTTCGTGTGTTTATCCGTTCACACACAAGGAATCTGGAGATGCTTTCAAATTGACCAAAAAACATCTCAAGTCCTTGCCTTCTCGCGGTCCGTCGCTCCCATTGGCCTCAACAACCTGCCCATTGTTCTTGTTGGCTCTCAGGAGTCTCCAATTTCGTAACTGAATTTAGATCTGCTCGAATTAATCCAACCTAGGAATTATGTTGCGAAGGCACTACACTTCATATCCGAGCCTCTTTCCCAATTTTTTCAAGATTTTGCCAGTGACAAGGGAACTTACTAAGCAATCAATAAAGAGATTTGCGTTTTCCATTAACAATTAGAACGTCACGCGTGATCTCATTTTGAATGTCTCGACATTTGTATGAGTGTGTTACTGCATTTGGATTTAACATGCTCTCGTGGGGTGGGATCTTTACTTTAGTAAATGGAATTTCACCACGATCATTTTTAAAAAGTAGATAAAATATGCCTTTTATTTCATTGACAGGGAATAAAATTAAATTTATTTGACCCACGATAGAACAAAGTCAGTTCCTTGCACCATTGCACGGAAGAATGCCAGTGAAAGATATATCAATCCGCATTTATTATTTGGACAAATGCAATACGAGTCGCGGTTCTACCCGTCCATTTCTAGGATTTTTCTTTTCTGTTTTTTTTTTCTTTTTATTGTTAATATTCTGTATCTACCATAGAAGTCATTATTTTAAAAAAATCTATGATTAACTCTCACCTCGAAAGATGTCCATCCAGAATTTATTAAAAGATGTCTGGAAGCATGAATTCAAAATTAAACTCGGGCTCTGTATCCACTTCCATTTTTGCTCATCATCTTATTAGAATTTGAATTGTCAAGTGAATAATCAAAAGGATAGGGGGGGAAAACACCACTGCACTGCTGAAGAGCTTTCATCGATTGCTCCTCATCCGGCCCTACCACTCTTTCATTTCGAGTCTCCAAGGCCATCACGAACCTCTTTTTTTTGGGGTCGATGTGAAACGCGCTGGCTGCCGGTCCAAAAGCGAAAGGGAAAAGCTTAAAGAACCAACACAATCAGTACGTTCCAGGAACGTCCGCGTGAAGTATCTGTCCTCTAGTCGAAACGCGCAGCGGGCGCATCATTGGATCTAAAAATCAACGTCAACAGGCTATACTGCACGTCTCCCAATAGAGAACTATTTGGGGGACATACCATAAATGCTTTCACAAGAAAATGACAGATGAGGAGCTCTTGACGTATACGTGAAGCTAAGGTTCATAAAGTTTGGGGAAAATTCAAATAAAAAAAAAAACTCCAAGTGCCCGCAATTTCTACAGGTGCTTAAGTTAACATTGTTAAAATAAGGACACAAATTATCATATTTTTAAATAAAGGCTGACAGTGAATCTATTTTAAATAAAGTTTTGAAATGGATCTGTTATATCTGTTTTGAATAAAGATCTCACTTTTCTGACGATAAAATGATATTTTCATCATTTATTATTTTTTCTTTTTCTTTTTTCTAGTTCATCTTCTTCTTCATCATCGATCGCTAGTCGGCTACCGGTGAAGTCCACAGAACTTGACGGCATCCGCGAGGTCGGCCTAGCCCACGGCTAGCAAAGGCCAACCTCACCCGTCCCTCGCCTATGGCCGGCGAGATCGGGCAGCCAGCGAGGGCGACCTCGTTAGGGCGAGAGACGAGCAAGGCCGTCCCTCGCCTAGCCCTCTGTGGGCATCGCCGGTAGCCGATCGACGATGATGATGAAGATGAACAAAAGAAAAAAGGAAAGGAAAAAAAAGTGGCAAATAACAAAAATGCCCTTTATTAGTCGGAAAATTTAGCTGGTTAGTGACTAGCAAGGTTAGACTTTCATTTGAAACAATTATAACCATTTCAGATATTTATTTAAAACAAAATCAATTTTGAGCCTCTATTCGAGAAATTGAAGACACTTGGAGTCTTTTTTTGAAATTTTCACCAAAATATGACAATCTTAAATTGAAGAAAAAAAGAGAGAACGAAAAGAAGTGAGTTGGGTAGCCGCAGGTCTACACCGTAGTGCCTCCCTTCCCATGAACCAACTATATGCAATCTCTATTTGATTAACGAGTGTTACTTTTGAGTATTGGTATTTTTATAAGTTGAACACTAATCAAAAATGTAGTTGGAGGTATTTTTTCCAACTAGGTACAAAGGAAAAAGTAACATTACTGAACAACGAGGAAAATCACTTCAAATTAGATACATTATGATGACACTCTTCGGCATCATGCATTTGGAAGGTGAATTTGAGATCTCGTTCTTACATTATAGGGAAGATTTCATTCTACCCTTCATAACTTTGAATGGTGCATGTCAAATCTCAAATTTCAAGAAGTCGCATCCCTTTTCTATTTAACCTAAACTCGTATTTTATCATACTCATGAACACCGCTAACCTTTTTCTATCAACATGTACTGTGCACTTCTTTAAGGGATAAATAAGTTACACATCCCATATAATCTACAATGTTTTTGCCAGATGATATACACCCTTTATTAAAAGATAAGTTCTTAATATGGTGAGCCTTGATTGTTTAATTTGTGGTAGATAACTCATACTGATGAAGTGTGATTTTGTTGCATTTGTTTCGCATCTCGTGTCACATCTATAGTGAATTCCACATTTACCTTCGCGCTAAGTTAAAGGAGCACCTTGTTGGCTTTTTGGCTTCGTAGAAATCATATGGTACCTCTCCTTTCGGATGCTTTCCTTTCCATTTGCTCCCCTTTTATCCTTCCTTTTTTTTAAATTTATTTTCGTCGTTTTAGCTTTTCTTTCCTACCGAAAGAACCTACTACTCCTTTCGTGGGTGGCCACAGGGGGAGAGGGAGAGAAAGAGAGAGAGGGGTAATCGTGGATTTTCTTGAAGAAATTTAAAAAAGAAGAAGTAATGTTTGGGTGTGAAAGAACAACGATAAGAAGAAAATTGAAGAGAAAAAAGAGAGGAAAATAACCAGAACCACTTCCTCCACGGTTAATTCGGTGAAGGATGATGAACCGTAATATTGTGATTAGAGTCACAAGCAATGCCCCTCTACTGTGCAGCACGCGCAGAGACTGTTTTTTCTACCATTGTATTTTCGCAAATGGAAAGAAGAACGGTAGGGGACGGATGAGGAAAGCGACATGTAATTACGCTTGCGCTGCATTGGTCGGTGGTTTTTTCTACCACTGTATCTTCGCAAATGGAAAAAATCAGTCTTTCTATCTCGTGGATCGTGGGTGCGCATCTATCTCTCTCCCTTTCTCCCATGGAGGAGTAGATGCAGAGAAACACAAGAGGCCCCTCTACTTCACTCACTGAACCCGGAATCCTGTGTCTCATCGTGAATTCACTGTGCTTGAGTGAGCTGTAAAAAAAACACACGATATTTGATCTGACCGCTCCCTGGGCACCCTTGTCACTTTCCTCATTCGTCCCCTACCGCTCTTCTTTCCAAGTCCGCAAAGCCACGAGCCTCTTCTTTTTTGCGTCAATGTGAAACACGCTGGTGTCCTCCAGCTGTTCAAAAGAAAAAAAAGGAAAACAGCTGAAAGCATCCACATCGATCTGTACGTTCACAGAGATTGACAAGGGATACCATAATTCTTGTCTTTGACGAAAACAATTATCAGAAATCAACGTCTACTTGTCAAGGTTACTGTGTAGGAAATAGCAAGTGTGAATAGTAGGGAATTATTTGGGAGGCGTACGATAGATAGATGCTTTCGGAAGAACACAAAGATGAGGAGCTAATGAAGTATTGATTTGCATTGTTTGAGGGCCTTTTGCTTGATCTAATTAATGTAGGATAGATATATCAGAGATGATATACATGATCACAAAAAGTTAAGCATTTTTTTGATAAGTAAAACATCCGTAAATTGGCTAAAAGAAAAAGTAAAATATCTAAAAGTGAAAATTTATTAATTTCACTCGTGACTTATTATTTTATTAAGATAATTTATTATTGTGTTAGCTGGCTTGGTTCGAATATTATCGTCAGCATACCTAACCAATTACACTGTTTTACCATATGACAAGGCTGAGCCATGTTTTTTGCCCAACTTGCTAGTTGTAATAGGTAAACTACTGAATTTCTCACATTCAGCGACACCTTAAATTTTTCCGTATTTCAAGCCCCCGTGAATTCAAGTATTTCCTAAATGGTTGTACGTAACAAGTTAAATCCACTCAACCATTCAAACTTCCCAATTGAATTGGGCATACGATGGAGACAACAATCACCGTCACGTTACCGAAAAGCATTCATCAATTATTTCTCTCATCCGTCCCAATCACTCTTTCCTTCTGAGTCTTCAAGGTCATCATGCCCCTCTTCTTTTTAGAGTCAATGTGAAACGGGCTGGTTACTAGTCCAAAAGAAAAAGAGAAAAGCCTAAAGCACCGACACAATCGGTACGTTCCCGGAACATCCGCGTAAAGTATTTGTCCTCTGATTGAACCGTGCAGCGAGGGCATCATTGGATCTAGAAATCAACGTCCGTAGGCTATTGTGTAGCAAATAGTAAGTCTCCCAGTAGGGAAACTATTTGAGGGACATCCAATAAATCCTTTCAGAAGAAAATGAAAAATGAGGAGCTCTTGACATGCACGTGAAGGTAAGGTTCATGAAGTTTGGGATTTTTTCTTTCAAAATTTGTGGGCTTCAATCTTTGTGGCTGAACGTGTGCATCTTTTGCTCAGGAATTTGACCTATGCATTTCAAAAAATTTGTTTCCAAAAGCTAGGGTTCCTAAAGCAGTGGATCGGGGCCTCTAAATAGGGCATTGGAAAGCTTCAGCATGCAAAGCTTCGCTAATAGAGAGAAAATGATAAACAGTTTAATTTTGGGACCTCAGTTCCACCCATTATAATTTTTCTTGTGCTAATGTGCAATTTTTGAAAGGAAGCAAGCAATGCAAAATATGAAATGATCTTAAATTGAAGAAAAAAAGAGAACGAAAAGCAAAATGAGTTGGGTGGCCGCATGTCTACACCTTAGAGGCTCCCTCTCCATGTTTTTATGATGAGTTACAAATATAAATATCATCCATATTTAATTTTAATTAAGTTTACATACTTTAAGTGGAGCACCAATCAAAAATATAGTTGGAGATAATTTTTTTCCCACTTGCTATGAGGACAAAGCCGACATCGCTTACAATGAGGAAAATCACCTCAAGCTCTAGGCATTTGTAAGAGGAATGTGAGATTTCATTCTAACATTTTTGGGAAAGGTTCATTTTACCATGCATAACTTTAAAGTTGGTGCATATCACATCTTTAAAAAAGTTGCAACTTCTATTTGCCCAACCCAAACTTGTATTTTGTCGTGCTAATTAACACCGCTAACCTTTTTCCATGAGTATGGTGCACATCTTTATGGTATAAATTACATATCCTATATAATCTAAAATCCTTTGTCTAATAATGATTCTTAATATGGTGAGTGTCAATTGTCTAATTGGTGATGGATTACTCATATGATGAGATGTTATTTGTTGCCTTTGTGCTGCCATAAAAATATTCAACTTTGTGAATAGAATTTGGGCTCTGGAGAATTAGCGAAATTTGCTATGAAATTGACATTATCGATAAGTTTTAAGATGGGCATTAGAGGAGGGTGAGCAATTTCTAGGCTCCAAAAGTTCAGAATTGGTAAGTCTAGGGTGGTTGTGCTACTAATTCATACACACCATGTAGCCTATACATAATATCTTTTACAAGATATCTATTAGAGATTTAGTAAATTCAAAATATATTAATTAAGTAATCATTAACTACTTAATTATCTTTTACATCTAGATTTTCATGTTTAAATTCATAATAACCAATACTACTTAGCAATCTCGAGCTCTGCTTCAACCCCATCCGCTCCCTCCCTCCCTCCCTCCCTCCAACAAAGCTCTACCTTTCTACGTTTTAATTTAGCAATTACAAATATGTTTATCTTTTTAATGTTATAAAAATTAACATTTAAATTTATGATTAAACGGGCAAAGGGCAAGAATCAGAAGTCAAAGTCACACCAAACACTCATTCTATCATTACTGGCCTTTTAATCTTTGTAAGGAGAACAAAAACATGCATCACATCTTGCATCACCTCCATGGTGAATTACAAATTTATCTTCATGCTAAGTTAAAGGAGTACTTGTTGGCTTTTTTAGCATTGTAGAAATCATATTCACAAAAATGAATAGTACATCATCATTCGGATGCTCTCTTTTCCATTCCCCCCCCTCTGTCCTTCCTTTCCAACTGAAAGTGCCTTTCATGCGTGGACTAAGAGAGAGAGAGAGAGAGAAGATTGTGTTTGTGTGTGAAACAACGACTAGAAGAAAATTGAAAAGGACAAAAGAAGAAGAGAGAAAAATAGAAAAGAAGAAAGGAAGGATATAAGATGAGGTGTAAATGAGAAGGACGCGTTTAAGTCAGGAAGGAGATATGTGATGGGGCACATATCCCCTTAGAAGTCAAAAGTGGTGCCTTGCCTATCAATTACCAAACAATGCATCGCAACACCTAATTACAGCCTACACTGCATCGGTTGGTGGGCTTAGCTATCATTGTATTTCGCAAATAGAAAAATCAGTCTTTCTATCTTATGAATCGCGGACCTTTGTCACTTTCCTCATCTGTCCCTACTGCTCTTCTTTCCAAGTCTACAAAGCCACTAATCTCTTCTTTTTGGCGTTAAATGTCAAACACGCTAGTTGCCTCCAGCTGTTCAAAAGAAAAAAGCTAAAGAGCTTAAAGTACCCACCTCAATCAATATGTTCCCCCAATCAGTACGTTCCCCTTATGTCTGTCAAAAATAAAGAACAAATATTATAGACATTAAAGATTTAACCACATGATATTTGATGACACCAATCATTCTCAATGACCTTGGCTTTTTCACATGTTTAATCAACATAATGCTTGACTTTGACTTGGAGGGATCGTCTCTCTCTCTCTCTCTTCTTCAAATCAATTTTGACATCCCGAGCATAATATTTTGATAGGTAGTGAGTGTTTTGTAGCTGATTCTAGAAGTATAAATACTTTGATTCTGTGATATGTTAGAAATTTCACATATTTTACTATTTGGCTAGGCTATCACAATAGAAACAATAGAACGTCTTCCTTAAATTTATATGCAATCACTTGGATGGATTTTTTTTTTTAAATAGGTAGTCGAGCTCTTTTTTTTTCACCGAATTTGAAAAAGGACAAATTGATGGTTGCAATTACAAAGTTTCGTTCTCTTTGTATTTAACCCATTATAGAAAATTTCAATTCCTCCAACGATAACGTTCAAATCCTGAAGAGTAACAGTCGATGTGGCGGGCTTTGCTAATTTCTGCCTCCCCCATGCAATTTCTCAATATAAATGCAGCTCGTGTATTTATTCCTATATGTAACCCAAGCAATCTCCTTTTGTTTTATTAAAAATTAAAAAGAAAGAATAGCCTCTCAAATTATAATGCAAACTAACAAATTAAAGGATAACCGACAAAATCTCTCTTTTGTAAAATATTTCGGCAATAAAAAATGCTATTAATGAAGTACATTAATGATGTGCATGTATATTATCCACATTGGAGGTAGACATGAATAGTAGTGGAGGATTGTCCATGGTTGATCAACTACTACTATACAAGAAAAAAATTATTATCGAAAATGACACAATGCCTACATCGCTGAGATATGGCCAATAGTGTGGGGTTCTATACAATAGATAGATGTTCAGGATCAAGACCTTGCAATGGCCTTGACGATTGCTACATGGGCGTGACGCCCGCATTCAAGTTTTCAACCCAACATGAAAACTACAAATTAAAGAAAAGAACTAGAAAACCCAAACTTAAGTTCTAAGGGGCCTTACGGTTAATGAAAAAGTTTTTAGTTTTTAGTTTTTGCTTTCAATGGAAAGGAAAATTTTTCATTTCCGGTTTTCGTTCCCTTGAGCATTATGCTTGGCTTGAAAAAATAAGAACTCAATATAGGAATGTAAATTTAAACTTGTTCTCCGTGTCTTCGCAATCTATCATTATGCAACTTTTCCACCATAATTTTACCTAATTGAGTTGAAATTCGTGGATATCCTCTCTTGATGGGAATCCTACCCCAATGGTGGTAGTTTTCACCTAGAAAACCCTCATGTTCTTCATTGTATACAGTAGTCATTTCATCTAGTCTCTACCAAGATGCAAATCTCCCATTTCCATTTTAAATTTTACTCTTCACCCAAAATCCCCAACCTTCCCATAGACCATATTCACTATTCCATAAGCTAACCCAAACCCAGCTTCTGATGCAACCCGTTCTCCCTTCAATAGCATCACCCCCTACAAGCCATCTAATCAATGACCATCACATCAGCTGAAAGGAACAAACCTGGTTAATCCTCGCCCAAATATCAAACCCATTACAAAAGCCCCAACCCCAAATCACCCACCTACCCCATCAGTCTCCTCGAGCACTGCATTGTCTTTGGATAGCATTTTGCCATATGGTATATTGTGGTACAACCCGAGAATGAATTTAAAGGAATAGCTGCTTCTACTGTACTTTTCTCATAGGGAGTAAGCTGTCTACCTCTCGTGCATCTTTGGTGGAAGAATTAGACACCTCAAATTCTTGAGTTACCATCCTCTGCAGAAAATTGGGCAATTTGTGGTCAGAAAAAGACCTGGCTGAGATAGATGGTATGATCCGAATGAGAGAACATAAGAATGTCTTCTAACTATTATTGGGCAATTGTTGTACAACCCCAATATCAATGCAATTGTTCTACAACCCCAGTATCAATCTCCAAGGCTTCCAAAACACTATGAAGAGGGCATGGAGAGTGGATTTAGTTATCTTTAATGGAGTAGACTCAAGAACTTTAGCCTTTACATTTAAGTCTGAAAAATGAAATGAACCGAATTCTTGAGACAAGGCCTTGGTCTTTCTCTAGCAATATTTAGGTGCTTAAACCATGGACACCGACTACTTCGCAATACAGTTACAATTACACACATTGCTAGTCTTGGGTTCAAGTGCACAGATAAACTATGGATTGGGTCTTGGAGGGAACCACAAGGTGAATAGCAGCAGCAACGGGCTTGGTAACAAAAGTGAAAATTGATACAAAGGGGTTTAGCTCCTACACGGGTGGAAAAGCTAGAGTAAGAATTGATTTATCATCCCACTTGAAGCCGGGACATTTGCCAGCCAAGGAGGAAAGAAACTATGGGTCAACTTTAGATATGAGAGACTACGGCACTTTTGTTATGTATGTGATCAAATAGGGCATTATGCCAAGTTCTTTGAGGAAGAAGAATATGACGAGAACGGCTAGAAACTGATGATCCTAGTTATTTTGGAAGAAGAGCCCTCTTTGGAAGCTGTTCTGTGCAAAACCAGAGGATATAACCATAGGTAAGATTATTCCAGAAACACATATCCCCACCCTGCAAATGGTGTCCGATAAGCCTAGGGGAAAGAATCTGTTGGTTCCTAGTAGTGGGAACAATCTGGAAAAGTCAGCATAGATTTTTGCCGAGGAGATAGAAGCAATTGGAAAAGGTGGCATCGGTCCATACAAGAACTAAGAAAAGAGTTTGATGTTGATAATAGCTCCAAACTACTCTACAATGCCGGAAGGCAGCTCAAAAGGCCCCCAAAAGAAATGTAGCAAGGGTGAGAAAACAGGTGGAACCAAAACACAGTGAAGGAATAGTCCTTACGCTCCTCAAAAGATGAACTCTCTTGCCTTAAATGAGACCAAACTTTTGGAGACTCCAATTCAGGTTTTGGAGGATCCTAAAATATGGGTTTTGGTGGCTAGCACTAATAAGCCACCGAAATTCCCATGACAATTTTATGTTGAAATTGTTAGGAGTTGGGCACACGCTAGACAATCTTGGCATTGAAGCTCTGGAGAGGCCCAACATTGTTTTTCTAATGGAAACAAAGAATCAAGAACCTGTGGCATGAGCTTGAAATGAATACAATTCCAAAACTGTGCAGCGGTGAATTCAAATGGAATTGCAAGGGGATCAGCAATTTCACGGAGTGACGGGGTGGCACCAACAATGGAATCAGTCACAAATGAAATGTTTGACCAAATTTGTACAGATGGGGGAAAACATATGAGAATTACCTTTGTACATGCTCCGATAATCAGCTTCCAAAACTAGCTTCCTTCGATTTGTTTTTTTTGTTTTTTTGTTTTTGGGGGTGGGTTCAATGAAATTTTTATCACTGGGAAAAAGTAGGCAGGCATACGACAAAGCACCATAGGTTAATGGCTTTTCAAGACACTAGACATTATAAATGCATGCTCTCTAATGGATCTTAAATGCGAAGGATGAGCATTTACACGGGCAAATAATAGGAATGGGGATGCCTATGTGAAAGAAAGACTAGATAGAACCATGCAATGTAGACTGGAGAGTGACATCCCAATAGTGGAAGCATATGCATTACCTGCTATAGGCTTGGACCACCATAGTCCTATCTTGCTAACTCTCTCAGTGGAACCCGCAGAAAGAAAGAGAGAAACTAAGTTTGAAGCATACTGGCTTGAAGATAATGAATGTGGTCAGCTAGTAAGTTTTTTTTTTTTTTGGGGTCGAAAGCTAGTAAGTTCAGTGTGGAATACTCCAGGCATGGAAATGAACACTTTTTGAAGAAATTGCAAAAAGTAATAGAGGCCCTAGAAGTGGAGCAAGCGGAAGTTCTCTAATGCTAATAGTCAAATCAACTGATTGAATAGGGAGCTTCAGGATCAACAAATGAGCATAGCTTGCATCATCACAGGGACAAAATGCAGCAACTGAAAATGCAAATTGAAGATCTGTGGAAAAAAGGAGAAATGTACTGAGGTATGCGCTCAAGAATCTACTGACTGAACAGGGGTGACAGAAATGCTGAAGAAGCGCAATGGAATGAGCACATGCCGTTCTCTCTTTTTGATGAGCATATAGTAAATGATATTCTAGCTATCCCACTCGTAACACCGACAGAAGACAAGCTAGTTTGGACACCCAACCAAGCAGGAGGCTAGCTGTTAAAAGTGGCTACAACCAACTCTAGGACATTAAGACTAAGCATGAAGCTAATCAAGCCTCATTGTCCTACCAAACTCCGAAAGGCCTCTGGACTAAGGCATGGAATCTAAAGACACAGCCCAAAGTAAGGGTTTTTACGTGAAGTGTGTGCCAAAATGCCCTACCACAAGAGAGAACCCACTCAGAAGGAAGATTGTGCCTCAGTCAACATGCCGCCTTTGCGAAAGGGAACTTGAAACTGTTAAACATCTGTTCCTTCTCTGTCAAAGGACAAAATGGATAAGGTTGGCCTCTGAGATTGGCATTCGGAATTCAAATCAGGAAGTCATTTGAATTGAAGGATCGCTATTGAACATTGGTAATCACCTCAAAGACCCCCGTTTTTTGAACTGATCGTGGTCACTTTTTGGCACATTTGGACATAAAGATATTCCTCTATTTTCAAGCATCACTTACCAGATCCTGCAACAACAATGGCATCTATCATGGCTATGCATATGAATCTCTTGAAATGGAATGGCCGAGAATCAGAGAATAGAAACAACCCATGACACTTACCCATAAGATGGAAACCACCGCGTCCTCAAGCTAAACATCGACAGAACTTTCCATGAAGGATCTTCTGAAGGGTTCCATGGCGTGCATCTGCCATGATTTTGAGGGGAAACTAATTGGTGGGTCCACAATAAACTAATTGATGCCCCCTTTTCATGTAATTGGGCACATACTCAGTGAATGAAAAGCCCACTTATGACCAAAAAAAATTTGTTAATGCTAACTATAGAATATTTTCAGTTGATAAAATAAATTTCATAATGAAAGAAGTTACGAACTTACTATTTTATTGACATATTTGTAAATTTATTAGAGTGCTACACTTGTAAAATTTCAGAAAAATCTGGTTGCTAACTTTTTCATTAGAACATTGGTAAAATCATTTTAAGGTTTGTAAAATTTGCTGAGGTACTGTGACCCATCTTAATGCCTCCAATGTTCCAGAGCATGACTACCCCTGAAGCATTGTATCAACTTCCATGAACTATTCAAAGACAAAAGTACAATGCATATGAAATGCTGATGAGATTGGCAATACATCTCGACAATGAATAGTGTGATCCACTTTATTTACCTATGATGGGAATCGTGATTGGAGCATTCTTTTTCATGAACTAATTTTTCCCTGCCGGAGTGCCATGAACATACAAAATTCCGATAAGTTGCATCCCTGAATATCTTAATTCCTGGAGCCTGTGATCTCTACAAGTTCATGCGAAATTGACCCCCCATCATTCCATTCAATCTTCGAAATTCGACCGATGTGGAGGCCTTGCAGTTGAATCCCTCATTTTACGATCTATCCACAAATTTGACTTTTTATAGGCCCCGAACATCACGAAGCCTCCAACACTTTACAATGCACAAAAATTCTAGCTTATCCAAGCAGAAGGTCTGGTAATGTTTCAATGGATTTGCTCCCCTCAATATCAAATCTTTCTGAGTTCTTCAACCTCTCAAGGCCTTTAATTTCGATTAGATTGTGGCAATTGCTAGCCATGAATAGCTTCAGACGTGTTACCTGCAAAAGGTCTGGTCTTATGAGGGACTGGCAGCTATAGATTGTCAGCTCTTCCAAGTTTTTCAATCTGTCAAGGCCTTAAAGTAGATCATCATTCAATATTGGACCATCTGACTCTAGATGTTTGAACAGCTCCCTACGTCCGGATAAGTCGATCCCCACCATTCCCAAGCATCTCAAAGACTCCAGATGTTCAAGACCGTCTAGGTTGGACAACTCGTTGCATCCAATTACACATAGGTTTTAAGGATTTTAATCCTTCCAGACCCTTAATTTCTGTCAGCTCCTGGCATGCTTCGATACCTAATATTGACAAGAGTTCCAAACTTGACCAACTTGGCAACTCTTTCAACTTATAACACCCAGACATATAGAGCTTCAATATTCTTGAGGGAAGTTCTGGCATAGATTCCAGCAATTTGCAATCATGAAAACTGAGCTGTTTTAAATGGATTAGATGAGAAAGCTGAAGCAATGTGCAAAGATTACAGGTGATTACTAGATCTGTTAAACTGGTAGGAAGCTTTGGTGGCGACTGAATCATGCTGCAGTCCTTCTTTAAATCAAGTTCCACAAGACAAGAAAGCTTCATAGTAGCATCGGGGAAGCCAGAAATGCACATATAACTTAATTGAAGGATCTTCAATGAAGACAACCCATCTACAGGAACTTCTCCTCCCAGATTCCGGCAGAATGAGGCAATTAATACTTCAAGTTTGCCCAGCTTGCTAATAGTACTGGGTAAACTACTCAATTTCTTACATTGAGCAATATTCAAAATTTTTGTGTTTTTCAAATACCCAATGGATTTAGGTAATTCTAAATTTTGACACGTGACAAGATCAATTCAGTCAATGATTCATCACACCTTACTTTGCTGGCTGGTGCTAGCAGCCTTTGAGCCTGTGCCATAAGTGAAACTTTACTTGCACTGCTTACACCACGCCCTTCTACATCCAGGACTCACAATTTCTATTGTGAAGTGTTCCCAGATGATGGGCTTCTTTTTTCTCCACTTGTCGGGCTGTGTTTCAAGAGTTTTCACATCGTTGTTTTCTTCTGGGGTTGCCATCTTTTATTTTAAAAAAGATTCCTGCCCCATAAAGTCACAGATAAAACAACAAAAGAAAAAGACAGGTATGAAAGAGAAGGAGATTCAGAATATTTTGACAGTATGAGGCAAGATATATGAGAAAAATCACTGATGAATGGATGTGACCTAAATATTAGAGTAAGATGGACAGAAGATCTGTACAAGGATTAAAGATCTTTTTAAAAAATTGAACAATGGTGGCCAATCATAGGGAATTGATAAATTAGCTTTCGATATGATGATGAGAGTTTAGAGACGTTTAGCTAGCAACAAAACATCATTTTCCCCTTTGTATTGCACTATGTAGGTCAAGGATCCAAACTATGGTGAATGTTCATGCATAAAGTCCACACCAAAAGCACTCCAAAACCAGAAGGCAGACTACGCAGGTACCTGCATTTTATACTCAGGAAACACAATCTAGTAGTAGCTTCAACATTCGATACATCATCTCCCAAATCCAACATGAGGTATCTTGGTTGGTGGTTGGTGACCTATGTGTCAAGAAAGAACCAACTTGCGTTGGCTTGTCTTAGTTATAGAATTTTAACCCTTGATCTAGCTGAAAAGTGCAAACAACAGTAGGCTAATGAATCTTTTTCACAAACTACTTCAACTTTTCATAGTCAACTTACACACAATCATCAAGTGCAGGCAAAGAACTTACATCTGAATGAAAAGTAAGGGAACTACACAAATCACCTTAGTCTCCTAGATAAACAGATGCGAAAAAGCATCCAAGCAGAAAGAAATGTATTGAACAAAGGGAAAACTCCAAGCATATACCAATTACAGAGAACTAACCGAGACAAAAGTGAAAATACCGTGATACCTAATGCTCTTTTTTCAGTCGTTGAAATAGAAGTAAAAGCTTTAACGCATCCACTGGTATAAGACTTGCACACACCACCTTTCACTTTTCGGTCAATTAAAAAATTTCAGAGGTTAACACACAAAATTCATTAAAGAGTCTGCCAGCATGCACTACGAATTGAGCGAGAGGTGGTTGTTCTTTAGAAATCCTCGATAACTCATAAAACAAGCAGACACACATATTGTGATTCCTCTCCACCAATAAGTGCATGCCAGAAAAAAAAAAAACATAAAGAGAGCAAAATTTAGCCGATGAGTACAAGCAAATTTTAACTGATCAATGGAGTACCAACCAATTCCTGATGCCCATTTTGAAAGACTCGAATTTTTTGTAAGAACAAGGTCCAAAGTTATCAATCCTCCATCGAACAAGTCACACAGCGTCTCCACCTTCGAATTGGCCATGGTTGGGTTCATGGTCGGAGCTTTCTTCCTGGTTGCAGAGCCGCCGTCCAGTCGCACGCCACCAGCGCCACCGGACCTCGGCCCAATCACGGAGGTCAAACGAAAGACACGATCAAAACAAATTTTGAATTTGGCGGCGAAGGCTTTGCGTGAGCTGGAGTTTTTGCTTTCAGTTTCTTTCGAAATCCTCCGCCTTTCAACCCTCATCGCTGCCGCCGCTCCTTTTGTTGGATGAATGTTGCTGCTGCTGTTGAAGAGCGAGCAAATGGAGCTCCTTCTGGCGGATCAGAAGCACCATTCTCTCGTCCTCGAGCCCCCTTCCGCTCGTTCTCGAGCTTGGCTCTCTCCATCATCATCTGGGTTCCATCAACGAATCTTCAGTTCACAAATGCCTCCAAAGATCACGCCACCTAAACCATGGGGTTCCATCAACATAAGAAAAACAAAAGACATACTTTTATCTTCAGTTCACTCCTGCGAATCTTCCTTCCCTCCCAGAAATGAATCTCCTATTCTCGATTTTGCCAACAAAGACAATTTTTTTTTTACCCCAAACAATGCCAAATACCCACATACAGAACCAGAATTTTTTCCCGTGTAATGAAAAAACAGAGGTATTCCCACGGAGCCCAACGGATAAAAGAACATACCCGAGTCTGCGAAACCTCAAGAAACCCCAAAATGCAACAGCGAGAGCTTGGAAAGCCTCATTAATGGAGTGCAAGATTCCTTTTTTTTTTTTCTAAGATCAGTTCAGGATATAAAGCGAGCATAGCAACTGTTTTCTGGTGGGAGCTGGCAAAAGAAACTGCCCATGATTTTAAGGAGAAGTCACGCCCATCTTCGGAAAGCCAAAATACACGAGAAAAAAGAAGAAGTCGCGGAGGCAGAGGTGGTGGATCTAAGCCGACGCGCGGGCGTCGGATATGGAGGTCGGACTCAACAGCTGCGACCGGCGGGAGTTCTTGGAGGAATCGGCGCCGCCGATGGGCTGCCGGAGGCAACGTGCTGGAGGCGGAGGGGCGAGAGCGTCTTCGCATGCAGGAGAGAGGGTGAGAGAGGGGAGTGAAAATTTGAAATAAATGAAGAGAGAGGAGTGGAGAGAGAGTAAATGTGGGACCCATGTCTCGGCAGATTCGTTGTGGTTGCTCCTTTGCTTGCGGTCTTGATACGGACGAATTGAGGTTTACGGTCTGCACAGTAATATTTCTGTTTTTGAGAATAATTTCTATTTAGAAATAATTTTTTTTTATTTTATTTCCGGAAATAATTTTTCAATATTTAAAAGTGTTTTATAAGTATCCAAAATTTTTACTTCGGGAACAAAAATGTATTTGATCTGTTGATTCTTTTAATTTTTAGTACTTTTTATTATAATTTTCTTTTTTTTTTTTCGCTTTTTCTTCCATTCTTCCTCTTGGCCACCGCCGTCGGTGGTGATTGGCGAGCGGTCGGGCGAGGTCCAATAAGGCTCAGCCTCGCCCAAATCTGCTAGGCTGAGCGTCACTGGTGGCCGGGCAAGGCTCTGGTGAGCTTGCCGGCACCTCGCCAGGCTAGGGTGAGGTCTGGCAAGCTCATCGGAGCCTGGCGAGGTGCCGGTGAGCTTGCCAGACCTCACTCGGCCACTCACCCATGGCGGTGATGGGGCGGCAATGGGTGGGAGGAGGAAGAGGAAGAAGAAGAAAGGGAATAGAAAACAAGAGAAGAGAGAAAAGAAAGAAAAAAAATTGATTATCATAATTGTTCTTGCAATAGAGAAGCAACTTTTTTTTTTCTTCTTGATTTTACTCCAAATCTATTCTCTCCATAACAAATTTGTTCTCGGGAACAAAAAAATTTACCAAATGCATTTCTATTCCAAATCCGTTTCTAGGAACAAAATAACAGAATCAATTGTTCCCAGAAGCGTTACCATACAGGCCCTTAGTTATTGCAATGTTAGTTTTATTGTCTTGAGCGTTTTGTGAGTTCTTTCGTGGTGCTCGGTGCCGAGAAATTCTTTGGCCATTTCTAGGTTTCCTAGAGGAATCGAGTGAGGTGGGGATTTTTCAATCTAATTCGCCGTTTCAGCTGCAGGAATCGATTGCGATTGACGAGCTCTTGGATACGTGTCCTTGTCGATTCTTTGTTGGCTCTCTGTCGCTCTTACTTTGTTTAGCTTGACGGAACACACGGTTTGTAGGCGGGTTTCGAATTGTCGATTTGGGATTATGATCGCAGGGGAGTATGCGATCTTCGAGAATGTTTTGACCGTATGGGTGTCGCGGTGTTGGGTTTCCGACTCGGATTGGAGTGGGTTTTTTACTTGTGATTTCGTTTCGAAAAGTGCTGTTTCTTTTTGGCTTGTTTTCGTGTCATCGATCATTATCACAGATCGATGGTTGATCAGCTATGGTTGACCTTCGTCACACAGGCCTTGAGTTTCGTTCTGTTTTTCCCTTCGCAATAGCCCCCACACCACTCGCAAAACAGAGGAAAGAGGGAAAAAAAACAGAGAACCTCCACGTACTCAATCCTAAAGAGAGAGACGTGTGCTTTTCATGCTCAACTATCTATCTTGAATTCTTGATGAAGTTTGTGAGGAACACTTTACTTTATGAGAGTGCTTTTCATGGTTCCTCAGGTGACTGCATTGTTATAATCCTGAGGACAATTACGATTAAAACCTGATCTTATTTGAGTGTATAATTGTTTCCACTTGCTAGGGGGGAAGTGAATCGAAGGTTTTCCTTGTCTGTTTGAAGAGCTCGTAGTTTTTGTCGATTTGGGTGTGTTCCTTTTGCATCCAATGAGAAACATGGAGGCCCCAAGAACTTTTGCATCGCTGTTCTTCCATTCAGCATTCTTACGCTACATTTTAATTCCGCGAAAGAGCTCCAGCGCAGCTACATCATGGGAAGGATTGTATGTGCGGATGCAACTTTCTGTCTTTGTTGCTAAAATGCGTGGCTATAGCCCCGCCAAGCATCGTAATTAGCTGCTTCCCGAGCAGCCAGCGTACCTTGCGATAATGAATATTTTGCTTGCGAGTTTATGGCAGTACGTTTAATGTAATGAGGAGCTGCTGTGAAATCCTTTCCTAGTTGTCCATAAATCGCTGAGGATTTGTACGTATTGCCATTGCAGAATTCTTTCAAGAAGTGAACAATTTTTGCCTGATTGAGTGGGAGCTCGCGGGAAAAAACCCAAAAATACCAGACCTGATCCGATTTTTTTCTTCACGTCTTATGCATTTCGGGTCAAATCGGATCGGGTCGGGTCAGAGCGTGACTCTTATGATTTGGGTTGGTTTGGGTAACATCAAACCTTGACCCAACCCATTGGCTCCCTTACTTAAGGGATTTCTTGAAGAGAAAAACATATGGGTTAGTTGAAGCAATTGTTCTTCCAGTTTAGCATGGATAATATGAATTGGGAAGTATTTGCGTTAAGGGAATAAACAAAACCAAATAATTTTCAAATAGAGGAAGCGAATCTTTCTTCGAAAGAAGTGCTTCGAGAAAATATAACTCAAATTTGCTTGTAATATTGCTTATCTACAACTCCAATAACACTTTGTCAGTGTCATCAAAACCCCAAATTTCATCAATCAAGTACTAATCTCTATGCTATATGCAATATAGAATAACAAAAAAGAACCCCACACACACATATCTAGGGGTGTCAAAAATTGAACCGAAAACCAAACCGAAATTTTGTGCATTTTTAGTTCGGTTAACCAAAAAATAACTGTTAACTTTTTTGGTTCAGTTCAGTTTTCGGTTCGATTCGGTTAACCGAACCAAATCGGAATTTTCAATAAAAATTGAACAAGCTCTCTTCTTTATCACATTTTCTTCACTTAGGTTCCAATAAGCAAAGCAAAAATAGGAAAACTAAAAAACCATCCCGAATCAAATCGAACCAAACTGCATTTTCGATTCGATTCGTATTCAGTTCGGGATGATTTCGGTTCGGTTCGATATTATCCCTTGTCGGTTCTGTTCTAACCAAACCATTTACAACCTTACACATATCCATATGTCTCGAGAAAAGGTGGTATAAGGAAAGCACTTTAAATAAACAAAAGGAGGAGTGCGATGATTGTGCATAGAGTGTGTAGATCTAGACTAGACGTTCATTTCATTTCATGAATAATACATGAATGGTGATACTCGAAAGTTGATCTCTCAAATAATTATAGCCACGATTTAATGTCAGTGCTTTTCACGATACATGGTGTTCGTTTTGTGTATACTACATTTATGTGAAGTTAAGGCCTATTATGACCACGCAGAGTTGAGATTTTTTTGCAATTGCTACTTGTGGGGGGGGATGGGGGGAAATTACGGTGGTTTTCCAAGAAAACTGAATTAATAAAGAAATCTGTTGAACTGAATTGAAATCCGACCCGAATCAAATACGAACCCAAAAATGTTGATTCGGTTTTGTTTTCGATTTTGGCTTTTATTATTAGTATTCCTATGTGGATCATCCGCACGATTGAATCAGTATTCCTATTGGAAGCAGAGTCTACATAGTCAAATCTACAAGCATTTGGTAGGCAATCGTGGTTGAAGAAAGAAGCTCTCACCGATCTCTCCCCATCCACTTCGCCCCCATCCCGCGACGAAACCGGCTCCATCATATAGAAAGCGTTGAGCTTGTCCTTTGACAGCAAGGCGACGATCATTTCAAGAGAAAACCCCTGAGGAAAAGGCGGAGCCGGAGGAGGGGGAGGACAGACCGAGGCCAGCAGCGAATGTAGGAGCTACGCGGCCGCAACGGTGTCGTCGGCGTGTGCCTCTCGACCCTGGAGAGAGAGCGGCAGCTGGAAATCGGAAGGAGAGATGGTCGCGAGATTACGAGCGGCGGCGGAAAGGCAGCCGGGCCCGCAAAACGCGTGGCGAACGCACGCATGGTGCGGGACGGCTGGCGGCGAGGGGATGCGTTCGCGATACCCAAGGGACGAGGGAAGGAGATCGGTCGCGTCATCAAGCAATGAATTTACTTTTTCAAGGACTGTTTAATTCGGTTAATCGACCGAATGGATAAAATCTGAATCGAAAAAAAATTAAATTGGTTTTTTTATTAATTGAATTAAAATAAAAATGTAAGAAATTTCAGTTTGATTTGATTTCGATTTCGATTCAATTTTCAGTTCGATTTTTGCAACTTCGGTGAAATGATTATTCCATTCACTGCTCCAAGTGAACCATTCCTTTTCACTTTTAGTTTTCTTCCTCTGCACATGTTTGGTCGTTGCCTTAGAGGCATTGTCCAGTGAATGGAGTCAATCGACATAATTATACTCGATCATCATGAGAATAAAAGATTTTCGCGATGCTGAAAGTAATGGAAAATTGTTAGTTCACGTAAATTGAAAAAATAAAAGGTAAAATTTTTCGAAAGAAAGTTAAAATAAATGTCACTCGTGGAGATGTCAACCACACATTAAAAGAGCTTAGGAGCACCAC
The DNA here is from genome assembly GCA_014182735.1 of Corymbia maculata. Taxonomy (NCBI): domain Eukaryota; kingdom Viridiplantae; phylum Streptophyta; class Magnoliopsida; order Myrtales; family Myrtaceae; genus Corymbia; species Corymbia maculata. Next base: position 3,152,092 of record CM024684.1, on the reverse strand, counting down.
TACGCGTTTTTCTAATAAGATGGATTCATTGTACGTATTTTAGATCTGCACATGAGATGTATTTGATTTTATAAGCTTATTTCTAAGCTCTAAGAAATTTTGCTTTCCTTTTTTCGCAAGCACATCAACAATTTGATTTTTATTAGCTTATGAACTAAAGAACAAAACTAAACAATTTAACCGACGGTACTCATTTTCTCGCTTCTTTTCTTTAACTTTCATGCCCACGTGTTCTTAATACTATTGGTTTTACTATTAGGTAAGTTATTTTAATGACAAATAGTTTCATTACGAGACTTCATGTTCCACTTGTTTATAATTTTATCTGGGCCAATTTGCAATTTTTGAAAGGAAGCAAAAGCAAAGTGAGGCATCATTTCGGTCGTGGGTTGATACTGTTTGGAAACCTCATCGTGCCTAATGATGGGCACCGCAATTTCACATGGGATTTGATGCTTTCTAGAAGTCTATGTAGACTGAAGCACTTTCTCAAGTCCAGGATGGACAAATTTACCATATGGCTAATTGAATCAAGAAGCCCAACCAATGCTTCACAACCATAGTCGTTAACCAATTAACAAATCGTTGATATTTTCACAAAGGGACTTATCAGGATCTAAGTTCGTGGAAGTTCGAAAAGAGCTGGGCATCACAAGCAGGATGAAGGCAGTAGATGTCGAGGGAGGGCATTAGAAATCAACATGCACTACCTAGACTACTATGTAGCAGATAATAAGGCAACTAGCAAAAATATATGAAATAAATGCTTTCGTGAGAAAATGAAGATGAGGAGCTCTTTTAAGTCATACGTGAAGCTAGGCTCCTAGAGTTAAGGTTTGCGTCTTTCAAAGTTTGTGGGCTTCAAACTTTCTGGCTGGCACAGAGCGGTGCTATGGACATGTATGGATGGCTATGCATGGTCGGTTGAGGAGAATTCGCATATTATGGGAAAACTATTAACAATTATTCTTACTCTTAGTTACACGACAGATTGATTGCAATCCTTATATGCGCGTTTATAAATAACATAAAGTACAATTTCCAAGCCAAAATCATGATATTTATGAAAAAGTTATAAGTGACATAACCACATTTTGAGGAAAACAATACTATCTTTCCAAAAAATAAATAAAATGGTTTACTAAGTATCGTTACACCCGAAATAGTAGACATTTCTAGCTAGGACCGTAATTGGTGATTTCTGCAGCCCTCTTGTGCTTAGTAGGTTGATACTTCCAATTCTGTTATCCTAACAATTCAAGAAAAAATGGGCATTCATGATCCAGATCAGCTCTCAAACGTCCCAAGAATGAAGTAAAGCAGCTGTTTTCATTACTATGATGGACAGCTCCCATTCATGAAGCATGATGCAATGCAATTGGCTTGAAGAACGTCCCTGTTGCATCGATATCCTAGATATTTGATTTGGATCTGACACCCTTGCCAAAATTACAGTGAATTTCCTGATCATTTAAAGTATCAAGGGCATGAGAAATTGTCATCACCAAATGAAGAACAAACAGAAGGATGCAAATACGATACGTAAAGACACTGATTGATGGTACGAGCATGTGAGAGGGTTATAGGCGTGACAAAAAAAGAAAGAAAGAGCACAGCATGATTCCTACCAGATTTTCCACCGTACAGGATGTTGCTTTTGACAGGATCAAGGCCATAATCCACCATCAGATTGAGCGATCTATGTATTAGCATCTCAATTGACAAACAGAGTTGCATATAGATCCACGGAAAATTGAGATTCATCATCTTAACATTGGTGTCCTGGATTTTAGAAAAGTAAAAGTCATATCAAGGTGCCTCCCGTGTTCTATTAATCCATGACAGAATAAGTGGACATAAGCTGCTAAAAATGCAATCATAGCCTCATAGACATGAGTAGTTGCCATGATCAATCAATTGTTAGAAGTGTCACTCCACATTGGTTGAATAAAGAGTTTTTGTAGTGGTTAATACATGCAGTCTACCTCTAATTTTGGGTGAAGCTTTTCCTAACAAGTGATGAAGTTCTTTTTTATGATACATGAATGAATGAAAGAAACATATTACCAAACTATATTGAAGTTGAAAGAAGGTAATACTCTGTTTGCATAGGAACATATTCATATTATGTCAAGGATAAAGAGTCTTACTTTGTGACTGATGACATATAATGACATGCACGTACTTCGAAGGCATTCTTATCTATTTTCATTCCCACCAGGATCACAAGCAAGATGATGCTGAGGCATTGCATTCGCTTAGTAGACCAATTTCCCGGAGATTACTTGAAATAAGACAGAGACAATAAGACATCGACACAAACCCATGCCAAACTGAAAATACTAATGGGAAGTGGGTACTCTTAACTAAATATGATACTTTACCTGCTATATTTACATTTACTGGGAAACACGGATAATCTCTAGAATATGATCTTTGTCATGCTGCTTTCACGCAAATATTCATAATTATACATGGGGCATATGTGTTCTCCATCATTCAGGTATTCTCTGTTTAATGATAATAAAAGAACATGATTTCTCTCATCAGGATTCAAAGACAAGCATCAAATGATCATTAGTGCCTCAAGATTACAGCTGTAGTTGGAAGTCCTCACTTCTGATGCAGTATCAATTAAGCTCTCCACAGACGTAAATATCATATGCACAGCTCCTCCCACTTCATTTCAGTGCCAGAAACAGCTGGGTGATACCCAAGCTCTGAAGATTTTTTGTCCCCACCAACCTCCAAGCCAGAAATGGTGCACATTTATGGCTGAAACCACAACTGCTTATTGCAGGAGTGAGTTTCCAATTCAGTTCAGTGGCAGCTGAAACAAAACATCTTGATTTGAGAAGTAGTTCAATAAAAGATAGCATTTAGAGATCTAGATCAACTCTCAAACATTCAAGGACTGAAGCAAATCACCTTTCTAGTTGCCCATTGATTATTTGTCATATTTATCCAAAAGACATGAAAGCAATGCAGTTGATGATGTTCTCCATACTTCTGGTTTAGATTTGACACTGTTATCCCCAGTACAGGGAACATCCTCTGTTTGCTTAAAGCCTCTGAGGTGTAGACATTGTCATCACCAAACAATGACCGAACTGAAGGAGGAAATTGCGAATGATAACGATGACTAGTAAAGGCAAGATATAAAACAAGGAAAGAGTGGCTACATGATTTCCATCAGGTTTCCTACAGTTGATGATAATACTTTCAGCATGATCAAGGCCATATATCTAACTTCAGATAGAGCAGGCTTCATATTTGGCATATCAAGTGATGAACAAAGTTTATATAGATTCATGGAGATTCATCATCTTGAGATTAATGTCCTATCTTTGAGAAAATGCAGAAAATGTTTATGGTCACCGCCTATTTCCATGACAAAATAACGAATCAATCAATAATCACTCATGCATGAGCAGTTTCCAGAATGCAACAGAGAGTGGATTTCTTTTCTTCCTTCTGCATAAATGGGACAACCATGTAGCGAAAGAAAATCAACTTTAATAGAGGTTGGAGAAAAGTATTATTTACACAAGTGCAGATTGAAATCATGTTGAGGATGAAGAATCTTGACTGAAAACATCGAATAGACTCTTGGAGTCATCCTGATCTTTTTTATTCTCATCTCATCATGACCACAAGCCAGATAACGCTGAAGCTCTACATTTACTTGCTCCAACAACTTTCCCCAGTTCCAAGAAATAAGACGGAAAATCATAACACGTCAAAGAAAACCCCCATGCAAACTAAATATACCAATGAAAGCAGGTAATCTCAACAGGAAAGCGGTAGTTTTCTTGCTCTTTTTACGTTTAGAAGGAGATTTTAGCAATCTCCACAGCCTGTAATCCGAATCTTCTTTACAATTCTTTCATGCAGCGTAGTGTCCTCATCTCTATTTTTTTGATGTCGTTTGCGTCACATTGTATCCGGTACCATCAAATGTAAAATCCAACTTTAGCCTGTGAACCTTACAACTTTTTGCTGCTCTTTCCCACTGGAATCATGTCCTGTCATGTGCTAAAGAGTCTGGTGGTATGTGACTTGCACCCATCAATATCAAAGCATTCCGGGGGGTTCTATACAATTATGGAATCGATTTTATCTAACCTCTCTCAATTATTGTCAATCAATAGCTTCAGATGCCCCAAGCTTGAACGTTCCAGTTTTTGTTGAATGTGCTTCCGTCCAGATATGTTCAACACTTCCAGAGATTTCAATTGGCCAAGGCCTGGTATCTCACGGAGATCATCCACCTTTCCATCGTAGCTTTGCGGGTCCATGTATCTCAACGACTCTAAATCTTCAAAGTCGTTGAGGTCGGACAAGTCTGTGCTTGTGGATACGTCCAACTTTCTGAGGCATTTCAAAGCTTCCAGGCCATCCAATTTCTTCAGCCCATAGCATTGCAAGAGCTCTAATTCCGACAAGTATTTCAAATTGGAAAAATTGGGCATCCATTCTAATTGGGGACATTTCCAAACGCGAAGTTTCTGTACGCAGGAGGGAAGCTCTGGGATGCTTTGAAGAGACATGCAAGAGTGAAGGGTGAGCTTCTTTAGATGCCTTAGGTGAGAGAGTGATGGAAGCTCGTCACTCTGACAGGTGAGCTGCAGGGATGATAAGCTAAAAGGAAGTTTTGGCAATGACTGAAGCTCACTGCAGTAAAGTAAATCGAGGTCGTCGAGAGTAGAAAGCTCGCTGATCTTTTCCGGCAAGCGAGAAATTTTTGCCCTACCTAAACGAAGGGTTTTTAGAGAAGACAATCCGCCTATATCAACAGGAATTTGCCCTTTAAGTTTATGGCAGCCTGAGGCATCTAACTCTTGGAGGCATTTCAATTTTCCAATAGTCCTCGGTAACTTTTCTATCTTGCTGTGAGAAATTCTCAGAATTTTCAACTTGTTCAACTGCCCAATGGATTCAGGTAATTCATCAATCCTTGTAGATGACAAGTCCAGCTCAACGAACTCTCCCAACTTCTCAATTGAAGAAGGGATCCATTTTAACATGTAGCAGCCTCCCAACAACAAACGCTCTAATTTCCCAAGGGCCTCGAAGCAGTCTGGAAGTTCTTGTAATTTTTTACAGGTGCTCAAGTTCAGGGACGACAAATCTACGAGATGGCTTATTGAGTTGGGAACTCGAGGCAGTAGATGACAAGCTACTGCACTAAGCCTGGTCAAGTTCTTCAGAGATCCTATCCATGGAGGAACTTCTTGTATATTAGTCTCGTCTACAATTAGTTCCTTCAATTTTTCTAGTTGTTCTAGTTCGGTGGGTAGCTTCTTGAGACTCCCACAGTTCCTCAAGTTCAAGGAAATGAGGCACTTGACATCTCCAATAGAAGCGTTGATTTCCTCCAAATTCTCGCAACTTTCTAGGATTAGCATCTCTAAACTTGTAAACCTAGAGAGATTAGGGGTGCTCTTTAAATCGGAGGACCCGGAAAGATTGAGAACTTTCAGCTTCCCCATCTATAAGAAAAGGACATGTTCCAAGATTAGTAGCTGGAAACAAAATAAGTTTTCATCAAATGTAATAAAAGAGATTGCTTCCTATCTTTACCTTGATTGAACTCCATCCTCCCCAATTTTCACAAATCTCACCGCTTGATAAATCAAGTATGAGTAATTTCTCCAAATGAAAATTGATCGCCTCGAAAGAATCAAGACATTTCTCCCACTTTAACCATCTCAACTCAGAAAGTGATCCCTCGAAGTCTCCAGCAAAATCTGCTGCATTCACATGAAGGAACTTCAGGTTAGGCAATCCTTCAAAGCTTTCTGGGTTCATGACCTTGTTGGAGCCACTTTTGTCCAGATGCAGGGCCTCGATATTCTTATTTTCCTGCAACAAAAAATTAAGGATTGTAATATCGCCTAAATTATCTCATTTAATCCAACACACTTAATTATCCCATTTAATCTAACATGATGTTCTGGAACAATATATAAACAATAATTTGCCTTACTTTTAAATTTGGACGTAATTTGATATGTAAGTCAATAAATCTAACTCACCAATCATCAACTTCATTTTTTTCTTTTGAATTATAATGTTTCTATTAATTATAAAATAAGAGTTATGGAAATAATTTATCAGTTAACCTATGAATTTAACTATGCACATCTATAATCTATTATATATAATTATCTTTACAGAAGTGAATTCTTGACATAAATACTTATTGATTCTTGTAACGGCATTAACGTGTTACCTATTATTATACAGTTTATGTATTAATTGAACATTCTGAAATTAAATTTTGTAGCATATGTAGCATTAACATACGTAGGCATTTAATAGAGTGCAGCTCTTGGAGTAGTGACTTCTCTTTTAATACCCAAGTTTTATAAAATTCAAGCAGTCGTAGGATTCCCTCTTTTGGGATTCCTGGGGAAAGACCGATTACTAGTTAATTCATGGGTAAAGCCAAAGAAAATGCGATAAGGGGATTTTCTTTTTTCCATAAAACTCCATTGCTATTTCTAGACAATCACAAACACATTTTTGAATGCCGTAAGAGTTTCCCCTCTTCTGATTACGTTATTATCTTACTTAAATGATATCTGAATAAGTAAATTTTCAAACCTGTGCGATGCTTGGTCTTCAACATGTACTATAGTAAAGAGCAGTACCCAAACCTCTAGAAGATGATGTTAAAACAATAAAAGAGCAACGTAAATAGAGTAAACAATGCACAATTGTAATAGCGTTTTTTCCGAGCCTCATAAGTTTTACGTCATACGCATCAAAGATGATCTGCGGAATAGTCACGAGTGCATACTTTCCAAGAATACAGCTTTTACGGAGAAAATGCTAACATCATCTTGAGAATGGTCAGAGATCTAGAGCAATATAAACATAAACAGTAATCATGTGGAGAACTACCACTAGAGAACATGGGAGAGGTCAAAAGTAGACAAAATTGTTACCTTGATTCGTAGAACTTTGAGAGCTTCCTCGCCCCATAGTCTGCTGCAATCCCAATGCTTCTTGTCTACCGGACGAGCGATAGCTCTACCTAGATTTCTTAATTGATTATGCATTCTCAACTTATTCTTTTCATCAAATTTTATTAATAAACGTTTAATCATTTTTTGCAATCCAGACAATGGGTAAAGTCTGAGATCAACCCACAAGTAGATGGCAATTCTTCTGTCAGTTCCAACCAAAAAACAAGCTATATCTAGAAACATATCTTTTTCCTGAGGTTCCAATGTGTCAAAACTTATCCGCAACTTGTCATGTACAGTTGGATTAGGTGCCTTCCTCAATTTATCCAGCATCTCTTTCCATTCATCTTGATTTTCGTTTCCCTTGAGAGCTGAACCTATAACAATGAGAGCTAAGGGAAGCCCTCCTGTGGTGGCAACAATTTCACGAGAAAGAGTTGCGAATTCTTTTGAAGGTGGTTTCCCATCAAATGCATAATTGCTAAACAAAAGCTGAGAGTCATTGCTGTTCATTTCTTGGAGTTCATAACAATGAAACATGGCCTTATTTGGCCATGTAACAGCCATATCTCGGCATGTAAAAATGATCCTACTTCCTGCCATGAAACTACAATCTCCAATCAAATTATTGAGGTGGTCTTTATCCACATCATCAAGAAAGATGAGTACCTTCTTTTGTTTACAACTGGATTGGATCCTATTAATTCCTTTATCAGAATCATAAACTTGATGGTGATGAATTTTTAGTAAATCTGAGATTAGCTGAGACTGTACATCCTTGATATCCTTGCTTTTGATTGTTTGTCTAATATCCTTGAGATAGCTACGGTGCTCAAATTTGTCAAAAAGATTCTTATAGATGATATTTGCAAGAGTTGTCTTACCAATACCACCTATTCCATAAATGCCAATAATTTGAGTCTCGGGATAAGTGGTATCTACCAATTTCATAACGTCAGTCACATGATCATCAATTCCAACCAAGTTCACGGGAATACTTGGTTGAAAATCTTCTTGCTGCTTGCTCATTACAATTTCTACAAGTTTATTTACCAACACCGCTTCATGCCTGTCAGCCAACACAACATATGGTAAGTTATTGATGGCTCCATAAAACAAGGATTAAGATGAATAAAAATATTCTTTTTTCAACAAGGATATGTTAAAAGAAGATAAACGAAGTACCCATCAGCAAATTTCTCTGATTCTAATACGCTAGTGTTAGCTGCTTCTTCGAGCGCTTTCTGTCCTTGTTGCTTGAGCTCGTCGTCAAAACGATGCTCACGGCTTTGGAAGGCATCTCCAAAGCTCCCCAATAGGCATCGTACATCCGCAGGTGTCACCTTGTAAAGCACGGGCAAGACTATTTGTCCATTGCTTTTCTTGCACTTCATTATATGAATGAGCTTGCGGAGGGACCACGTGCTGGCAGCTTAATTTGACGAGATTACTGGGATTGAAGATTGCGTAATGGCACTTATAAGTCTTTTTTCGACGTTCTCTCCCACCGGAAGGTCCTTATCATCTCTGAACACGAAGTTTGGATGGAAACTCAGACCCACATCGTTGAGTCTATAGTAAAGGTGATCAATGAAGCCCTTGCGAGTATCGGGGCCTCTAAAGCTCAAGAATACATGATAATTGTTTCCTATCACAGGGTTGAGCGAGGCAGATTGTCCACAATCACTTGCTTCCGGTGAGGTCAAGGAACTAGAGGCTTTAGGATCCTCATGTCGGCCTGAAGTTGTACGTGGGTCCGAAATAATATGTTCTTGAAACTCCACCGTCCTCCCATGCTTCTTCTTACCATAGAAGGACCCAGCCACAAAGAAAAGAATGGGTGGGAAATAAAGTCAGTAAAGTCTCATTTTGCTCTTTGAAGGTGAGGGAAAGTACAGGGAATTCCTTGTCAACCTGGATGTGTATAATTTAATCTCTCGAAGCGAGCATAATTTAGTGACAGAATTCTCTTCTTTCTCTCTCGCGAAAGCACACAGACAATGAATTACAAAAGGAAACACAGAGAACGAGAGAGAGAGAGAGAGAGAGAGAGAGAGAGAGATCCCGCTCGAAATTCACCTGTTGCTGTTGACTGATGACGATGTTGAACTGATAGTTCATAACGTCGACAGAAGCAGGTAGCCCACAGTCACTTCGTACTGGTAAGATTAAGGAACTAGAGGCTCCAGGATCCTCGTGCTGTAGGACAGAAGTTGTGCGTGGGGGCAATATGATATGTTCTGGAGGCTCCAGCATCCTCCCATTCTTCTTGCCAAGGTAGCACCCAGCCACAGAAAATAATGGGTGTGAAATAAAGACAGAAAGTCTAATTTTCTCTTTCAAGGCGGGGGGAAAGTACAGTGATTTGCTTGTCAACCAGGAAGATTACTCTTATGCATATTTTTAATTTCTCAACTTGAGCTTAATATAGCAACAGAGGGGCAAAATGGCCAGAACAAGAGAGAGAAAGAGAGAGAGCTCGAAATTCACCTGTTGCTGTTGATGGGACGTCTCCTGCTGTTGGAAATTGGTAATCCATTTTCAGCAAAATCTGGAACCTTCTTGCTTAATCATGAAGAGAACAAGAAGTGTTCAAATTGAAGAGGACAACTTCAACTCAAATGCGAAGGCTGCTTAACCATGAAGAAAGAAGAATCAAGAAAAATGGAGAATTAGAACCAAGCAACGTACACCTTGCAAACTAGAAGCATCCTCAATGGCGGTGGTTAGTTGAACCTTAAAAACTTACGTGGGAATGCAAGCAAGCAGCAGCAAAATAAACCTTGAAGAAAAGTCAAGAATAGCGGCTGAAGAAGCAACTGAACGTGGGCAACAGGAAGTCAAGTGGAAGAAGGAAAGCTTCAGTCAAAAGTTGAGGTCAATTATCTTGGAAAAGAAGAAAACACTATGTCGGTTGTAAATGCCTATAAATAGGCTTGTAGTTCATCATTTGTAAGTGTGTGAGGCTTAGGCCTCCACCGTGCATATGTGTGTGAGGTTTAGACCTCCACTTGCGTGTGGGGTGTCTCCTCCACCAACACCTTCTCCAATTATTGTAAAATAATTTCTATAAACTAGTGAAATTATTCTTGTCTCTTGAACTATCCCATCTCATCCCTTGTCCATCCTATATCAAATACATACTATGCACATAATACACTGGTACACATCAAAACACAAACTATCAACCATATTAAAACCACGCTTCCGCACACATTCAACATGGTATTAGAGCCAGATTCGCCCAGGTTTGTAACTGAGCCAGGCGTAAGGAAACATGAAGCCAGAGCTAGGCACATTTGGATGGATTTGGGCGTTTGTCCTTACCATCCTCAACTAAAGTCAAGGCCAGAGCCCGAGTGAGAGCCAATAGAGCCGAAGCCGGATCCAGAGCCAAAATCCAAGCCGGAGCTAAAGCCAGAGCCTACGAGAGTCGGAGCCAGAGCCCGAGCTAACAACCACAACTAAGAGTAATTTTGATGGCCCGAGACATATGGGACATCATTGAAGAAAAGACATACACATTCAAGGTTGGTGCAAGTGTTCTAAAAAAAATGCAAGGGAACGTGGAACGAAGACAAAATAAAAGGCATGGGACAAACTACATAAAGAATTTCAAGGTACGTCCAAAGGTTTGTGATACAAGGTTTGGAGTACCTCGAAAATGGATTAAGGGGGAGTGTTGGAAATTGGTAATCCATTTTCAACAAAATCTGGAACCTTCTTGCTTAATCATGAAGAGAACAAGAAGTGTTCAAATTGAAGAGGACAACTTCAACTCAAATGCGAAGGCTGCTTAACCATGAAGAAAGAAGAATCAAGAAAAATGGAGAATTAGAACCAAGCAACGTACACCTTGCAAACTAGAAGCATCCTCAATGGCGGTGGTTAGTTGAACCTTAAAAACTTACGTGGGAATGCAAGCAAGCAGCAGCAAAATAAACCTTGAAGAAAAGTCAAGAATAGCGGCTGAAGAAGCAACTGAACGTGGGCAACAGGAAGTCAAGTGGAAGAAGGAAAGCTTCAGTCAAAAGTTGAGGTCAATTATCTTGGAAAAGAAGAAAACACTATGTCGGTTGTAAATGCCTATAAATAGGCTTGTAGTTCATCATTTGTAAGTGTCTGAGGCTTAGGCCTCCAACGTGCATATGTGTGTGAGGTTTAGGCCTCCACTTGCGTGTGGGGTGTCTCCTCCACCAACACCTTCTCCAACTATTGTAAAATGATTTCTATAAACTAGTGAAATTATTCTTGTCTCTTGAACTATCCCATCTCATCCCTTGTCCATCCTATATCAAATACATACTATGCACATAATACACTTGCACACATTAAAATATAAACTATCAACCATATCAAAACCACGCTTCCGCACACATCCAATTTTTCAACACCTTCCCAATGCCATCAGAAGCAAATGTCCCGTGATCACTTCGTTCTGTTGAGGTTGAGGAGCTAGAGGCTCTAGAAATGGCCCTCCCATTCTTCTTCTTACCTAAGAAGTATCCAGCCACTAAGAAAAGAACGGGTGTGATATAATGCCAGAAAGGTCTCATTTTGATCTTTTAGGAAGGAGGGAAGTCTACCAAGAGGATTACTCAACAATTGTGGATAGTTTTGAGCACGAAGTGATTCCTTTCTGCACCACATTTATAGGGTCGCCATGAAAGAGACAAAAAGGAAAGTAGGAAGCATGGCATGAAGATGAAGTGCGAGATTGAGCTTGACTAGTGATTCATAAAATATTATTTGTAGTGGAAATCTAGAGATGCTTTCACATTTTGAGGACTCTAAGACGCTCCTGGAGTTCTGTCACGGACATGCTTGTTAATTGACTAAAACTAATTCTTCAGTCAATGCCTTCTTGTGGCCTTAACCTATATGATTATTCCTATTGGCTCTCAGGAGTCACCGTTTCTTTTTCTTAGAAGTAATTACAATGAACTAATATAATTGATGTCATTAGAAAATAAACTGGCTGATTAACCTGGATTTCGCAAAGTCATTGCCTTGTAGGCATTATCCAGTGAATGATCAATCCCTTCACTACTCCAAGTGGGCCTTTCTCTTGTACTTCTATTAGCCTTCCTCTACTCGTTCTTGATGGCATTATCCTCGGGAGCCTGTGCATCAAGGAGCAAGTCTTATATACATGCGCTGCATATGAGCCCCTTTAACCTCAACCGTTAAATCATGAGTGTCCACATTATTCATTGGCTGAGATGAAGTAGGTTCGTATGTTTTAAGCACATACAAGAATTTAGTACTAAGCCTTGGCATCACTTCAGGGAAATACAGCCGGTGGCGGTTCTTCCTCTGTGTTCTAATCAGAAGCTATTGGTATGTGGAGAGTACTCTTGCTGTTTAATTCGGAAAGGCCATGAAGAAGCCTTCTTGTTGCCCGAGGAGGAAAAGAAAAATCAAGTTGAGCGTATGAAGTGGTTAGCCTGAGAGCAATATTAGTCTCATGCTTAAAAGTCTTTGCCTTCTTGTGGACCTCGGCCATCAAAGAAAATTGGACAAGTTAATTAATGATTTGAGTAGATTTAGTTATAGCGTAAGAGGCTCAACCGGTGAAGTGGAAATCCTTGTGGGTCTACCATGTCCTTTCATAAATTACTTCTGTCTTGTCTAGTTATTTTGGAGATGCTTGGTACTAGTAGATTAACTAGTTCTTTCTACAGCCAAAAAAGATCAGTGATTTGTTGTTCAAGCAGAGAGCACCTGCTTGCCTTCCTGGGAGACTGAAAGAGACTTGTCACTAATCTAGAGGGAACCCAGTCAACGTTCTAAAAAATGAACATAGCAAGAAGAGCTACCAATTCTACAGCAAAGCGGTCCGATAGTGACAAAAATAAGAAGGAAAGGGCTTAATACAAGGACAAGAATCCACATTACTCTAGACAATATATACAACAATTGTTGCTCCTTGCTGGAGAAAAGCTATCAGTAGCTACCTTGGCGTTTTCTGTTGACTAAAGTTTTGATAGTTAATTGACTCAAAACTTATTCCTATTGGCTTTCAGGAGTCATCATCTTCCTCGATGCGCGATTAGTCCTTGCCTTCTAGGCATTGTCCGGTGGCGCTTCCATCTTGGCGCTAACTGGAGTCAATACTCATGGGAGGATGGTTTAACCTTTATATCGCAAAGCAAGGAAATAAAGAAACGAAAGTAATAGCTATACTGCCTATAGACCCATGCTACGCACGCATGAAGAACTAATATTAAAAGACCCCCGTCGGACGTTCGAAGAACTAATATAAAAAGACCCCCTTTGGACGTTTTGTAATTTGCATGTGCAGTTGGGTGAAAAAGTAATATAAAAAGACCAAGACCTCCAAGCAAATTTGTTTGTTTTTTGCATCTGAGTTAGGCATTCCATTATTTCCGTGACTCGCCCTCATCTATATTCAGCCATGTAGAAAATGCTTTGAAAAAAGTCTCACTGTTTGCTCAACAAAGTGAATGATAGAACCATCGAGCAAATATATATTTCTCATGGAGAATGCCCATGCCAACCACTCACTAAAAGTGCTTTAGAGCACTACTTTACATTTATCTAATAAGAGAGATTCATTGAATCTAATTTAGATCTATACATGAGACCATGCTTGATTTTATAAGCTTAATTTTAAGCTGTTAGTAGCCTTCGATGAGCAATTTATGATAATCAGCACCAATCATGCCATGTAGAATGCCAATTTCTACATTAGCGATTTTTGGCTAAAATTTATAGATGAACTACATTGGAAAATTGTGAAAATATTTATAATTCAATTGGTCAAATTGAAAAGTTTAAAACTGAATTAGTACAAGTGAAATATGTTTAAGGTTTTTTTTGGTAACTTTTCCAATTAGTAAATGACCGATAGCAGCACATGCTTATAATAGGCTTCTTAGGACTAGGGGGGAGTGGTTCCAGGTTCCTTACAGGTTCTGCTTGGAACCTGGAATCTATCCTCGGGTACAGGTTCCTCATTTTTTTGAACCGGGAACCTACCCGTCGAAATCTGGAACCTAGAACCTACCCTTGCACAGGTTCCGGTTCCGGTTCCAGGGTCCAACAGGTTCTTTTTTTTTTTTTTTTTTTTCATTTAAGTGGAACCGGTTCCGGTTTCGAAAAAAGAGGAACCGGGAACCGGAACTTCCCTTCCTAGAACTGGAATCGTGATCATCCCTTTCAACTTGGCAAATGAAGCATGCCGCACCTGCAAGAAAAATGAAGCATGTTTAAAATAATTGGCGAAATCAAAACTTGAATGATTCCATGACCTAACAAACCCCTTAAACCACCCCAAAAGAAAAAAAGGAAACTTTTTCTTAATTTGTCATGTCTACAAGTTGATCAAATGCTCCAACACCATTGAGGCCATGTTCGGCTCGTGGTCATGGAATCAAGAAAGGGAATCCGATTCCAAGAAATCAAATTCCTTAAAATAGATTTTCATTTTATTGTTCGGTTCATCTTTAAGAATCAAAGGAGATTGTTCAATGTTAATTCAAAAAAAAGCCATCTCGGCACTCCATTGCACATCCTTCTTCCTATTCTTATCTTTTTAGTGACAAGGAAGCAATTGTATCTGCACAAATTTTCGAAACAGGTAGGCAAACTCCAGCTGCCAGCCCTTTAAACAATTTAGGGAATGCAATAACGTGCAGCTATGAACTCACATTGATTCCCCACCTTTGACAGTGTGACCAATGCAAACACTTGACAAGAAACTTTACAACATGTATGGTCTGATTAAGACTTCTCTAAGATCCTCGGATAAAACTGCTTGATTTCTTGCTTTCCAAATCAAGTACACACGCATTCTGGACCATACTCCAGCTATAAATCTTCAAAAATCTCAATTACTAATCCACTTTAGCTCATGTTATACATTTATGAATACTATATAGTGCTTAAGGCACAAACTACCAAAGCCAACTCTCTCTAGCAAACATCTCTAGAAGCATGGTTGCACAGGAAAAGAAGATACCAAAGCCAACTCTCTGTAGCAAACATCTCTACAAGCATGATTGTGCAGGACAAGAAGATGCATTTGACACATGAAGAATGGTACTTAAATGTTGGGGCACACTTTCTCTTGAACTCTCTCCATCTCCATCTCCCTCCCTCTCCATTGCTTATTTTTTATTAGCGGGGCACACTTCCTCCCGCTATTTATTAGTAAATTAATTTTCCTAACAAAAAACTATAAAATTGAGTGACCCAAACAGCATAATCAAATAGCTAATGAACATCCTAAACAGCACAAAACGAAGCAACGAGAATGTACAAATCCTTTGACTGAGCATAAACCAAACCAAACAACCACAACTCGAACCGTTCCAGCACATACAAATTGAAAGTCGAAACCCCAAAACTTCCGGAACGAAGCACGCGCAAGATTAACCCAAAGTTCACGGATACAGAACACGATGATTGGAACGTATTACGCAACCAATGACCGGATTTTTTAACGCAAAAGAGAAAGAAAAAGACGACCCAA
Organism: Corymbia maculata; assembly: GCA_014182735.1. Taxonomy (NCBI): domain Eukaryota; kingdom Viridiplantae; phylum Streptophyta; class Magnoliopsida; order Myrtales; family Myrtaceae; genus Corymbia; species Corymbia maculata. The sequence goes on along the minus strand of CM024684.1, from coordinate 3,136,621 downwards.
GACCCCGAAACTTCCACTTCTTCCTTCATATCATGCACACCGAACCACACATTCGTTTATACCAGGGGATGGACAATGCGTCAACAAGCAGAGCCTAATAAAGATATACAAAGGGGGGAAGCAAGAAGATATACCGAGATCGACGAACAACCTTGCGTTCTTGAGACGAGTAGAAACCCAAGTCTCGAGCTTTTCTCCAACAAAAGATGTTGCCGAAAGGCAAGGAAAAACCGCATGAAGATCCACGAGTGCTGGTCCGGGATCTTGAAGGAAGACTCAATCTTTACTCCGCTTGCCACTTAGAGAGGGAGGGAGATGGAGATGGAGATGGAGAGAGTTCAAGATATTTGTGTTTGTGTGATAGAAATTGTCAATTGGGGATTTTTTTGGAAGGGGGAGGCTGGACCAGTTCCGGTTCTAGTTCCGGTTCCCGGTTCCGGGAAATGAGGAACCAGGAACCGGAACCGGTCCCCCTAAAACCGGGAACTGAACCGGACCCTCCGATTCGGTTCTCCGGTTCCCGGTTCTACTCGGGAACCGTGCTCACCCCTACTTAGGACATCAGCCCTCGACTGTGCAGTAAACAAATGCCTAATCACTTGATGCCTTTTCTGGATTGCTGTAATGAGATATCAATTGGAACTACTTGACACAAACATAACTTGGGGTAGTCCAATCTTGGTGCCGTATGAAGTCAACCGACCTGAGATGATTTTGTTATTATTAGGAAAATTCATCATTTCAGCCTTAAATCTTTAAACCTTTTAATTGATCTAATGTTAACACCTTTCCATGAAAATCCAATCAAGTCCTCCTCGCCATTTGTAGCCTGAATTTATTAATATAGGGGTCCAATCATTACCAACAATCTTAGATGGCAACCAGAGAAATGTCATAATGTATATAGTAAGATTCCATTTGTTTCGCAAAAAATAATTACTTATTAAATATTTTTCCAAAACTAATAGCTTATATCTCTTACAAAAATAAATAAACGAAATTTTTCATTATTCATAAAAATATTTGGGCATAAATTATTGTCGGTAATAAAATATTTTTCATTAACTAATTATTTCAATCAATCATTTTTAAGAAAATTTTTTCCAATCATTTATTTTTTGTGAAACAAATAGAATTTAAAGCTCCGTTTCCTTAGCAAAAAACTTTTTATGGAAAAACATTTTCCTCATTTTTGGGCATTTGGTTCGCTTAGAAAAATGATTTAAGAAAAAATGTTTTCCTTATCAAGGAAAACCTACTTAAAGTCAGTAAAATGATTTCCCTCTTGGAAAAACTAGAAAACATTTTTCAAAATATAATTAAATATTGACACTTAGATTTGAAACTCCATGCTTGGGCATTAAAACTCTAACGTTGATTCTTAGGTCTCGGCATTCAGGATCAAGTCTCTCATGGTTGGGCTCGGTCGCCCATGCTCAGGTACATGAAGGTTGGGCGCGAACCCCTGGTGCCTATGCCCGATTCCTCAACACCCAAGCCTAGGTCCATAAAGGATGTGCTTGGGTCCCCCACACTCAAACTCTGGTCCACAAAGGCCTTGCACAGGTTCTTAGCACTCGGGTTCGAGTTCTTAATTAATGAAATGTTCATTCTTATAAAAGTATTTTCAAATGAAACATTTAATAATTTTTTTAATTCAAATTTTTAATTGTTTTTCCTTTTTTTTTTTTTTTCTTTCTTTCTTGGCTATTGGCTGGCCCCGAGCTTGTCCCTCATCTGTAGCTGATTGCTGGCCATCACCATGGCTGGCCACTACCCCAGGAAGAAGGGAAAGGAATAAGAAAAAAAATTAAAATTTTGATTTTTTGGTCATTTTTTCCTAGAAAATCTAATTTCCCTATTAAATGGAGGAAAATATTTTCTAAATTATTTTTAGGCTTCAGGCAAACACCAATAAATATTTTTATTTTTCTAGAAAATGACTCATGGGAATTCAAAAACGTCATATTTTTCACGAGACAAACGGAGCCTAAGAATGGCACATTTTCCTTTAGATTTTTGATTGATGGGTTAGCCAGATGGACATAAAAGTTTAGATGTGTGCTGATATCTCCAAAGTAACTGACAAGTCTAATATTCCATTTGCCCAATAATTGCACTGTGTTTGGAGATTGTAAATTTGATAAAGCTCTAGTAAACTTTTAATATTATTGGTAAGCAAAATTTGACTGTAAGTTATTTATCCAGTTAACTATTTTTAACTAACCAACGAAATAACCAATTTTGTCATTCTTTTTTTTTTTTTTTGGTCGGTAATTTTGTCATTCTGAAATGTGGTATTTAATAGTAGATTACCATGTACTTCTGAATTTGACAAGTGGGCTCGTCATTTAAGTCAGGATTATGATTTTATTACCGTCATATTTAGTTGTAGGTTACCGACTGCTTTAAAATTCACAAGTAGGATCTTAATCTAAATAATTCTTCAACAAGATAACAATATTATCATCCTAAAATGTAGTAACTAATAGTAAAATTCAGTATGCTATAAAATATTACAAATGGGACTGTGAAGTAGTTAGTAATTTACGAATTAATTAATTAATTAATTGCCTCAACGTCGAATAGTAGATTACAAATTACTTTCAAATTTTAAAAGTGGGACCCATCATTTGATAAATAATTTGTCAATGAAATAGTGATTTAGCATCCTCAAATCTAGTATCCAGCAGTAGATTACCAACTACTTCGAAAATCTTATGAATGGGCTTGACAAGTAGTTCGTAGGTTAACCCATGGAATAATGATTTTACAACATTTAGTTGTATATTAGCTAGTAATTTATAGTTTTACAAGTGAGCCAATCAATTAAGTAGCATATTGAGATTTTGTAAAATCAATATCAATTGTTCTAAAAGCTTAAGCTGGACTTATTGCTTTAATATCATATGAGATTTTGTGACATTACTTCTAACTATTTTAAAAGTTTAAGTTATTAAATGAAGGCATGGTTTAATATTTAAATACTCATTCAAGTATCTTGGCCACAACATAACAAATCTACCATCTAAAATTTGGTGTACAATAGTAAATTGCCAATTCTTTAATTTTTACGAGTAGCTCATGACTTACTGACGAAAATGATGACCGAAGATGACCATGCAGAGCTATGTTCGTTGCAATTGCTACTAGGGGTGTGCAACCGGACCGGGTTTACCCGGGAACCGGCCCGGACCACCCGAAAAACCGGTTCGGGAATCGGTTCCAGGTGAAACCGGTCCGGGAACCGGTTCCAGCTTGTGGGAACCGGTTGGAACCGGTCCGGGAACCGGTTCCAAGTGAAACCCACCCGGACCGGACCGGTTTTTTTAAAAAAAAATAATGAAAAGCTAAAAAAAGAAATGCAGAAACAGAAGTTCCAGAACCCTCTCTGATCGACGATCACAACCCTAGCTCTCTCTCTCTCAAATCTCAATCGCAGCACCCGCCCTCACTCGTGTTCCAACGAAGACTCCTCCAAACCCAGGAACCTTAATCGCCTCAGCAAGGTCCTTGATTAGAAATTACAGCAAGCGGAACTCTGAAAAGTTTGAAACTTGACAAGATTCGAAGCCGGTGGTTCAGAAGGAGCAATTGCAGGTGATCTTCGCGTCGCCCTCAGGTGTGAAATCGATTGACTCGCTCCGACGATTTTAGCCATTGCTCGACCGACGGTAGCTGCTCGCTTCTTCTCCCTCGAAGACGACCCAGCACAGAGCCAAGCTCCCGTGAAGCCGTCGTGTTCCTCTTGCCAATGAAGCGTCGCCTCTGTTCCGCGACGAGAAGCTGCTGCACCGCAAGCCATCGCCTTGCTGTTTTGGTGATGAGTGAGCTGTGCCCGACTCTGCTGTCGTCCACTGCCCTCACAGACTCGAGCTGCGTGATTCTGTCCAATCCACATCTCTCTCAGCTCGGGTTAGTTTTAGTTTCGATTTGCACTTTTCATGCTCTCTCTCACTCGATTTTGTTCAATTCAATGGCAAGTGCTCTGGGGATGAACTATGTGTTTGTCGAGAGCTGAGCTTCTGAGTGTGGCAACGCAATCCTGTCAAGGTGGCCGATCAAGCAATGGCGGGTTCGGAAGATAGCTGACACGACGACTTCAGGTGCTTGCTCAGTCTTCTTGTTATCATCCTCCCTAAAATCATTGCATTGGTCAAGGAAAAGCATGGTGTCTTGTGCTCTGCAATGCTTTGCCGTGTAGGCATTTTAATTGAGTGCTTCAGGGGTCAATCAGTAACTTTCTTATTTGGAAATAAGTCTATCATTTTATATATCAGCAAGTACATTTTTGGCTACTGTTAACCTCTTGAGAGGGAGTTGTGCTCTGTTTTTAGTATGATTAGAAGCTTAAAGGGTAGCCACCTCGCGGGGGTGAACATGGAACTTCACTTCAATTTTACTGCACTCCCATCGTGACCCGCCCTTTGGTGCCTTTGAACTTCATAAACTATCACTGCAGAAGGAGTAAGGGAAAATTTAAGTTCAAGGTGATCATATGCTCAAGTCGTGCCAAGTCTCGAGTCCAAATTCGATGATTTTTACCATCTTCGTCTCAATCAAGTCATGTTATCTGTGAAATCATGTTAATAATTGCTGTCCTATCAAGGTAGACTAATCTTAAATCCCCAACACTAGTCAACATAAGCTCAATGTCAGCGGATATGATTGGATTTGTGGGTGATTGACCAGAATGTGTTGAAGGACACCATAGATGTGCCATGGGCAAGAGAGCTCAGCTTCAACTGTACACAGCTGGACCACCTGGATGAGTTCCGGAGGATGAGGCAGATCAGGGCAATTGTTCAGTCATATGATTCTCCTCACATCCTTGCAGGTGGCCTCAACTTCAGATTATTCCATCTCAAGATGGATGGACATTGCCAAGGTAAATTGAAGAAAAAGAAACATAATTTCTTTTTTCTGGAAAAATCCTTGATAAAAAAAAGTTGCTACTTTTCTCCTCTTTGTGTACTTTTGAAACTATGTATGTTGCTTTCTTATGTAGTATCATGAGGACATGGGGAAGCCCACACCAAAGTTGAAGTAACCAAGTTCTTGAAGGGGAAAGATTACATTGATGCAGAGAACTCTGCTGGGGATTGTGAGCCTGTGGTCATCATTGCCAAAGGCCAAAGTATGTGTTCCTTGTCCTACCTAGCTTACACACCTCCATTAAAAAGAAAAAGAAACACTCCCAATGACTCTTCTTTTTGCACTTCTTGTTGGTCAAATTAGGAGGATTACGTTATTATTTTTTTGCGAATTAATGTAAAATTTGAAGCCATATAGGATATCATGAGGTTATAAAACAGGTTCTAATGAAAACAGGGTCGACCCTGTTCCCGACCGGAAAAACAGGGTCGGGTCCAAAACAGGGTCCAATAAAAACAGGGTCGGGTACATGGTCCAAAAAAGAGGAACCGGTTATAACAGGGTCGGGTACAGGGTCTAGGTCTGGACCCTACCCACCCTGGACCCGATCACCCCTAATTGCTACTTCTATATGCCCGTCGATCAGGAGGGAAGAAATAGGCGAGTAAATAAAAAACGACTGCTTCTAGTCGTCGCGTGAAGAGGCTCAACTGGTAAAGCGGGCCTCCTTGCGAGCTAATCATGCCCTTTCTTAAAATATTTTATCTTGTCTATGTATATGAAGATGCTTACAACTTGTACATTACTTATTCCTTAGTTACAGCCAAAAAGGAACCAATGACGTGTTGTTTAAGCAGAGAAGACTGAAAGAGACTTGTCGCCAAATTTAGAGGACACCAAGTTGGCGTTCTAGAAAACGTGCATAGCAAGACGACCATCTCATTCTACAGCAAAGCATTCTGTGAGTGACAAAAATAAAAGGAAAGGGAATAATACACGGACAAGAAGCAATATTAGCCTATACAGTACAGACAGCAAAGTTTAAAACCACTCTTTAAAGACACAAATACTTCGTAAAAATCACTATTTGGGATGGTTACTGGTTCATCCAAGTTGTATCTTTCCTTTTTATTTTATTTTTGTCTAAACCATAATCTATTTTCAGTTCCTATCGTGCTTTTATCCCGGAATTAGAGAAATTGAGGACTTATATCAAATTTTTGTCCTTTCCAAGCACTGCTGTTAACGAGAAAACCAATTACCAAAGAAAAGAATAATGCAGACAAAAAATTTGAGTAATTTCTATATATTCAATAATTAAGAGTACACATGCTTTACAAAATGACTATTAATAATAACAAAATATTACAATATCAATCACAATTAATCGGGATCAATTAAGAGAGATAATGCACAATGCTTAGAGATTGCAGAATCAAGGCAAATATAACTCTAACAGCTACGATTTTTAGAATGAGCAAAATGTATTAAGTTTGCCCATTGTAATAGGATTAATTATACACAAAGAGCCAGCTTATATTTATGGTTAATACTTAATGAGGAACATAAGTCGTTATTTTCCTTTATTGACACAGTATTAATTTTTTCCGCAACTTGGTGATAAAGTAGCGAAAAGCGAGGGGTCTTTGGAATATTTCTTTTCCATTATTTGAGCGGACACGCAATCTGCCGGCCACTGATTGCAAAGTCTGTACACAAATCTAAGTTCAAATAAAAAAACTGGTCGGATGACTAAGAAAATTTCCTCAGTCGTTAGTAATATAATTGACGTAATTAGAAAAATAAACTAGTCGATTGACCTGGACGTAGCAAAGTGCTGGGTCATGGCCTTATTGGCATTTTCCTTTGAAGATCATTCCAACTGGACCACTCCACTTCACTTCTAGTGGTCTTCCTCTGCCTCTCCGCGTGATTAGTGGTTGCCTTTTAAGGGATTATTCCATGATGGTTCCATCTTGGTGCTGAATGAAGTCAATATGCGTGGGAGGATTGTTTGGCGTTTATCTTTTTGTCCTTTTGGACGTGTGAAGAAATAATATAAAAAAGACCAAGACCTCCTTTGAGCCTAATTTCGTCCGTTTTATGCATCGGAGTTGGCCAACTGCCATCCCATTGTCGTCATAACTTGCTCTCATCTATATTCAACCTACATGAGTGCTTTAAAAAAGACTTGCTAGTGCTGAAAGTTGATGATCAAACCATTCCAGCAAATAAGTATTTCTCATGCAAGATGTCACATATCAACCATCCATTTTACATTTATCTGATAAAAGAGATTTATTGTATTTATTTTAGATCAATGCATGAGACATATTTGATTCTATAAGCTTAATTCTAAGCTCTATGGATTTTGGCTTTTGTTTTATGCAACCACAACAACAATTTGCCCTTGTTAACCTATGAACTTTAATAAAGAACCAAAAAAATAAAGAAAAAAGCGTAATAACTATATTGCCGCCATAATAATATACCATAATACTAGGCTTTAGACCCATTCTATGTGCCATCAAAGAACTAATATAAAAAGACCCCCTTGCAATTTGCATGTGCAGTTAGGTGAAGAACCAATATAAAAAGACTAAGACCTCCTTTGAGCCAATTCTTTTTCTTCATCGGAGTAAATTATTTGGACCTCGGGTCCTAAAAATGCTTAATTAAGAGCAGAGGGAAACCCCATAAGTCTTCTAGGTATTCCCATCTCTCCAAGGAACAAAAGTTTACTGAGGGAAATTAAGGGGGACTGGAGTTACTCAGAGCCAAACAGTAAACAAGGATTTCCTCCGTGGACCTGCCCCCATAGGTGGGATAGGCCACAGAAAACCCAGGTCGGGACTAGGTTCCCACCTCACCCACAATGCCCAAAAGGGTACCGACCTAGGCCAGTGAAGCGGTGGAGATCCCCCGGTACTATGCCAACGCCATAAGTTGCTCTTATTTGTATTCTAACTCTACAGAAAATGCTTTAAAAAAGAGTCATTACTGTTGAAAGAAGTTAATGATAAAACTATATGTAACATCCTGAAAATCGACTCAATTTTGAGATTTTATAAAATGGCGATGTTGATTGAATATCTGATCAGTACAAATATTTCGAAGTAATCGTTCGTGAGATAACGGACTATAGGGAGGTGCCGCAAGGAAATGATACGCATATGGCTTGCAATTTCGATCAAGAACAAACCCTTCGACCATAAAAGCCTAGGCGGGAATGATGCCCTCCAGTACTAGACTATTAGGGAAACAAAAATAAATCAATTCGATAGAAGTACGAAATAAGGTTGCGGGTGATTTCTGAACAACTTCGGTATGTACTACGAATGAAGCTAAATCAATTTCTTTTTATCTTGTGTTCGGAATTATCAATTGAGCTCCCGGGATCACATGACAATCGAAAGACGTCCTTGACTTGAGAAAGTGCTCAAACATGGATCGAAAAATTGTCAACCACTGGTCAAACGTGAAGAAAAATCCTTAAGGGGCGCCCGATAGTCTAATTGTATTACGGTCGCAATTGACTCAACTTTGCCTCAAATTTTAATTCGATTTTGGGTACCGACTTCTCAGTGATGTCAAGACTAAATATTTGGATGTCGTCTCATTTATTATCGAGTTTCCCGATGGGCTTTAAAGTGTCAGAAAAGAAAATTTTGGACCAGGAATTCGGGCCTGCTAGAGGGCCAGTCCAAGACTGGCGGCCTAATAGGCCTTGCACCCATTCATCCCGGCCCAAGATGGGCCCAAGCTAGCCCATTTCCTTCTCCCTCCTCAACCATGGGCCTTCTCTTCTAGCCTTTTATTTTGTGGTCCCAAATGGGCTTTGTTTTGCTTGGTTTTCATTAGGCCTTAGCCCAATTGGACTTACCACTTGCCTTAGCCTAATTAGACAACTTGCTCAGCCCTCTCTCTCTCCTCCATTTCCCCTTTGTACCGACCCCACCCTCAGCCCCTTTCTCTCTCTTTTCTCTTCCCTTTTTCCCCTCATTTTCCCCTCATTGCTGTTCAGGTTGGTTGATGCCCTTGCTGCCATTGTTTAGTGTGGAGTTGCTGCCATCCGGAGACTAGCTGCTCACCGCTGGTCACCCCTGGTCGCCGTCGATCACCCGCCCAGCCGCCGATAGCCACTATTGCCTTGTTTCTAAGAAATAGCAACATGGCATTGTTTTCACTAGAAATGGCAGCCATCCGTCATCCTTCGCTAACGTCGAACTAACCTCGCATAGCCCTCGCCCTCAGCCTCGCTGCGGTGTCGCCGAATTTTTAGGCCACATGAGTTAATTTTCTAATCCCTTAGTTAGGGGTTAATCTTGCTTAGGAGTAGTTTAATTAGTTTAATACTTATATTATGTTTATGGATGATGATTGATTAGCATTTTAATATTATTGATTAATCTTGCTTAATGCTAACCATGGTTAGAATAAAGTAACCGCGGTTAGATTAAAGTAACTATAGTTGGTTAAAGTAATCGCGGTTAGATTAAAGTAACTGATGTTAGATTAAAGTAACATTTGTTGGGTTAATTAACCATAGTTGAGTTAATTAACCGTATTTGGGTTAGTATAGTAATTATGGTTAATATTAATTAATAATATTATTATTTTTGGAATAAATAATAAATATTTATTATTTTCGGAATTATTAATTAATTATTAATTATATGATTTTATAATTTCGAATTATTATTATTATTATTATTATTATTATTATTATTATTATTATTATTATTATTATTATTATTTCTGAATATTAATTATTTTTGGGAAAAATAATTAATTGTGATTATTTATTGGAAATGGTTTTAATCGAGAAAATTTTATGAGAAAAATTATTGACGCCTATTTTTATTATGTTAATTGTGATAGATTGCTTGGTTATTAAGGGACATGATTTTGCTAAATAAAGGTTTTGGAAATGTAGTTAATTAGATGGATTAATTGTTTTAATAGCATTTTTAAATGATGATTATTTCATGGGAATTATGAGGTGCACTTGATTATTAATTGATTGTTATTAGTCGTAGAAGCACGTGGATAATTGATTGCTGATTGTTGCAATTTTTACTAGTTGGACTGTACTATTGTACGTGACTGCTGATTATTGTTGCATGACATTATACTGTGTAAACTATAATAGCATGTCGCGTGAGTATGAACTATGTTTGCATTGAAGATAGAGCAAAGAAAAGAACGAATTGGTTAATGATGTGTTGCATGGTCACATTAAGAGGAGAGCCCGGTACTGCCGGATGACCGCCAATCCTTCGAGGGTTGTGTCGTGGCCATTGGGTCACCTGACAGTGATTAGATGTGAAGTCGTGGTAGAGGCCAAACCCATGCTTCTTCGGGAATGCCGTCTTGGAAGGGAGCCATTGACATCGCCATGCCTCATAGGGAAGGACAATGCTTGGTTTAGGACTAGTTGACCACCAACTATTAGGTTGTGCCGTGGCCTAAGAGGTCATAATAATTGGAGCACATGTGGATATTGAGGCATGAGAAAGCTGTGTATAATGCTCTGATTATTTGCATGCCTCTTGATCTTGTTATGATTTAAATGATAGTTTCTGCAGATTGCGTGTGCTAAGGCAATGTAGGGTCGCCTGTGATTGCATCTGATTATTGAACTGTCTTCTGATAATGCTTCTTTGAGGTGTGGTATTTGGTTGATTGTCAAGATTGGGTTATATGTTAGATTACCTCGAGATGAGCGGAGTTCCTAACTGAAGCTTAGGATTTTAACTTGCTAAGTTTATCTCATCCCATCGTGGTTAACTATTTTCAGGACCTTAGGATAATGCCATACCCGGTGAAGTTCGGTGTCTCAATGGACATGAGCACCATCATTACTACGTGACTCATCCTAGGCCGCAAATTTGTTTACAAGCACCACGTGACAACGGTGTGGGTGGACGAGGGATCGAAAGACCACTACACGCCTCACATCTTTAAGGCATGGTTCATCTGGATAAGGGACATACTGTACGGTCCCCTAAGGGGTTTTGATAGACCAATCCTGCCCGTGGGGCCAATTGACGAGATCTAGGATCCCATGGACCTTGATCCCCTGATGGTGAGATCTCCAACTCGACAATTGGGAAGACCGATCTTTCAGAGGCTAGCGATTAAGCATCTATGGCCTAGTCTCTGTTGACAAACCCTCCCCTACTTTTGTAGAGATAGGTTAATCAGGCCAGTCCCTTTTTGAGTAGGCCTTAGCATGTCGCCTATAGTAAAGCGTGTATATATATGTTGTTATTCAAGCTAACTTTGCAGATAAATAAAATGGTGTTCTTGTCTTTCCTCAATTGTATTTTGCTACTATCCTTGTTGGTTGTTGATTGGATGTTTGTTTCACTTCCGCCTATGCTTAATAATAAGATAACATGAATTGATCGACGACAGTACTTGGAACGTCGTATGTTTAGACCTCAAGTGAATTGGGATTGTCGTGAGCTCGAGAGTCGAAGCATAACACCAAATGAGCAGATAATCTTGCAGCCAAAATATTTGGGAAATATAGGTAGTTTATTAAGTTGTTCATCCACATCTTCCATGGCATTAATTCCCATATGGGCTACGTCTATCAAACCTTCACATGAATGATTCTATTATATTTGGGAAAGAGGTAAAAGGAACCGGGCCAAAAGGCCATCCCTGACAATAACTATATATACTAGTTGATTTCTGTAATTGGGACAAAAGGCAATCCAGTTGTACAGGCAGAGCATTCTTCATGACATAATTGGTGTCAATGTCAATAATTTTTGCTTATTTAAAATTCTCTTTTCTGCAAATAGAAAAAGAAAAGAAAAATGGAAAAATATTTATAATTTTTTCTTAAAATACAAAAATTATCTATGTCATGCCAATCATGCCACATTGGATAATTGACTTCCACGTAAGTGATTTTCAACTAAAATCAGTTAGAACGTATCATATTGGTAAATCGTCAAAAGATTTAGGACTAAATTAATCAAATTAAAAAATTTATGACTAAATTGACATTCATATAATGGGTTATCCCTCATGCAAAGTCACTACGCATTTTGCCTTCTTTAAACTCAAAGGCTTGATCTCTGAAATTAGAATAAATCATATTAACGGGAGATATGTTAATTTGACTCGCATCTTCAATTCTGCTAACGCCCATGGCACTGATCCGTTTCAACTTTCCACAAGGGCTGCGCACGTCTGCCTACGTGCCCCATCTATGTAACAAGTCCATCATGGTCCTATGCAATCCAACAATTGGAGATCTCCGTTTCCCTTCCAGAGATCAACCTCAAGATGGGGGAGATCCCGGCCTCCACGGCGGCCCCTTCCCATGGCGCCCAGCCTTCTTGGCCTTGTTCATTGGTCAAGAAGCCACCACAATTTTTCAGAGTGTCCAGTTATCTCAAGAAAAAAATTATTTAAAATCATGTGGACTTTAGTCGATGACCATTTCTGTTAAGAATAAAATTATCCAAAATCGCTTTTTTCCAAGATGCCGGCGCAATTTTTTTTTTTTTAAAATTCTTGAATGATGATAAGTATGCATGCAGACAGCTGGGGCAGTTAAATGTGAATGCATTCTACTAGTGCTGAAAATTTTGTCTTAGAAGGCTCATGTTTGAGAATTTCACATTTTCAAATTAAATTGGACTAGCCAAAGTGGATAAATCATATAAAAATACCCTGTTCACATTCAGCCACTACTTGAGACATTTATAATCGGTGGCGGTCTAATTTTGCTGATGAATGGAGTCAACCGATGTGAGTTGATTTGTTATTATTTATACTATCCTGTAAAACCGTGCTTTGCACAGGAAAAAGACTCGTGAAAAACAATATATGAAATAATGATTCTAGAAGTCTTGATCATCACGAGAGTGAGAGATTTTCGAGATATTAGAAGTACTTACATGCCTCTTGAACCAAAAGGGAAGAACTTCACTTCAATCAAGGTGAAAAAATAAAAGGAAATGTTTTCAAAAGAAAATTACGTTATATATCACTTATGGAGAGTGCTGAACGTCAACCACCCATTGAAAATGCTTTGGAGTAACACTTCAAGTTTATCTAAAAAGATCAATTCGCTGTTTTCGGATTCTAAACCCTTTTTATCAACTTATAAACTTAAATAAAGAACAAAAACTAATAAATTTAATGACGACACTTGTGTTCCTACTTCTTTTCTTCAAGTCTTTAGAGGCTCTCTCTCCATGCACCAAAAAACTTAAATTATAGATTATTGCATCCATGTTTCTCTTTATCAATGATAAGCCTTTAAATTGGTGATTAAAAACATAATCATCACCAACAGTAAATTTGCATGTGGATGATATTCATAATTTGAACACAGATAAAATATATCATTGGAGGAAGTTCTCCAACCAGGTATAGAGAAAAATATTGCCCATGATGAAATGCAACCACATTGCTTAAGATCGAGTCAAAATAGATAAATGATGACGCTTTTATGTTCCATGCACTTGAAAGTAGAATGCGATACCTCATTTGTACATTTAAGGGAAAACATCATTTTACCCTCCATGACTTTGAAGTCGGCACATGTCAGACTTTGAACTTCAAAAAATTGCATCGTCCCTCCCCAAACCTAAACTTGCGTTTTGGTATGCTCGTAACCCCGTTAATCTTTCCATTAATATGTATCCTGCACATGCTTTTAAGGGTAAACAAGTTAATCTTTGGATTCTGAAGCTCAAGAACACATCATAGTTGAAATTTCCTGTCAAAGTGGCGGATGAACTAGACGTGCTAGTATCATCCACTTTTCAACATGGTCTCTTGTTGTCGTTCTTGACAAAATTGTATCCGAGCATAGGGAGAAGAATTGGCGCAACCAAAACAACAAAAAACACCGAAGGCTGGATCACGTTTTATTTTTACTCCTAAAAACCTCTGGAACTATGTCCCTTTGATAGTATGAAAGAATAAAATGCCTATATTTTGGTTGCCCAAGAAGATGACAATTCATAGCTGAGTTTCTTGCAATTTCTACTTCAAGATGCACATCGACCAAAGAGGGAAAAAATAGACAAATCAATAAAAAATGACTAGATGGGAGATAACGGACATCACAAGTAATATAATTTTCGTGCAACGTTCACTTAAATGTCATAATTCTTTTTTTTTTCTAACCAATTGAGTGTCATCACTTTTTAAAAAATATATAATTGAGTATTATAATTCTCAATTGATCACTTGAGTCCCATGATTTCTTGAAAACATTTATCAAGTATCAAGTATTCGACATGGCATGACACTCATGGTGAACATTTTAAAAAGTTATGACACTCAAATGATTAATTAAAAAATTATATAGCATTCAAGTAATCAGAAAAAAAAAAGTTATAGCTCTCAAATGAGTACCATACATAAGTCAAGTGATTGTAAAAAAAAAAAAATTATGACACTTAAGAGCGTTGTTGACACCTAAATTTTGATTAATCATTCGTAATTTAATGCACAAAAATTTAGGGATTAATTTTAGCCCCTAAAAAAAAATATTAGGATTAAATTGCATAGCATATAGTTTTAGGAGCATTTATTATTGCATTCGCATTGGACATGTGGCAAATGGGCTTCAATTGATGGTTCTAAGCTTTAATTTAACAAATTGGACTAAGCCCGCGGTGAAAGAGAATTTGGCCAGGCCCGTTAAGGGGTGATGAGTTGGAATATGAGAATATTCCCGGGAATATGAGAATGTTCCCGAGAATATTCTCATTATTCTTTCAATATTCAAGGAAAGCGTCGAATGAAATATTAGAAAAATATTGCACGTGGGATACAAGAGCTAAATAGACAACGTGCAGATTTATCATCTTTCCTTAAATAACATAGTACTCTCATCTATAAAAAGGGGGGCCACAAACACTGAAAAGACACACACAAAAAAATACAGCCACAATTGAGAGAAAAGGAGCGGCAACGCAATAGAGAGAGAGAGAGAGAGAGAGAGAGAGAGAGAAAGAAAAAGCGTCTCTTTTGCTGCAGGTCTTGAAGGTCGGCTCACAAAAGGAGGTCTCTTCCCAAGAGACAAGGTAAGTAAAGTTCCTATCTAAATTAATTATTGAATATTTTGTTTTCTCGTTTAAAGTATTGCATGCTTGATTGAATTCCAATTAAGTGAGGTCGTTGTGTCGTGTTAAAAAATCTCAATAATCAAAAATATTGAGCCGCGAGACGTCGGATCGGGTTTTTGATTGTTTTGATTTTCTATCTTAGGTCGGGGCTAAATTGTGTGCTTTACATGATCAGTTGCATTATATGTGTTGATTTTTTTTTAGTAAGATTACGAAAAATGCATAAAAAATCTGTCGCATAATAGGGTAGATTAATGCATTTTAGATTAGTCTTATAGTTTACATTGCATATGATGTAGAAGCTTAGGAAATTTCATTAGTTAAATAGTTTTTTTTTTAACAAAAAGGACATAAAAATAAAAAAATAAAAAATAAAAAGATCATGCATATGCATATAGCAAAATACATCATTCATCCCACATCATGTAGCACATACATATTTAGATAAATTGCATCATTCATCCCACATCATGTAGCACATACATATTTAGATAAATTGCACACATGTTACAATAGTTTTCAATTAACATATGTCATTAGAGTTAGGCCATTTGAATTGCACGTCATATGTCGTTAGAGTAAGAATCATGCATATTAAATCTAGACTAGAGTTATATATATAATTAATTTTTAAAAAAATCCAAAAAAGGTAGATGTCATCCCCTTTAGAATTTATGTTTAGGTCATGCATTTTAATTATAGCTTATTTTGTTTTTAAGGTTGATCATGATTTTTATATTCGCCCTTTTGGATTTACTGAATGTTATTGATTGTGAGTTGCATGGCCACTCCTTTCCATGTTAGTGGCTTAGGTTAAAATCAACCAAGATTGCTTGCAAAAAAAATATTTTTGAAACTTAAAGAGAAAGGGTACCGAAAGGGCGCTAGTTTAACTTAGCGTAATCATGTCCCCGAACCTATTGAATCTCTGGTTTGCAGAAGTAAAGTATTCTCCCATACTTTACTTGGGTTTCTAATCAACCCTAATTGATTAGTGGCGGCTTCTAATTAAATAAAATTACATGTTTAAATAGGTCAAATTTTGAGTACCAAGTTGCGGTTGGTAGGGCTTGGGAGAGTCCGCACTGAGTCTTTGGACTTAGTAATCCATTAGTCTTCCCATGGTGATTCACCTTCGGGAAGGTCGCGACAAGCGTCGTAAGCAAGTTACGACACTTGCGATGTCATTCTCCCAATTGGATTGAGTTGATATGTAAGGAGGCTTGACTAGTGAAGTGGGCATCATTGCGAACTCACCATGCCTTTAAAATACCATGTCTTGTCTATGTATACGACGATGATTCTTAGTACAAGTACATAACTCATTCGTTAGTTGCAGCCAAGAATGATAAATAATTTTCAATTCAAGGAGAGAGGGCCTGCTTAGTCGTTGCTTTGTTAGAAGACTGAAAGGGACCTGTCGCCTTATTACTATATGGAGGACACCAAGTCAACATTCTCAATAATGAGTATAGCAAGACGACCTTCCAATTAATTCTACAGCAAAGCCATTCCGTGCGTGACAAAAATAGAAGGAAAAGGCACAACACATGTCGTCTGTATTGTTTAGGCTAATATCCATTCTTGCCGTTGTGTTATTTTCCCTCACTTTTTATGCTTGAACTCTTGAATTTGAATCTCTTCAATTCGGTTAAGATGGCAGATGGAGAAACATGGCATGTGTATTATGAAGGGCCGCGTGCTTTCCTTCCATTATTCTTCTGATTAATGTGTTACCATGACGGACATCACCCGAATTTTTCATAGGTAAGTTTAGATGTGGCCTGGTGTCTGTCAAGATATCTGGACTAGTCTAATATTCCAGTTGCCCAGAAATAGAAATTGTGTTTTCTGATTGCAGATATAACAAAGCTCTAACAAATATCTAATACAATTGGTAAGTAAATTTTGACTGGCGACATTTTTGTCTGGATAACTATTTGTAACTTACTAATGTAATTCCAGTTGCCATCCTCAAATACAGTAAATAGTAGCATATTACCAAGTACTTCTGAATTTGACGAGTGGGCTCGTCACTTACATCATGATAATGGTATTACCCAACAAGATAAAGATTTTATCATCCTGCGATCTAATTTGCAATAGTAAACTACAAGGTGCTATGAAATCATACAACTGGGACTGTCAGTTGTTAGTAACATTTTAAAAAATAGTCAATTTGTGGCCTTAAGATGTGTTAGTTGATTACGAAGTATTTTAAAATTTTACAAGTTGGTCCGACAAGTAGTTCATCAGTTACCAATGAGATAATGATCTTACCAACCCTAACTCTAGTTGTACATTGGCTAGTGGCCTCAAATTTTTACGAGTGGGCTAGTCGATTAGGTAATAACTTACCCATAACATAACAGCTTTACCATCTGACGTCTAGCATCCAACAGTAGATCGCAAATGCTTTAAATTTTACAAGAGGACATGACTAGTAGTTTACAATTTACTGATGATGTGATGATTTTACCGCCCGCATATACATCAGCACATTGCAAATGCTTCAAACTTTGCAAGTGGGCACAAGTAGTTCATATTTTACCAACGAAACGATGATTTTACCGCTCCACTCCTAGAAGTAGACTAACAAGTTCTTTGGAGTGTGTAGGTAGGCCCATTCAATAAGCTGCTTTTGAGTTCTACAATTTAGCTCGGTTATTCGTTATCTGTAAGGTTTACTAGTGGGGTGTAAGTTGTTTACCGACAAAATTTTTCTTTCACCAATTTGATTAAATACTATTGAATTGGACGTTGGTAAATTCCTCACTTGGTCGGTAACTTACTACCTTAAAGCCAAGCCTACACTAAAATTATCAATTACTAATTTCCCTATTTCATTACTAGCTTTAATGGTAAAATTGTGTTTTCAATGGCTAATTTATAAACAACTTGAAAACGTACGATTGAATTAGACATGAGTAAATTCCCGAGTTGTTGGTAACTTACTACGATATTGGCAGACCTGTGTTGGTATTTAAGTTATTACTTCCAGTTTCTTTATAATGGCAAATTACTTACTTTACTGGTAATTACTTGTAAGCGGAACCATGCAGGTAAGCTACTAATTCTACTGCCGAGTTTTCTTTTGAGTGGAAAATTTCTACTTAGCTGATAATTTACATTCTAATTGATGCTGCTAAATTCCATAATTTGTTGATAAATTACCGCCCTAAAAAGCAGACCTATGTCAGTAAAAAATCGATTTCATTTGGCTGGCTTATAAATTTCTTCAAAGATAGATAACTTACATTCTACTTAGAATTGGTCCATTTTCTTGCTCTGCTGACTATCATTAAATTGGATCTTGGTTGGTAAATCATTAATTTCACTTGTAACTTGCTATTTTCACTGCTAATTTTTCGTTTTAGAGGTAAATTTTTAAAGATGTCGATAATTTACTAATAGCTTTTAACTTTTGTAAGTTAGCTAACATTTTTCATAAATTACCATCACCATACTTGAACAACAGGTTGCCAGTTATATGATTTTTACCAGTATTAATAAAAATTTATTAATTGTATTGTATTATAAATTTACTGTATAATGGACCAAGTTCAGATTTTGGCAAACGGAACATTAGAATTTTGCCTAGGTAGCCATCAATAAAGATCTAGTTGGAGTGATCAAACTGGTCTACACCAATAAATTCAAGGTGATTTTATAATGGATCATATTGTTCAGGTCGGGTTGAAGCATATGGGGTTCGGGTTGCCTTATTTTAGCCCTATAAAATGCCAGTGGGAAACGCAAAAAATAGTTTATTTCTGCAGTCTGCTACATTTAAAACATTACGGGTTCCCGCTATAATTGTTTATTGCCTCTTCGTCTTCCATGGTTGCTGGTTAGGGCCTTAGAGAAGGAAAGGAAAAAAATGACTTTGACGATTTGGTTTTTCCCGAATGGATGACTTTGGAATTGAAAAATCGGGTTGAAGACGCCGAACACAAATTACAGTGAAGCTCCTGATCATTTAAAGCATCGGAGGCATAAGAAGTTGTCATCACCAAATGAAGAGCGAATAGAAGGATGTAAAGACCCTAACTGATGACAGAGAGCGCAACATGATTCCTACTATAGTTTCCACTGCACAAGATGTTACTTTTGACCGATTCAAGTCCATGAATTCACCCTCAGATTGAGTGATCTATGTATTAGCATCTCAACTGACAAACGAAGTAGAACATGGATCCATGGAAATCCATCATCTCAACATAAATGTCCTCTTCGACCCAAAAAGAAGAAGAAAAGAATCAATGTCCTCGATTTGAGAAAAGTAAACCTTGTGATGGTGCCTCCAGTGGCTTATCATTCCTTGACCAAGCAAGTGGATATAACCAACCAAAAATGCAATCAAAACCACATAGACATTAGTAATTATCAGGATCAATCAAGTGTTAAAAGTATTATTCCACATTGGTTGAATAAAGGGTTCCAACAGAGTTTATACATCAAGTCTACCTAATACTTTAAGCTTTTGGGTGGAACTTTTACCAACAAGGAATGAAGTTCTGATTTATTATGCATGAATGAACAAAAGAATCACATAATAAAAATTCTGTGCTCTAGGAAACCAACCTTAATAGAACTTGGGAAGAGGTGATACTCTATTTGCATTAGAAAATATTCATATATTGTCAAGGATGAAGAGCCTTTCTTTGTGACTGATGACATACAATGGCATGCAATTGTTGATACCTAAATTTTACCTATTTACTTAGGCATTAAATTGCATTTGAAAATGATGGATTAATTTCTAATCCTTAGCAAAAAATTTTCATTAGATTTGCATTGCATATAGACATTAGGAACATTTATATTATTAACATTAAATATTAAAATTTTCAAAAAAAATTATTATTTACATTAACTAAAAATTTATTAGAAATTTTTAATATAAAAAAGGAGAGGAGAGAGAGAAAAATCGAGCGGGTTTAGGCCGGCCCAACTCCTTCTTTTCCTCCCCAGTGCCGACCCATCCCTTTTCCCTTTTTTTCCCCGGCCCGGCCTAGCTCCTTCTTTCCTGCCTTCTTGTCCTTCGCACTGCTACAGTAAGAACACTAGTACAGTAGCAAAGTGGATGAGAGGCAGACAGCGAGCGTCTTGCCAGAGTAGGTTGTCTAGTGCAGATCGACAACGACAGCTAACTTTGCAGGAGGCCACATGCGCTGGTGGCCATTAAAAGGAAAGAGAGGTGGAGAGGAAAAGGATAGATTTTTGGTGGTTCAGAGTGGGGGGTGGGGGGAGCAGGAGGGAGTGTCCGAGAGGGAGCGACTAAGGGTGCGTTTGGTAACATTTCTACTCTTAGGAACAGTTTCTTTTGAGAAATAGTTCTTTTCTATTTCTACTCCTTGGAACAATTTCTGGGTAAAATAGGGTGTTTGGTAACTACAAAAATTTCTTATTCTCGGAATAGAAAAGGAATAGAAATGCGTTTGGAATCGACAACAAATTTTTATTTCTTTTTTCCCTGATGGCGGTGGCGACTGGTGGGCGACGGCGGCGATCGGTCACCGGCCGGCTGTGGGTGGTCACCGATGACCGGCGGCAGTGGCGGCGGCCGGCCACCGCCCGCCAGTGATCCCCCACAGCCGGTCGCCGCCGCCGCCAACGGTCACCGGTCCCCTCCAATCACGCCGAGTCGTCGGCCGCCGGCGAAAGTCGGCGGCGGCGGTCAACGGTGGCGAGCAGTGGTGGCGGCCGACGGCCGGCCACCGCCGAGCAGTGGGGGCGGGTGGGCGGCGACTGCGGCCGACGGCCGGGCCCCGCGACGACCCGGGCGCGACGGCCAGCGGCGGCGGCCGGCGGGAGGGGGCGACCGGCTCCGGCGACCGGCGGCGAGCGGCAACCGGCGGGAGGCGGCGGCCGGCGATGGTGGGCGGTGGGCGGCGGCGGCGGTGGGCGGCTGTGGGCGGGTGGTGGTGTGCAATAGGCGGTGAGTAGTCCACAAGAAATTGTTTCCAAAAATTATTCCTAGAAATAAGAAACTAGTTTTTTTAACTTCTCATTTCTATTCCCAGAAACAACTTTCTATTCCCGGGAATAGAAAAATCAGTTTGCGTTAACAAACGGATTTCTGTTCCTTTTTTACTCCAGGGAACAAAAGAACAGAAAAATAGAAAAATTGGAGCGTTGCCAAACGGAGCCTAAGTGAGAGTGGGAGAGCTTCGGCCGGTGTGTCGGCCACGTGCAAGCTCCACCGACAACTCCTTTGTTCGACATCCTCAAGCCGAGTTGACTGAGAGAGAGAGATAGATGTTAGAGTTTGAAGAATTAGGCCAAGAATGGAAGAAGAACGTGTGTTTTTGTATATCTATTCGTACTTATTTACATTATATAGACTCCTATTTATAATACATTGAATGTCTTAACTAAGGAAAGAAATAAAGACGATACAAAGAATAAAATCCAAATAAAATCCAATCATGGATTGATACAAAATATCAATTATGATCTCCTGTAATTTGAATTGATTGATCAAGATCCTCAGTCCGATCTTCGCATATCTTCAACACTCCCCCTCAAGCTGGTGGCTGATATATATCTAAGACACCCAGCTTGCTTAGTAGATATGTGTGTTGCCTTTGACACAATGGTTTGGTAAAAATATCAGCAGGTTGCTCTGTGGTTCCAATTCCATTTGTCTTTATTACTCCTTCTTGGATCTTGTCTCGAGTATAACGGCAATCTACCTCAATATGTTTCGTTCTTTCATGAAATATGGGATTTGCTGCAAGTTTGAGCGCTGCATCATTGTCGCAAAATAAATTTGTTGGCCCTTTGACTTGTATCCCAAGGCTTGAAAGTAAGCCCCATATCCAAACTATTTCACAAACGGTTTTTGCTATGGCTCGATATTCAGCTTCAGCAGATGACAAAGATACCGTCGACTGCTTCTTTGTTTTCCATGAAAGTAAGGAATTTCCCAGCTTAATACAAAAACCAGTGATAGATCTCCAACTCATGGGACATGTGGCATAGTTTGTGTCACAATAAGCATTCATCTCCAAATTACAATCTCAAGAGAGAAGTATTCCAAGCCTTGGACATCTTTTTAAATATTTCACAACCTTTAATGCTGCATTCATGTGAGATTCCTTCGGGTTATGCATAAATTGACTGAGTGTCTGTACTGCATAACATATGTCTGGCCTGGTTATGGTGAGATATATAAGTTTCCCTACGAGCCTTTGATACCGGGATGGATCTTCAAGCAGTGGATCATCAGTTTCAGAAGATGATCCGGCGTCATATTCAATAGTAGTTAACTTAGTGTTCTGATCAATAGGAATAGTAGCCAGTTTGCATCTTGATAATCCTGCTTCAGATATGATTTCTAACACAAACTTCCGTTGACTGAGAGAGATTCCTAAATCTGAGCGGGCAATCTCGATACCAAGGAAATACTTGGGAGATCCCAAGTTTTTAATATGAAAAGTGGAGTGCAGGTATTCTTTGAGACTCTTAATGGCTAATTCATCATTCCCCATAATAAGTATATCATCAACATATATCATCAAGTATATTGATGAGGTACCTTTTGTCCAAGTGAAGAGAGCATAGTCATACTTGGATTGCTTGAAGCCAATGACTGTACGGGCTGTAGTAAACTTTGCATACCACTGTCGAGAAGCCTGCTTGAGTCCATAAAGAGACTTACAGAGACGACACGCCTTAGCCTCCCCCTGTCGCCGTAATCCAGGTGGAATTTCCATATATATCTCCTCATCAAGATTTCCATGCAAGAAGGCATTGTGGACATCCATTTGATGTAGATTCCAATCTCGGAAAGTAGCAATGGAGAGGAAGGAACGAACAGTTACATCTTTTGCCACTGGAGAGAATGTCTCGTGATAATCAAATCCTTCACGTTGTGTAAATCCTTTTGCCACTAAACATGCCTTGTAACGTTCGACAGATCCATTGGCCTTGTACTTGATTTTATACACCCACTTGCAACCAATGGGCTTGCGATGAATAGGTAATGGGATTATATCCCATGTATTATTTTCGATTAGCGCATGCAACTCTGCCTCCATGGCCTTTTGCCATCGTGGATCACGAACAGCTTCATCATAGGATGACGGTTCTATTTCTTCGGAGATACGACTAATGCAACACATATGTTCCGTAGATAGTCAATCGAATGAAACATAAGAAGAGATAGGATATGAGGTACCTGATGAGTTGAGGGAGGCACAAATATAATCCTTCGTCCATGTGGGAGGACGAGTAATCCGCCCTGAGCGTCGTGGGGCAATATGAACAGGGGTCGAAGATGAAAATTCTGAAATAGACTGTGGAGACAACCTTTCTGAATCAGGATTTTCTTCAGTTTGCATTGTAGATTCTGCAAATGAATAATCCGCGGTAGATAGAGTAACCGAAGTGTTGTCTTTGGTCTCTGGAGAAGAATTCGGAACATCCTGAGATGGGACGTTAATATAAGGAGAACTATGAGACAAATCTTCCTCAAATAAAAAACGTCCATTCCGATGATTTGAGCTAAAGGGCTCATTTGAAGACGCCTCATCTTGAAAAGGAAAAACGTCTTCATGGAAAATGAGATCTCTACTGATAAAGAAATTCCTTGTCGATGGATCAAAAACCCGATAACCTTTTTGAAGAGTTGGATATCCCATGAAGATGCATCGTCGAGCCCGAGGACTCATTTTGTCATGAGAGCCAAGGGTAGCCACATAGCATAGACAGCCAAAAACTTTCAAATGATTAATTTCAGGCTTCTTCCCAAATAAGACTTCAAAAGGAGTACGTCCGTCTAGAACTCGAGTCGGCATGCAATTGATTAGGTATGCTGCCGTAACCACACAATCTCCCTAGAAAATCTTAGGAATTGATGCTTGGAATTTAAGGGCACGTGCAACTTCTAAAAGATGACGGTGTTTACGCTCAACGATTTCATTTTGTTGAGGCGTGTAGGTGCATGTGCTTTCATGCAGAATTCCATGAGAAGAGAAAAGTGATTGACAGTCATGACTAGAAAATTCTCTCCCATTATCTGTTCGGATACGTTGAACATATTTCTGAAATTGATTTTTGGTCATGGTCAAGAAATTTTTTAAGAGAAAAAAGACTTGACTCTTTGATTGCATGAGAAACACCCATGTAGCACGAGAATGATCATCTACAATGGTGAGGAAAAATTGAGACCCATCACGATGTGGGGTGTGGTAAGGTCCCCAAATGTCAACGTGAATTAAAGAGAAATTATCTATAGCTCGAGATTTACTTGTGGGAAAGGGGGCACGTGATTGCTTATCAAGTGGACAAATTTTGCATTGAGGATGTGAAAAAGAAGCACCGTGACCCAAACGTTGATGAGAAATGATAACTTTATCATTGGTAGCAATGTTACACAATGATTCCTTATTTATGGAAATACACAACAAATCAAAATTTTCCGGAAAACTGGTCCAGAAATATAATCCTTGTGAAAGACTACCCAAGCCCATCAGTTTGCCAGTCGAAAGGGCCTAAAAGAAACATGTGTCAGAATTGAAGAAAATATGACAGGAATTGTCTTTATAGGCCTTTGATACTGAGATAAGATTGAATTGGAATTGAGGGGCATAAAGAACATTTCGAAGGATAATCGAAGGACCAAGATTGACTGTCCCTATCTTTGTGACATATGTGGTGTTTCCATTTGGAAGTTTCATGGTTATAGGAATATGGTGTTTATGGGTATGAGAAAAAAAACTTTAATCACAGATGATGTGGTCACTTGCACCTGAATCAATTATCCATGCGTCATGAGAAATAGAACTAAGGCAATATGAAGTACCCGAAAAACTTGCCCCTTTGTCAGAAATTTCCAACTGTTTCAACGCCCTCATGATCTCTTGATATTGATCCTAGGTAATCAATTGATTGATAATATTTCCAGTAACTTGATTAATTGAAGATTCCTTCTTTCCTTTCTCACCGGGCTTACCGTGCAATTTCCAACAAGTTTCCACGGTGTGGTGGGGACGTTTGCAATAGTCGCAATATAATTTCCCCTTTCCTTTATAATTTCCCTTCAAGGATGATGTGGCATTACGAGAGCCGTAGGATCCTTTAAAATTAGTTGCCATATTGACTTGTTGAGAGCCATTGGATTTGGCTGAAGTCATGGCTGATTGATGGCCGTTAGATCCTTGGGTCAGATCTTGGCCGTCCATTCGAAAAAAACTAGGGCTTCCTTCTCCTTCCTTCAACACAGCAGCCACTCGTCTCCCTTCTCCATGGAATCCGACTCTTTGGTCGGCCAAGGCAAAGCCTTGCGAGAAACTACCGCTCAGTTGCTGTCCAGCAGCAAGTTCAGGTGAGAATCCGAAGGTGCCGATCGGTGGTGGTCCAGATCTGAAGGCAGCAAGGGCGATTCCTTCTTCGGTTTGTGCATGCTGTGCTGCGGCTGCCCTTTGGCTTTCTTCTTGAACTGCCAGTTGGTAGATCCGCCCGAGTGACGGTGCCAGCTCCATCGCAAGGATTTGGGACCTGAAATGTGAGTAGTTTTTGTTTAAAAGTAGTAAAAAACGAGTTGCCTTCTCCCTTTCTTGTATTGCCCAATATTGCTGAAGTGTTTCGTCCGGCTCTTCGAGCTGTTCTTCAACCGCTTTAAGTTCGTTCCACAGGCTGACAACCGGTTGAAGCATGTAGTTACGGACTGATTTCCTTGTTTCAATTCTGATATGGCTTGAGTGAGGGAGAAAATTTTGGCTCAGTCGAGTTTTCCGTACATCTCGCGGATATTCTCCCATATTGTCTTCAAGTCTTCAGTTGGAGGGAGTCCGGCGGCCACTTCGGGAGCCAAAGAATTCCCGATCCAAGTCCGCACAAGTTGGTTGCATCTACGCCAGTGCCGCTGTGAGCGTTCGTTGGACGGAAAAGGTACGGTTCCGTCAAGGAACCCATCTTTGTCTTTCGTGACTAATGCCCGCCGAAAATCTCGAGCCCATGTCCTGTAATTCTCAAGTCTGGTGAGCTGCAAAGAGATGAGCCGCAACTCAGGGCTGTCGCCTGGCGATGTGTAGAATGGGTCGCCGGGCTCCTGTCGACGGTAGCATACGGCAGGTAGCTGTGCCCCATCGTCGGGTAGGGATTTGCTCCCTGACCCTGTGATGTGGGCTTGGGTCCTGGGCGTGGGCCTGTCCAGCCCAGCCCGGTGTTGAAAGGAGTTTGTTCTCTTTCAACGGGCTGGGCTCCAAGATTCGGAAGTCCTTCTCCAAATGTACCGTACGAAGTCCATGGCAAGTTTGGCCCGAATGCCCACGGGTCTTGAAACGGAAATTGTTGGAATGGTGGCCACTGGACCGGCCCGGAAACATTTGTTGGAGCAAGAACTGGTTCAGTAGTAATTTGAGTTGCTGATTGTTCATCCTCAGCCGGATCTCTGTTTTGAGATGAATTTGAGTTCCCTTCTACCAAAGTGTTTTTTTCGACATTCTTGGCCATGATATGTGTAGAAATGAATTCCTACCGTGCTCTGGTTTGCTTTGCAGGTATAGATGTGCAATAGCAAAGATAGGAGGACACAGAGGCAATTCAAGGATTTGCGGAAGCTAGGTTGAAGAATATGGCTCTGATACCATGTCAGAGTTTGAAGAATAGGCCAAGAATGGAAGAAGAACGTGTGTTTTTGTATATCTATTCGTACTTATTTACATTGTATAGACTCCTATTTATAATACATTGAATGTCTTAACTAAGGAAAGAAATAAAGAGGATACAAAGAATAAAATCCAAATCAAATCCAATCATGGATTGATACAAAATATCAATTATGATCTCCTATAATTTGAATTGATTGATCAAGATCCTCAGTCTGATCTTCGCATATCTTCAACAATAGAGATACCGAGAGGTTGAGATAGCCGAGCAAGAGGGATCGAAGAGAGGGAGATCATGAGAGTCCGAGAGGAAGTGACTAAGCGAGAGCAGGAAATAGGGGTGAGCATGGTCTAGATTGGGTTCGTCCAATACCTAATCCATGGACTAACTTGCATAGTGTCAGCCCTCAATTTTTGGGATCAAGGATCGATCTTATTGAGTCTGAGATCGAGAACAAAACCGACCCTATAGGTTTAGTCTAGTTTTAGGGTCAACTCGGGACCAATTGATTATTTTTTTATTTCATTTTTTGTATTCTTTGAAAGTACAAATATACTAATTAAATTATATATTTATCAACAATGTGACATTTATCAACCAAACTATGAACGCCAGTATATCAAACATAAATATAAGATAAGATAATAACAAAAATTTCACACTTGCTAACAGAAACAAATTATAAAAGGAACACATGAGGCAAGCGAGGAGAGGCCAGAGGTGAATTAGGCGAGTGGCAAGGCAGGTAAATAGAGATGAGTGACAAGGTGTGCAAGACAATTAGCAAGGCGAGCAAACAAAGGTGAGTCGCAAGGCGAGCGAGGCCAAGGCGAGCGAAGAGGGTTTCTACTTCTTTTTGGTTGAATTAGGACTGGATTTCTTTCTACTTTTGAATTTATGCGGCATAATATATATAATATATAACATATATTATGTATAATATACAAGGTTGGTCAAGATTGGACCACCTCTAAACTCTAAAGACTAAGGACCAACCTACACATGCAAGGTCCAGAGGTCCTAGGACTAAGGACCGACCTAGCTCCTTGGGAAATAGACCAGGATCAACTGGGTTGGGCCGATCTAGGATCGGTCTAAGATTGACCCTAAACTAATGGCGGCTGTGTGCAAGCTCCATTAGCAACTCCTTCCATTAGACATCCCTAGGCTGAACCGGTAAGTAGCCTTTCTTTTTGCCCTATTTAGGGCATGACAGGTTGGAGCTCGTGACCATCCGACTCATGTGAGCTCCAACCTTGTCCATTCCTCTGGTTGTTGCGTGTCTTGAACATTGTATGTTGAGAGTCCCGGTATGAGTTTGAGCTCCGGTCGAGCTGGAAACTTTAGGATTTGATAGCGCACTCCAAGTGCTTGTGAAAATGCTTCTGTTGGATCCACGAGCACCTCATCTGACTTTGGTTTGCTCTCGGAACGCTGGTTATTGTCTTGTTTTTTCTTTCGTTGAGGCCCGGTCTGTGAGAGTCCCGACCCCATCCATGGGGTGTTATGCTGCACTTTGGTCTTTGCTTATTGATTCGTAAATGTTTCGGTGCATATTGAGTCCCGACTGATCCTACATCCTCTCTTCAGTTGATGCCCATTATGCGTTCGTTAAAATGTTTGACCAACCTTGTGTGGATTTTCTTTGATATTCGCTTGCTTCTGGGCATTGGCTTGCCATTTGATGTGGTGTGTCCGTGAGTAGTTGACATGCGTCGATGGCGCGAGGTGTTAGCCAGAGAGGGCCTGGTTTCGTTTGGTTTTGGTTCGGTGAAGGAGATGCTCGGGGAAGAAGCCGCGGAGGCTCTTTAGGCGTGAGAGGCCGTGAAGAAGAAGTGGTAAAAGAAAAAAGGAAAAGAAAAAAAAGAATTAAAAATTAATTAAAGAAGAGATTTTTTTGGTCCGTAAGAGATTTAAAAAATTAGTTTTTAATTCGAAGCTGGTCGGATCCGGGCAGCGGATGGCGTTAGCAGGTTGAACCGGGTCGCCCGGTCCCAACTACTTCTCCCGAAGATAATATAATAATAAGAAATTTTTAAAAATTCAGAAATTTTCAAAAAATATTTCTTTCTGAAAAAAAATTAAAATATTTAAAAATTCGTAAATATCCTAAAGATTCCTAAAAATCAAAGAAAATTTCCAAAAACTTTTAATTTCTCAAAAGTGGCTCGAAAGTCTTTTTGGGTAGTCTTCTCTTTAAATGTGTGAAAAATCCTTGGTGAAAATCATGCTCGAAATCGAACAATCTTTTAGGGCTTTACCATAGGATTTTGATTATTCTTCAAAAAAGATAGTTTATCTTTAGTTAGGTTAAGATTGACATTTATTTCATGCTAAACCCTCGTTCCTTCTTACAATTTATTTAATGCTTTCTTGGTTGCTAATTGTTATTTTAATGATTATATACTCGAATAATCACATCACATGTTAGTAGTAGGACTAAAATCATCCAAACTATCCAACAATTTTTTTTTAACTGAACAATATTAAGTATCGAAATGGCATTAATTAATCAATTAATGTAATCAAATCTCCAACGCTAAATCCTCTAGTTACATAGAAAGTAAGGTATACTCCCATGCTTCACTTGATTTTTAGTTCACTTTAATAGGCCAGTAGCGACTCTTTACTAGAAGATTTTTACAAACACAACAACATTGCGTAAGATATAAGTTTGGGAGAGTTCACGTTTAATCATGGATCGTAGGTCTGTCTTTTAGGCAATGTCTCTAAACTTATATATTCCCTCTCCCAAGGGGTAGGTTGTGACAATGATAATAAAAGAACATGATTTCTCTCATCATGATTCAAAGACACGCACCAAACCATTGTGAAAATGACAATAAAACATCATGAATAGTATCTTCCAAGTCAATTTGCACTTGTAATATTACCAATGAGGTATTCTTATGTCAAGATTACAGTTGTAGTTTTTTTTTTTTTGGCCGGTAAGATTACAGTTGCAGTTAGAAGTCCACACTTCTGATGCAGAATCAACTAAGCTATCCACAGAAGTAAAAATCATATGCACAGCTCCCCCGACTTCATTTCAGTGCTATTAACAATCGGTGATATTCGAGCTCTAGGATTTTTTTGTCCCCGCATCAGCCTAGGCAAAAATGGTGCCCATGTCTGGCTGAAACCACAACTGCTTTTTGCAGGAGTGACTTTTCAATTCTGTTCAGTGGCAACTGCAACAAAACATTCTGATTTGAGTAGTAGTTCAAGACAAGATGGCATTTAGAGATCTAGATCAACTCTCAAACATTCAAGGACCGAAGCAAATCACCTTTCTAGCTCCTCATTGATTACCTGTCATTTTTATCCAGTAAGACATGAAAGCAACGCTATTGATTTAAGGACGTTCTCCATACTTCTAGTTTGGATCTGACACAGTTATCCACAATACTGTGCACATCCTCTGTTTGTTTAAGGCCTCTGATGTGTAGACATTGTCATCACCAAACAAGGACCAAACTGAAGGAAGAAATTGTGAATGATATAAAGGTAAGAATTTGCAAGATGATTAAAAAGGCAAGAAGTAAAACAAGGAAAGAGTGGCTACATGATTTCTACCAGGTTTTCTACCATTTGAACAAAGTTTATATAGATCCATGGAGAGAGCAATCTCCATATTGGCATATCAAGTGATGAAGAAAGTTTATATAGATACATGGAGATTTATCATCTTGACATTAATGTCCCGGCTTTGAGGAAATGGAAAACACATATATGGTACCTTCGCTGCCTATTTCCCTGACAAATTAACGAATCACTAAAACGCAGTCAATAATCACTTACGCACCATCAGTTTCCAGAATAAATCAGATTGTGAATTTCTTTTCTCGATCCTTCTGCATAAACGGGACAACCACATGGCAAAAAAAAACCAACTTTAATAGAAGTAGGAGATAAGCATCACTTTACTTACACAAGCACAGATTGATACCACGTCAAGGATGAAGAATCTCTTACTATTTGACTGAAGACATCTAATATACTTTTGGTTTTGGAGTCATCTTGATCTTTTTTTATTCTCATTATGACCGCAAGGCAGGCACACTGAAGCATTACAAGTACTTGC
The DNA here is from genome assembly GCA_014182735.1 of Corymbia maculata. Taxonomy (NCBI): domain Eukaryota; kingdom Viridiplantae; phylum Streptophyta; class Magnoliopsida; order Myrtales; family Myrtaceae; genus Corymbia; species Corymbia maculata. The sequence continues at coordinate 3,105,934 of CM024684.1, read as the reverse complement.
TGAAACAACTTCCACCAGTTCCTGGAATTAAGATGGAAAATCGCGACACATCAAAGAAAATTCCCATGCAAACTAAAAATACCAATGAAAGCAGCTAATCTGAACAGAAAAGCGCCAGTTTACCTGCTATATTTACATTTAGAAGGAGACTTTAGCGATCTCCAGAATCAGATCTTTGTCATGGTACCAGAGCTTGAATCTCCTTCACATTTCTTTCATGCAGTGCAGTGTCCTCAACTCAATTTTTTGTTTTTGGTGTCGCTCGCATCACATTGTATCCAGTATTATCAAATGTAAAACCTAACTTCAGCCACAGAACCTTAGTCAGCTTTTTGCTGCTCTTTCCCTCTGGAATTAAGGATCCAGTACTATCAAATGACCTGTCACGTGCCGAAGAGTCTGGTGATTTGTGGCTGGCACCCATCCCTGTCAAAGCGTTCCAGGGATTCTATCTTATCATGGAATTGAATTTTAACTAAGCTTTGGCAATTATTAACAATCAATTGCCTCAGATGCTCCGACTTTGAAAGGTCCAGCTGTCGAATCTTCTTGCGTGCTGAGATGTTCAACACTTCCAGAGATTTCAATTGGCCAAGGCCTGTTATCTCACGGAGATAATCTGCCTCTCCATCATAGCATTGCATGTCCGAGTATCTCAAAGACTCTAAATCTTCAAAGTCGTTGAGGTTGGACAACTCTGTGCTCATTGATACGTCCAACTTTCTAAGGGATTCTAAAGCTTCAAGACCATCCAATTCCTTCAGCCCATAGCACTGCAAGATCTCTAGTTCCAACAAGGATTTCAAATTGGGAAGATTTGACAATCTTTCCAATCCGGGACATTTGCAAACGCGGAGCTTCTGTATGCAGGAGGGAAGCTCTGGGACGCTTTGAAGAGACATGCAAGAGTGGACGGTGAGCTTCTTTAGATGACCTAGGTGAGCAAGCGATGGAAGCTTGTCACTCCGACAGGTGAGCTGCAGGGATGATAAACTAAAAGGAGGTTCTGGCAGGGACTGAAGCTCAGTACAGTAAAGTAAATCGACGTGGTCGAGAGCAGAAAGGTCACGGAAGTTTTCTGGCAAGTGAGAAATTTTTGCTTGACCTAAACGAAGGGTCATTAGAGAAGACAATCCAACTTCATCAACAAGAATTTGTCCTCTCAGTCTGTGGCAACCTGAGGCATCGAACTCTCGAAGGCTTTGCAATTTTCCAATAGAACTCGGTAACCTTTCTATCTGGCTATGAGAAATTCTCAGAATTTTCAATTTGTCCAACTTCTCAATGGATTCAGGTAATTCCCTAATCCTTGTAGATGACAAGTCCAACTCTTCCAACATTTTCAACTTCCCAATGGAAGAAGGGATCTGTTTCAATGCGTAGCAACGCGCCAACATCAAGCGCTCCAATTGCCCAAGGGCCTTGAAGGAGTCCGGAAGTTCTTGCAATTTTTTACAGGTGCTCAAGTTCAGAGTCGACAAGCTTACCAGACTGCTTATTGAGCTGGGAACTCGAGTCAGGAGACAACAACACACGGCACTAAGCGTTGTTAGCTTCTCCAGAGATCCTATAAATGTAGGAATCTCTTGTGTATCAGTCTCATCCAAGAGAAGTTCCTCCAATTTTATTAATTTACCCAATTGTTCGGGCAACTCCTTGAGACTTCCACAGTGCCTCAAGTTTAAGGAGACAAGGTGCTTCAGATTTCCAATGGAAGGGTCGATTTCCTCCAAATTCTCACAATTTTCCAAGATTAGTCTCTCTAGACTTTTGAATGCAGAGAGATCAGGGGTTCTGTTTAAATCTATGCATCCCGAAAGATTGAGAACTTTCAACCCCGATATCTGTGAGAATTAAAAGAACCATGTGGCATGATTAGATGTAAAAAATTGAATGATCTATCATCGAAAGTAACAAAAACAAAAGCCTTTCTCATCTATACCTTGATCGAACTCCATCCTTCCCAATTTTCATTAATATTACTGCTTGATAAATCAAGTATGAGTAATTTCTCCAAATGAACATCAGTCACTGTAAGAGAGTCAGGACATCTCTCCCACTTTAGCCATCTTAATTCAGAAAATGACTTCTCAAAATCTCCCGTAAATTCCATCACACTCACATGAAGGAACTGTGTTGAGCCGTTTTCGTCTAGACGTAATGCCTTAATATTTTCATTTCCCTCCTACAAAAAAAAAATAGGGATTGTAAATATCACAACAAGGCATTCCTTGATCTTGACATGAATAAATTTTTTTAAAATTAAGGAGAGCAACCACCCAACCCCCTTTTGTTAGCATACATTTGCATGTTATTGGAGCCAATGCATTTTCTCTACGCTTACAAGAAAAAAGAAGAAGCATATATGTGATATTTTTCTAATTGCATAATCATGCAAAATGTCACATTTGGCTTGGATGCCATTAATATGAAATCCTATACATAAACAGTAGAGTGGAGCTTTCTGCTTGAGCGACGTCATCACAAAGCTCCATCCACTTCCACTTCTCTTAACAGTCATTGGACAAATTGCTTTTATCAATTGAAAAAAGAAAACTTGATTATCCCTTTTAATCTAACGTAATGTTTCTAGAACAATATTTAACCTTCATTTTTCCTCCTTATTAATTTGGATGTAATTTGATATGTAAGTCAACAAATCTAAACTCACCAATAACTGATTTTTGTATCAGCATTTTCTACAATAGAATGATTTTTAACACGTGATTTAGTATAATATAGTCTATGTTAATTGAATATTCTGAAATAAATTAATGCGACCTAATATAAAATAGTCTATGTCAGTTGATTATTCTGAAATTTAATTTTGTAACGCACGTGGCATTGTCCACGTCGCATTTCCTGCACTTACACCTAAAAAAGAAAAGAAAAGAGAGAGTACTTAATCAGATTTATTATTATCATTTTTGCATCCATAAAGCATGACAACTCATTGAAATTAGTAGATCGAGGTTAGCGATAATCATAATTTTCCTCTTTTGCATTCTATCATTTCTTTTTTACTCCTCCAGTTATCTTATTTGGTAAGTTAACAATCTATTGTTTCTCCGCTCCTCCAATCCTATCTAATGTAAAATCTGATAACTAACAACAGTTTTTTCTCTCTTTTCCTTGTATGTCGATGTGCGTTAAAAACTAAATTAATTCTTACCAAAAAAGGCTTGCTCATTACAGGATAGAGGTGGATTTTATATCACTCTAAAGGCAGATATATTGAAGATTAGTAGAATACAATATCCTTCACCTTTCACTACTCTGTTACTTCCTACAATCATTTAAGTTCTTGATTTTGATCTTTTATTTTTCAGTTTTTTGTTACTTTGTATGAATATGTACAATATCATATGTTAGTTGTTATTTGGTTTCTTATCATCGTAATTTACTGTTGTTTGATTTTGCACAACAATCCTTAATATTGAATTACGTGCTCAAAGTACCTATGACTAGATCGGTGCATAGCATGGGTATGGACACTAGTATGTAATATGAAGGCTGGGTAGAATAGACTTATGTTGCTGCATCATGCAAAAAAAATGTGTTAGTTCTCTTTTTCTATATGAGTGAACATGATTGATCCATGTACACACGCAGAGCTTATAATTAAAACTAAAAGGCCTTGAATATGCTACTCACTCAATAATTAATGCATATAGGACAATCTTCCAACATTATTTTGAGTAAGTTGTTAATTTGGCTATAACTTGGTAGATGTGAGACAACAAAAGAAAGCTAAATTTTCAATTGAAAATTTTAATCTAACTTCTTTAAAATTTTCAGTCCTAGAAGCGACAAGATAAATAAGAACTTTCTACTAATTATTGAGTAATAATAATCCAAATTATGCAGTGTTGTTCCAAGTTATCAACCAACCCAATTGTGTTTATAACATAATTATGCATTTCTAGATTACTTAGAAAAAATTGGTATATTTCAAGGTGCTTCTTCAACTATAGTAATTACATTCATTGAGTATTATGTGTATGTTATTATGGATTTACATTATATATTGCATTTCCATCGTGAACATGCATACGAAATCCTAGAAAACAAATTGTAAAAATTCTTCATACATATAAAAGTTGATCACGAAAAGCTATAGGTGCAAATAATTAAACTGAAATCTTTCCTCTCTTTTTTTTTTGTCGTAAATAGAACCTGCACACGTGCAAATTGCACATATTCACGTTTTAAAATTTCCCGAGTGAAAAGTGGATAATATCCGACCCAAAAAAGGGTGGATTTTATGTGGTTCATGCACAAAGCAGATGCATTTTAGTAAAAACAAAAGAATTAAGTAGATATGTAAGTCCAACATGTAGCTATATATTCTTATTTAACATTTATTAATCCATGTATTAATCCTCACATCTATGTACCCTGAAAATAAATTGCTGATATATTTTGGGAAGACAGAATGAAAGACTACAAAGTAATGATCCTCAGTAAAGTTTTTTGTTTTAATAATACACGATCTTAACAGCCCTTTTCTGACTCTCATAATTTTTATGTCATATGCGTCAAGAGATGACTGGGGGAAAGGGTTACGAGTGCAAACTTTTAATGAAATAAAGGCCAAAATTGTATGTAGCTATAGCCAAGAAAATGCTAACAACATTTTCAGAATTGTCAAAGATCAATAGAAAGAGAACAATAACAATAATAACAATACGAGGTACTACCGTTAGAGAAAATGGGAGATGCCAAAAGGTGACGTCATTGTTACCTTGCTTCGTAGAATAGTGGTGGCTTCCTTGTCCCATAGTCTACTGCAAGGCTTCTTATCTGCTGTATGGGCTATAGCTCTGCCTAGATCTCTTAATTGATCATGCATTCTCAACTCATTGTTATCATCAAAACTTATCAAGGAAAGTTCCACCATCTTTTGCAATCCAGATCTTGGGTACAAGTCGAGATAACTCCATAGGTAGGTGGCAATTCTATGGTCAATTCCAATGAAAAAACATGCTATGTCTAGAAATATTTGTTTGGTACTCTCTTCTAATGTATTGTAACTTATCTTCAACTTATCCATTACTTCCCTTTCTGGTGCTTTCCTCCATTTATCCCGATATTCTTCCCATACTTTTGGATCTTTTGTACGTTTGAGAAGTGAACCAATAACTATGAGAGCTAAGGGAAGCCCTCCTGTGGTGGCAACGATCTCACTGGAAAGACTCGCCAATTCTGTTGGGGGTGGTTTTCCTTCGAATGCATGTATGTTAAACAGAAGTGAAGAGTTGGTGATATTCAATTCCTTGCATTTATACTTATGATATTCAGACTTCAACGTGGCCTCATCTCGACATGTAATTATGATCCTACTTCCTGGCATGAATCTACCATTTCCAATCAATTTATTGACGTGGTCTTGATGACTCACATCATCGAGAAGAATAAGTACCTTCTTTTGTGTACAATTGGTTTGGATCATCTTAATTCCTATATCAGAATCAGGTACTTGATATTTTGGAATATTTAGTAAATCTGAGATCAACCGAGATTGCACATGCCCGATGCCATTTTTTTTAATTGTTTCTCCAACATCCCTGATAAAGCTGCGGCAGTCAAATTTGTCAAAAAGTTTTGTATATATGATCGTAGCCAGAGTTGTCTTACCAATACCGCTTATCCCATAAATCCCAATAATTCGAGTATTGGGGTGAGCAGTATCCACCAATCTCATAACCTCAGCCACATCATCGTCATTTCCAACTAAGTTCTCGTGTAGATATGGTCGAAAATCATCTTGTTGCTGGCGCATTACAGTTGCTACAAGTTCATCTACTAATTCCGCTTCTTGCCTGTCAAATAACACACATGAGAACTTATTAATGCTCCACAAAACAAGGATTAAGGATGATAAGTAGAAATATTCTTCTTCCAACAAAGAAATACCCTCCAGCAAAATTCTCTGATTCGTATACTCTACATTCAGCTGCTTTTCTGAGCGCTTCTGTCCCTTGTTGTTTGACCGCCTCGTCAGACCAATACCTACGGGATTCGAAGGCCTCTTTAACGCTTCCCTTCAGGTATTTTACATCCTTGGTTTTCACCTGGTAAAGTACGGGCAAGACTATCTGTCCTCTGCTTTCCTTACACTCCATTATCCAAATGAGCTCCCGGAGGCACCATTCGCTAGCAGCATAATTTTTGGAGATGACTGGGATTGATATCTTAGAGTGCGTGATTGCATTGATAAGATTCGCACCAAGGTCCTCACCGTAGGGGAGCTCCTCATTATCTCTGAACACAAAGTTTGGATGGAACCTCAGGCCCACATCCTTGAGTTTGCGGTAGAGGTGATCGGCAAAGCTTTTGCGTGTATCAGGGCCTCTAAAGCTCAGGAAGACGTAGTAATCATTTCCTTTCACAGAATTGGACGAAACAGACGCTTCATCGTTCTCGCATCGTCTGCCTGGGATGGTCCTCTCATTCTTCTTCTTACCAAGGAAGTTCCCAGCCACAAGGAAAAGAAAGGGTTAGAAATTATGCAAGAAAAGTCTCATTTTGCTATTTCAAGGCGGGGGAAAGCACAGTGGTTTACTTGTCAACTAAGAAGGTTACTCGACTATTATGTTGTTTTAACCTCTCAAAGCAAACTTAGTTTAGTAACAAAGGTGGCCAAACGGCCAGATTCTTTCTCTTTTCTATCTTGTGAATACGAACAGACAACGAATTGCCAAAGGAGAGAGAGAGAGAGAGAGAGAGAGAGAGAGAGAGAGAGAGAGGAGATCCCGCTCGAAATTCACCTTTTGCTGTTGTTCGTTGACGATAACGGACTCCTTTATAGTGTGGACGGGAGAAGATGGCCAAAAAGCAGTTCTTTCTGCTGAGGTCAAGGAATTACAGGCTGCAACATCCGCATGGTCTCCGCCAGAAATTGTTTGTGGCTCCCCCATCCTCTTCCTTAGGGAGTTGACCCGTGTGAAGAAAAACAGCGCCGTGAGCACCAATCCCACCGACGTCAAGAACCCAGTAACCACAAGGCCGATGGTGAGCGCTGCCGGGACAAGTACCGGGCTGAAGAGGACAAAGAGTGGGGCCATGACAGCAAGCCCGATCAGGGTGCCCGCTAGGGTGAGGCCGGCCAGGAGGAGGAGGCCACCGATGAGCAGGACGAGTATGACGACCCTGAGGACCTGGGTGGTCAAGGGGCCCCTCGTCGAGAAGGGGTCCCTGAGCTTCCGGGTCACGGCAGCCCAGGTTAGCTGGTGGGGGTGGTCCTCCATTTGGTTGCGGTGGTTCTAGGAGTTGTTATGAGAGAGTTACTCGAGAAGTAAGAGCGATTGTCTGATGCGGGAGATAAGTACGAAGAAGAGGCGAGACTGGGAGCTACCATTTAAATAGAGTGGAGAAGCGGAGGCGTGGAAGAGATTTACGAAGTTTGGTGCGAGAGCGTGAGAGCATGCACGAGAAATCCGTCTATGTCGTCGTAAAGTCTACAGTGGATAATCTTCCTATTAATATATTTGTTTCTTCTCTTTAAGAGAGAGAATGGACTATATTTTGATGGGGGCTTCAACTATGCAAGAAGATGTTGGGTGGTTTGGCCTTCCATGTTAGTAAATGTAAGGGTGATCAGTTCTCGATTTGGTTCGGTTCCAAGGTAAAACTGGAATGAGATCAAGAGGACCGGTTTTTAAAATTGCAAATTGGGGACCAGACTGATTGGTTTGATCCAATAGAACCGATCTAACAAAGTAAAAGAGAAAATGAGCTTAAAGAATTTTTTTGTATTCATTCTGATTTGACATGTATTTATATTACAAAGTATAAACAATATAAGGAAATACACAGATACAAAAGCATTTGAATCATTAATTAAAATCAATCTAAATCTTAGATTGATTTAAGTATTTTCAATTAAATCAATTGTACAATTCATAGCTTCAACACATCACTTTTTTTTTCTCACTACTTAGAACCGGACTGAGATAGTGTTTAGTTTATATTTTACTAATTTTTTAAAGAAATTTTAGAAAAAAGTATATGTGGTTAGCTTGGCTCGATTCTCCTTTGGAATTGGGAATCAGACCACCAGCATCGGTTCCATTTTTAGGAACCAGGAATTTAACTAATACTTTCAAGAATCAGACCAACTGGTCGATTAGGTCTAGTCCGGGCGATTCCTCAAGCAATCCACTTTGCACACCCAACTCCCTGCATATTTTCAGATACCAAAGATGTTTTGCGTTTCATATATTTCATGTGTTCATGTTGGAATCTAAAGATGCCTTGAAATTCTAACTAAAAATCCGACAGTTAATTGACTAAAACAATTCTTGAGTTGTTGCCTTCTCGGGTCCTCGACGTATGCTCCCTATTGGCCTTATCAATCAATACACTTTTCGTGAAGGCTCTCTGGAATCACCAATTCTTCATTCAGAAGCAATTATAGTTAATTAATATAATTGATGTGATTGGAAAAATAAAATGGTTAATTGAGCTAGATATAGCCAACGCCTAGTCGTTGCCTTCTAGGGATTATCCGGTCCATTTACTGCTCCCACTCCAATGGGGCCTTACCTTCTCGCTTCCAGTAGTCTTCCTCTCCGCGTGCCTTAGTCCTTGCGTTGTAGGCATTATCCGATGGCGGTTCTATCTCATGGGAGGATCATTTAGCATTTCCATTATTGTCTTTTTTGGCCATAAATTTAATATTGTACATAAAAGCAAGGAAAAGAAACGAAAGAAAAGAATGTAATGGTTATATTGCCACTATAATATGTTACTATCATACTAGTCTATGGACCCATGCCATGCCTGAAAAAAAGACTTTGTAAAATAGATCATAGGAAGTAATTATTCTAGAAGGATATTTGATCATCATGAGAATAAGAGATTTTCGTAATATTGAAATTGAATTATATGCTCCGTGAACTGAAAGTGAAAAACTTTAATTCAATTAAGGTGGAAAGATAGAAGGGAAATTTTTTAAAGGGTTAATATCCTAAAAAACCCCAAACTAGTATACTTGTACAAATTTATCTCAAATTAATTTTTTGACCATTAAAAATCTCAAATTAGTACACCTTTGATAAATTTACACGATACTAGTAAACTTGTAATAAATTTACCCTATGTTAGTTTCCATTAATTTTGCTGTTAAATTGTTAAGTTAGATGATACGTGATGGTTGACTGATATATCAATTTATGATTTTTTTTTCTCTATTTGTCATAATTGTAAAAGTTTTTTGATTTTTTGTGATATTAATCCAATTTAACAGATGGTATATTTGTCACAAATATATCAATTTGGGATTTTTTGTAGTCAAAAATTTAGTTTTGGGTTAAATTTGTCACAAATATACTGGTTTGAGGTTTTTTTTTATGGTCATTTAGGATAAGTTTGTCATAAATATACCAGTTTAGGTTTCTTGATAATCAAAAAATTAGTTTAAGATAAATTTGCCACATGTGTGCCAATTTAAGTCTTTTCGAAATGTTAATCCTTTTTAAAAAAAAGGTTAGATAGATGTCTCATATGTTAGACTATGGACAGAGGCAGGAGACTCTAATTAGGGAAACCACACTATTATCATCAGGAAACTGACTATATGGGCAAACTGCAGGCAGATGATTTTGATTGCGTCTCCAATGGCTCTTTGACCACCTTGAGGATTGTCCAATAACTACTTTGAAGATTGGAAGTATATAAAATGGATAAGTGCATTAGAAGTTCTAAAACTTATTACAAAAGTGCAATTAAGTTCTAAAACTTATAACGAAAGTGCAATTAGTTCTAAGACTTTCAAAAAGTGCAATTAAGTTCTAAAACCTATCAAAATGGTTCAATCAAGTCCTTTAGTTGAATACACGTTTCGAAAGTTTTAGGATTCAATTGCACATTCGTCACAAATTTAGGACTTTATTGTATTTTTTGAAAGTTTTAGGACTCGATTGCATTTTCACAATAAGTTTGAGGACTTCATTACATTTTTTGAAAGTTTCAAGACTTAATTACACTTTCATGATAAGTTTTAGGATTTCCGATGTACTTATTCCTATATAAAAAAAGATTTTAAAGTTTGCTACGGGATTTGGAGGAATTGCGAAAAGTCATTCTACTCTCTTGTTGTCCTGATTTATTCTCGTGCTCAGAAAATGTCTCTGCTTTTATTTGAGATTCTCTCTATGAAAGTGCTTTCTTGCTTATTGTCATCAGGGAGCAGAGAGTCTTAAAGTGTGATGAGGAGTTTTCATGTCAGTAGAGTTATCTACTAGCCTTGAGCTAAAGCAACACCTGCTTCTATATGTAACTTCCTGAACAATACCAGTGAACTCCAGCATGATTTGTGATTGTTAGTTAAGGACACTGGATGTAGGTTTGGTTATTAACCGGACAACTGTTAGTCTGTGTGCAAAGCCTTCTATTTCTTAAGCTCACTTACTTATTTGTTTAAGAAAAGCATCCATCCTTATCAATCTGTCTTTGCATTTATTAATGATTACTTGCCAATGTTCCGCAAAAGTTTTGAATCTTCTTAAAGAACCTATTTACACCCCTCAACGTTGTTATTATTAGCCTCAACGGAGTCCAGCAATAACTAACCCACGACATTACGACTTTACCATTTATGCTCCAATATCGAATGGTAGATTGCAGATGCTTTGAAATTTTACGAGTGTGCCCGACAAGTAGTTCACAACTTAACGAAAAAATGATGATTTAATCCCCCCACATCCGGAAGTGGATTACCAAATGTTTAAATTTTGTAGGTGAGCTCGTTCGATCGTTTGCAAGTTCCACAAGAGATTATGAATAGTATTACTAGCTGCCTCTAAGTGTTACTAGTAGACTCGGTTCTTCATTACTTCTTTAGTAACATCATGATGTTTTAACACCTTGAATTGCAGTACGCAATTATCAAATTGAACATTAGTAAATTCCCTAATTGGTCGGTAAGTTACTATCCTAAAACTGAGCATATTCTATAATCATACGTTATTAATTGCCCTAGTATGTTTACTAGCTTTATTGGTCAGATTGTATTTTCAGTGGCAAATTTATAAAGCAACTTGAAAACTTACTATTAAATTAGACATTCATAAATTCACAAAATTATAGTGGACTTCTATTGGTAAGTTAATTATTTTAATTAAGTAATAACTTTCATTTGATTATCTTAACAAATTTCTTGCTTTATTAGTAACTAGCCAACTCGTAAGCGCACCTATGCTGCTAAGATACTAATTTTACTTCACTCACTATCTTCACAACTAAGTTTTTGTTTGGGTAGCACATTTCTAAAGATGCTGATAACATTAATTGTATTTGAAGTTTGTAAGTAGCTAACATTGTTAGTAATTACCTGTTACACAATTTTACCAGTATTAATTGAAATTCACTAATTTTATTAGTACCATATAATGGAAAATTTGTGGTTTTGGCATATAGAACATTAGAATTTTGTGTAGGTAACCTATCAATCAAAGAGCTAGTTGGAGTGATCGAACGATCTACATCAACAAATTCAGGTTGATTTTGCCGGTTTGGGTCGAGGCGTATAGGGTTGAGAGTGCCCGTTATACCCCCGATAAAAAGCCAAAGGTAAATGCAAATTATAGCTTTTTTTTTTTGGTTTCTTTCACATTTAAAATATTATATGTATTCGTGCTCTAATTTGTTTATCGACTCCTCGTCTTTCTTGGTTACTGGCTAGGGCCACAGAGGAAAAAGAAAAAGAATACGACTCTGGCATTTTGTTCTTTCCACGATGGATGAATTTTAAAAAAAAAATCAATTTGAAGACATTTAACGCGAACACGTGATTGAACTAGACTTACTAGCCAAACTTAATAAATGAGTTTGGACGCATGAGAATATGAATAGTTTGAGTAATTGTTCCGAGAGGGCTCTGCAAGTGAGAGCGAATGAAGAGATCAGGTAATAATTAAGGGCTCGTTTCGTAATGATTCTACTCTTGAGAACAATTTCTGATTAAAAATAAATTTTTTTATTCCGCTCTCGAGAATAATTTCTAAATATTTAAGATGTTTGATAAACTATTTAAAAATTTTATTCTAGGAATAGAAATGCGTTTGGCAAGAATTTTTAATTTTTTGATTTTTTTAATTTTTAATACTTTTTGTTATAATTTGTTATAATTTTCCTTTTTCCTTTTTCTCTTTTCTCCCTTTCTTCCTCTTAGCCGCTACCATTGATGGTGGTCGACGAATGGCCAGGCAAGCTCGTCGGAGCCTTGCCAGGCTAGGGCGAGGTCTGGCAAGCTCGCCAGAGGCTCGCCTGGCCACTGGCGATGCTCGGCTTTGCAGATTTGGGCAAGGTTAAGCCTCGCTGGTGGCCAAGCGAGGCTCAACCTCGCCCAGCCGACGCGAGGTCGAGCCTCTCCAGTGGCCAAGCGAGACTCGCCTAGCCACTGGCGAGGTTCGGCCTCGTCGGCCACTGTAAGGCTTATCCTCGCCAGGCTAGGGTGAAGCTCGGCCTCGTGTCGCCTGGGTGAGCCTTGCCCAGCCACTAGCGAGGCTCGACCTCACCCAACCACCGGCAAGGTCGGCCTCGCCCAAATCTGTGAGGCCAAGCCTCGCTAGTGGCTAGGCAAGCCTCTAGTGAGCTTGACGGACTTTGCCCTAGCCTGATGGGACTCTGGCGAACTCACCATACCTCGCCCGGCCACTCATTGGCGGTGGCCCAGGGGAGGCGATGGGGTGATGATGGGGTGGCAGTGGGTTGGGAGGAGGAAAGGAAGAAGAAGAAAGTGAAGGGAAAAAAGAAAAGAGAGAAAAGAGAATGAGGAAAAAATTGATTCTCAAAATTGTTCACAAGAGCAAAAAGCAACTTTTTTTTATTTTATTTTTGATTTTACTCCAAATGTATTCCCTAGAACAAATTTGTTCCCGGGAACAAAAAATTTACCAAACGAATTTCTATTCCAAATCTATTCCCGGGAACAAAATAACAGAATCAGTTGTTCCCGAGAGTATTACCAAACATATCCTAAATGACTGAGACCAGTATCAATCACATGCTAAGAATAGTCTTTGACATCTTGTGGACCTCGGCCCTCAATTTGCAGTAAACAAATGCATAATCACTCGATGTCTTTTGTGGATTACTATAATAAGATATCAATTGGAACTACTTGAGACAGTTACGACGAATGGCAGTTCTATCACATGCTTAGCCACATGCCTAAGCACATGTTATTGAGTGTATTGCATAGTTATCGAAATGAGTCAAACTTATATGAACAAAAAGAAATATATATTTGATTTTACCATTTCGAGGGAACCTTTGTTTTCGTTTCTACTTTCTATGCAACGATTCCAATGCACGTGCTTAATTATTAATTAACGAATACTTCATTGACTGAGAGCAGCTATCACAAGTCTACGTTATGCTTTCCCTGGTTTGAATTGGTTCCCTTCATCGAGAGAATTATTAATCTATTCCAAGCTAAATTATTCCTTTGGACTTGGAGGAAACACAATATATAGTCAGATAATGGTGTGTTGCCCGAAAAGGAACCCGTGCAAATCCAACAACCTTCGCCGAAAGTAATCTGGAAGATCCTGAGCATAAGACCCCATTTTCTTCGCTGCTGGTGAAGAGGAAGAAGGGAAAACAGGACACAACACTGGAAGATGAAGGGTGTCTGTCGTTTCATCTCTTAAAAAAGTTCAGATTTTGGGAACCTAGCTATGCCTTCGCATTTTGACTAAAAAATTTGACTGTTGAATGACTAAAACGTAATTACTCAGTCGTTCCCATCTCGAGGTCCTCACTCCTCACCCTCGACGCTTGTTCCCTACTGGTCTTAACAACCACCCCCTAAAAATTTATATCGTTGTCTCGACCTACCCCTAAAAATTTATATTGTTGTCTGTTGACACCTAAATTTTGATTAATCATTCGTAATTTAATGCACAAAAATTTAGGGATTAATTTTAACCCCTAAACAAAAAATATTAGGATTAAATTGCATAGCATATAGTTTTAGGAGCATTTATTATTGCATTTGCATTGGACATGTGGCAAATGGGCTTCAATTGATGGTTCTAAGCTTTAATTTAACAAATTGGACTAAGCCCGCGGTGAAAGAGAATTTGGTCAAGCCCGTTAAGGGGGTGATAAGTTGGAATATAAGAATATTCCCGGGAATATGAGAATGTTCCCGAAAATATTCGCATTATTCTTTCAATATTCAAGGAAAGTGTCGATGAAATATTCCCGTTAAGGGGTAACGAGTTGGAATATGAGAATATTCCCAGGAATATGAGAATGTTCCCGAGAATATTCTCATTATTCTTTCAATATTCAAGGAAAGCGTCGGATGAAATATTGGAAAAATATTGCACGTGGGATATAAGAGCTAAATAGACAACGTGCAGATTTATCATCTTTCCTTAAATAACATAGTCCTCTCACCTATAAAAAGGGGGCCACAAACACTGAAAAACACACACACAAAAATACAGCCACAATTGAGAGAAAAGGAGCGGCAACGCAATAGAGAGAGAGAGAGAGAGGAGAAAAAGCATCTCTTTTTACTGCAGTCTTGAAGGTCGGCTCACAAAAGGAGGTCTCTTCCCAAGAGACAAGGTAGGTAAAGTTCCTATCTAAATTAATTCTTGAATATTTTGTTTTCTCGTTTAAAGTATTGCATGCTTGATTGAATTCCAATTAAGTGAGGTCGTTGTGTCGTGTTAAAAAATCTCAATAATCAAAAATATTGAGCCGCGAGACGTCGGATCGGGTTTTGATTATTTTGATTTTCTATCTTGGGTCGGGGCTAAATTGTGTGCTTTACATGATTAGTTGCATTATATGTGTTGATTTTTTTAGTAAGATTACGAAAAATGCATAAAAAAATCTGTCGCATAATAGGGTAGATTAATGCATTTCATGTCAAATTAGTCTTATAGTTTACATTGCATATGATGTAGAAGCTTAGGAAATTTCATTATTTAAATATTTTTTTTTTAAAAAAATAAAAAATAAAACATCATGCATATGCATATAGCAAAATACATCATTCATCCCCATCATGTAGCACATGCATATTTAGATAGATTGCACACATGTTACAATAGTTTTCAATTAACATATGTTATTAGAGTTAGGCCATTTGAATTGCACGTCATATGTCGTTAGAGTAAGAATCATGCATATTAAATCTAGACTAGAGTTATTTATATAATTAATTTTAGAAAAATCCAAAAAAAGTAGATGTCATCTCCTTTAGAATTTATGTTTAGGTCATGCATTTTAGTTATAGCTTATTTTGTTTTAAGGTTGATCATGATTTTTATATTCGCCCTTTTGGATTTTACTGAATGTTATTGATTGTGAGTTGCATGGCCACTCATTTCCATGTTAGTGGCTTAGGTTAAAATCAACCAAGATTGCTTGCAAAAAAAATATTTTTGAAACTTAAAGAGAAAGGGTACCGAAAGGGCGCTAGTTTAACTTAGCGTAATCATGTCCCCGAACTTATTGAATCTCTGGTTCGCAGAAGTAAAGTATTCTCCCATACTTTACTTGAGTTTCTAATCAACTCTAATCGATTAGTGGCGGCTCCTAATTAAATAAAATTACATGTTTAAATAGGTCAAACTTTGAGTACCAAGTTGCGGTTGGTAGGGCTTGGGAGAGTCCGCACTAAGTCTTTAGACTTAGTAATCCATTAGTCTTCCCATGGTGGTTCACCTTCGGGAAGGTCGCGACAGCTTGGCGACTCCGCTGGGTACATGAGTTAAAACTCATAGTGGACATAGGCCTAATTTTCCTCTTTTCAAAAATACTTTTTTTGTTTGGCAGCATGGATACCAGGTACGCCCCTAACATGAAGTGTTAAATGTTTTTGCAGAAAGGAGTTGTAAGGGGTGTAGTGTTTGCTAACCTTTTTGTTTTGCAGGAAGTTGTTGAGGTTGAATTTTTTTGCTTATATTGAAGTGATGTTTGCATTATTAATTGCTGTGCATGATTTTTAAATGGTTTTAGCACTACACTTTGCACACACTACCTGCCGTCGGACCTGGACCGCAATTAAGGATGTTAGGATGGTGTTGAGAAATGATCCAACCTTGAACGCGAGACTGCGATGTAGAGGTTGCCTTTCTCAACTCCGAATTTTTTTTCTTGGTGTCAAAATATTTATCCTTGTTTGCGAGATCGCATGACTATAGGATTTTCTTTGACCAAGCCGGAGCTAAGAGGACCCGACCTTTGTACGCGAGACTACGACTAGTCGGATCATTCCTCTTAGCTCTAATTTGCTAAGCCCTATAGTTTATGTGTCGAACCTCACATCTCATGTGTATGTCTATGTGGTTGCCATTTTTCCTTCAGGAAGTAAGTATTCTTACCTTACACTATGCAATCTATTTATCATTTTTTTGGGTCCATGACAAAAGGTCAATTGTATATAGAAAAGATTGTCTAGGAGTTCAATCTCAATTTTAGAGTGTTATTTCAATTTTTCAAATTGATGTTTTAGGAATTTAATTCCTAGGGAGTCATTTTCATTTCTTAGGTTAATGTCTTTGGAATCCAATTTCACTTAATAAAATGCGCGATCGATCGTTGTCATGGACCAATTTCATTTGTCATGATGCTTACTGTGTTGTTTTTTTTACAATAGGTGACATTGATACAACACGGCTCACCCGAGATCACCTATTCGTACTCGTTCTAGAGCAGCTTCGCAAAATGCCCGCACAGATCTCTTTGTTAGAGTTGCTCCAAACATCAGATAAGCATCAAAAGTCCTTGATGAAAGTTCTTAGTGAGATACACGTCCCAGAATCCATTGACCATGAGAAGTTGGAGGAATTTGTCGGGTCCATTTTGTTAAAAGACCAAATTGCCTTCTCGGATGAGGAGCTCCCATATGAAGAAAGAGGACATAATAAGGCCCTTTATATCTCAGTCAGGTGTCGGGATACTTTAGTGGCCCGCGTACTCATTGATAATGGATCGGCTTTAAACATATGCCCTCTAGCAACTCGAAACGCCTTGGGTATGATTTGGAGAAAATTCGTGCAGCTAGGACCTCTGTTCGAGCATTTGATGGGACTAGGAAAGAAGAAGTTGGGGAAGTTGATTTAGATGTGCAAATAGGGCCGGTGCTATTCCATGTGGTTTTCCAAGTTTTGGATATACCCATTGCGTTCAACTTTTTGTTGGGTCGTCCATGGATACATGCAGCGGTGTGCGAGTTCCTTCAAGCCTTCATCGAAAGTAAATTTTGTGGCGCAAGGGAAGATTATTACAATCCACTGCAGAAGATGACGAGGTCGAAGGAATGATCGAATTGTTCAAGGAGAATTTAGTGTTCGCCATTGATGAAGCTCGAGAGTAGGAGAATTTTAATTGTTTGCATACTCTTTTGCGCAGGAGTCTTTATTGCTTTCCTAGTTTGCATGTTAGGATTTCTTTCATTCCAATAATGTAATTTGCTTTTCATCCAATAAAAGTACACCAAACTGGCCTGTGATGAAATCCTACCAAAAAGAAAACGGCATGGAGCTAATTCGAAGGCTGGGCTTCCTCATGTTCTCTCAAAATTTTCCAAAAAAAGATTTTTATTTTAGCATGCATCTTGTTCACCCCATTTGTCTCTCTGATTGTTTACTTTATGTCTCAGGCATGATCCTGCACCACCTGCTTTAATGAAGGCGAAGCCTCGAGTTTATAATCATGCATGTTTTACTTTTGCGGGGGGCAAAAGATGAATGGTGTCATTAGGCTCCCTTACAAAGAGGAGCAAGATACAAACACCTTTTAGCTCTGACTTTGGAATTCAATGTTTGTTGCTTGCAGGAATAGAGCCTAGTTGCTTTATCATCATAAAGCATTTTCACATGATAGTTTGCTTGTTTAATTCGCCAATTTCACTCGAGATTTGTCAAAATAGACAATTCAATGAATGGTGTGGAAATGCTTGAATTTGCTAGAATAATGAAAGACAAGCCTTATCCTATACACAATCCCTTGTATATACATTGTGAGATGAGTGTGAAAAAATCCATGCTTACAAGGCAAAGAGTTTTCTCGCGAAAGGTACGTCGACTGAAATGATGAGAGGCAATTTATTTCTCTATCCTAAACATTGCAAGTAGACCATTGCTTAACCCCTTTGAGCCTCATACACTTGTGGAGATTTCTTTCAAATTACCCCTGTCAGGAACCACCCCATTTCGGGGCAAACTGGAGGTAAGTTGGCATCACGTGGTGAGGAAAATAGATAGAAATTCTCTTGCTCTCGCTTGCATCAATTTTTGGGTATCTTATTGCAGATGAACTCAAACAATAATCTAAGTGCCATAGGATGACGAAGAGCATTTTTTTTCTCTATCTTACACACTTATATCCATTGCATAACCCTTTTGAGTCTACAAATTCATTTCTTTGAATCCAGTTGGTGATCATCCCTCACACTGGGGCAAGCAAAAAGTAATCATTCAAGAAGCAGCAAGGTCTAGAGTGCCAACAAAATGTGAAGACCTTCCAAAGTCCAAATGAAAAATTGATACATCGTAAACAGTGTGTCAATGGTAAAAATAGAACTAGAGGGCATGAAAAAGCAGTGTGCCTGGTAAAAGCAAGGCCGATGCCCATAGACATAAGAGTAAAAAGAGGGGCAAGAAAAAGCAGTGTGCCTAGTAAAAGCAAGGCCAATGCCCACAAGAGAAAATAAAAAGAGTCAAGATAGATGACTATCGATTGTGAAAAGTTGTCAAATGCAAATTTTTGGAAATAATCCTTGATGGCGAAGATGAAGACTGGTGGTAATGTCAAGATGATCACCAACTCTCACCCATTTACACACATTTTGAGCCTGATAATCCTTTCATTTCTCAACCTGTGAACCTAGCTTACATTACGTCCCTCATAAAGTCTCTTCAGATTAGGGCACTTGAATTAATGTAGGTGTTCACATGTCTTAAGCATTGCTCGAAGAAGTGTGAGCAAGATTATTTCTATCTCATTTTGCAGGGTTCTTGACTTGTAAACTTGGAGATGATTGCAAAATTGTTCTTTCAATAGCCTTGACTCAAAGAGTCCCCTTGTTAAGCCGTTGATCAAGATCACATTATAATCCTGGTAAAGACCTCTCAGATTAGTATAATCGTACCGCTTGCGAAAGCTCGAATCCTTGTTGACTTGATGGTAAGATCGAGTGATTCTCAACAAATAGCCTTCTTAAATGAGAGTGAGTGAAAAGCCCTTTCGGACTAAAAGTCTCTCATCTAGCATTTTCAAGAAGTCCACACTATGAGTGAAAATTGTCTTGATGATAATTCTAACTGGTGGAATGTGGGGATGAAAACATGAAAAAATATGCATGGGTCTCCTTGAGTTTTAATGTCCAAAAATGGCTTTAATTCTTCACATTGCTGTTAAATGCACACTTGCTCTAATCATGTTTGACAGGTGGGTTTCTTCAGAGATCAAAGAGCTCCTCTTTGAAGCCTTGAGTTTGTCCAAATACTATTAAATCTTCAAAACACCTGATGAGAATTCCAGGTATCTGTTCTCAAGATGATTCAAAGTACCTGATGAGGATTCCAAGTATTGGTTCTCAAGTCAATCCAAATTCCTAATGAGAATTTCAAGCGAAAATTTCAGTGTCCTAAAACTTTTTCAGTATTCGGTGAGAATTCCTTATACTTGAACCTTTAAATACCTGATGTGATTTCCGTGTGTCTAGTGAATTTTTTTCAAATGTCGATGTGAATTCCGAGATATTCAAACCTTTAAATACCTGATGTGATTTCCATGTGTCTAGTGAATTTTTTTCAAATGTCTGATGTGAATTCCGGATGTTCAACTTTTAAATACCTGATGAGATTTCCAGGTGGTTAGTAAATATTCTCAAATATCTGATGTGAATTCCAGATATTTAAACCTATAAACACCGGACGTGATTTCCATGTGCTTAATCTCTTTTGAAATCTGATGAGAATTCCAGATCTTCAGATGTTTTGCAAGTCTCATGGAATTCATCATGTACCTCAAGATGCTCTATCGTATTAATTGGTAAGTAACTACAGTACGCTCTTCTTCTTCTTCTTATTCTTCTTCTTTTTCTTCTTCTTCTTCTTCTTCTTTTCACACTTTGCATTAGCTTTTCCATGCATCATATCATATTGCATTTTAAAATAGGATTTATTTTCCCACAAAAAATAACATTATATTGCATATACATGGTCAAAATTTAGGTTTCAATTTATCTTTGAATGCAACCTCTGCGAGCTCACCTTCAAAGAGGGGCAGGTTGACACCTAAATTTTGATTAATCATTCGTAATTTAATGCACAAAAATTTAGGGATTAATTTTAACCCCTAAACAAAAAATATTAGGATTAAATTGCATAGCATATAGTTTTAGGAGCATTTATTATTGCATTTGCATTGGACATGTGGCAAATGGGCTTCAATTGATGGTTCTAAGCTTTAATTTAACAAATTGGACTAAGCCCGCGGTGAAAGAGAATTTGGTCAAGCCCGTTAAGGGGGTGATAAGTTGGAATATAAGAATATTCCCGGGAATATGAGAATGTTCCCGAAAATATTCGCATTATTCTTTCAATATTCAAGGAAAGTGTCAGATGAAATATTCCCGTTAAGGGGTAACGAGTTGGAATATGAGAATATTCCCAGGAATATGAGAATGTTCCCGAGAATATTCTCATTATTCTTTCAATATTCAAGGAAAGCGTCGGATGAAATATTGGAAAAATATTGCACGTGGGATATAAGAGCTAAATAGACAACGTGCAGATTTATCATCTTTCCTTAAATAACATAGTCCTCTCACCTATAAAAAGGGGGCCACAAACACTGAAAAACACACACACAAAAATACAGCCACAATTGAGAGAAAAGGAGCGGCAACGCAATAGAGAGAGAGAGAGAGAGAGGAGAAAAAGCATCTCTTTTTACTGCAGGTCTTGAAGGTCGGCTCACAAAAGGAGGTCTCTTCCCAAGAGACAAGGTAGGTAAAGTTCCTATCTAAATTAATTCTTGAATATTTTGTTTTCTCGTTTAAAGTATTGCATGCTTGATTGAATTCCAATTAAGTGAGGTCGTTGTGTCGTGTTAAAAAATCTCAATAATCAAAAATATTGAGCCGCGAGACGTCGGATCGGTTTTTGATTATTTTGATTTTCTATCTTGGGTCGGGGCTAAATTGTGTGCTTTACATGATTAGTTGCATTATATGTGTTGATTTTTTTTTTAGTAAGATTACGAAAAATGCATAAAAAATCTGTCGCATAATAGGGTAGATTAATGCATTTCATGTCAGATTAGTCTTATAGTTTACATTGCATATGATGTAGAAGCTTAGGAAATTTCATTATTTAAATATTTTTTTTTTTTTAAAAAATAAAAAATAAAACATCATGCATATGCATATAGCAAAATACATCATTCATCCCCATCATGTAGCACATGCATATTTAGATAGATTGCACACATGTTACAATAGTTTTCAATTAACATATGTTATTAGAGTTAGGCCATTTGAATTGCACGTCATATGTCGTTAGAGTAAGAATCATGCATATTAAATCTAGACTAGAGTTATTTATATAATTAATTTTAGAAAAATCCAAAAAAAGTAGATGTCATCTCCTTTAGAATTTATGTTTAGGTCATGCATTTTAGTTATAGCTTATTTTGTTTTAAGGTTGATCATGATTTTTATATTCGCCCTTTTGGATTTTACTGAATGTTATTGATTGTGAGTTGCATGGCCACTCATTTCCATGTTAGTGGCTTAGGTTAAAATCAACCAAGATTGCTTGCAAAAAAAATATTTTTGAAACTTAAAGAGAAAGGGTACCGAAAGGGCGCTAGTTTAACTTAGCGTAATCATGTCCCCGAACTTATTGAATCTCTGGTTCGCAGTAAAGTATTCTCCCATACTTTACTTGAGTTTCTAATCAACTCTAATCGATTAGTGGCGGCTCCTAATTAAATAAAATTACATGTTTAAATAGGTCAAACTTTGAGTACCAAGTTGCGGTTGGTAGGGCTTGGGAGAGTCCGCACTAAGTCTTTAGACTTAGTAATCCATTAGTCTTCCCATGGTGGTTCACCTTCGGGAAGGTCGCGACATTGTCTTTTTGGGCCACGACACTAATATTATATATGAAAGCAACGAAAGAAAAAAAAAGGAAAGAAACGAAAGTAATGGCTATACTACCTATACGCCCCTGCTACGCCAGCATGAAGACCTAATATAAAAAGACCAAGACCTCTTAACTTTCATTAGTATTTTTTTGCATTAGAGTATCATCCCATCCTCGCCATAATTTGCTCTCCTCTATATTCAATCTCACATGGAATGCTTTGAAAAGGCCAAAATTATCCAAAAAATCCAAAAACTATTACGCTTTGGACAATTTTGTGTTAAACGTTTTGATTAAATGTTTCAATATTTTGTCAATTAAGTCTTAAATATTTTCATGTTTTGTCAATTGAATCCATTTAGTCAATTTTGGTCGGAAAATTACTGACGTAGACGTCGACTGTCCCATGAGACAACGCAGGATGGTTGGTGCCGAGATGGACAATTTTTAATATTTTTTATTTTTCATATTTATATTTTCTCTTTTTCTTTTCTTTCCCTTCCTTTTATTTTTTCTTTCTTTAATTTTCTTTTAGTTAAGAGCCAATAGGGGCCATTGAATGAGGCCTGGCGACCCTCGCTAGCCACTAGTTGAGGGCTCATGGCCCAAGTTGGCTACTTGCAAGGGTGGTGAGCCCTCACTCAATGGCTTGCAAGGGCCATGACCCTTGCCAACAGTAGTGGTTGCCAAGCCTAGGTTGATGGCTAGTGGCTCCTTGCTAGCCCTTAACAATTAAAAAAATTTTAAAAGTAAATAATGAAAAAGAAAAATAAAAGAAAATTTAAATATAAAAAATTCAAAAATTCAAAATATTATAAAAAAATTGTCTACCTTGGCATTAATTATATCACGTAGGATAGCTAGTGTCCACATCTGTAATTGAACAATTTTTCCTTAAAAAAAGACTTGATATTACTAAAAGAATTTGATGATAATAACATACAAACATAGATATTCTCATGGAGAGGGTCACATATCAGCTTCATATTGAAAGTGCTCTAGCGTACCACTTTACATTTATCCGATTAGGGGGATTTATTATATCTATTTTAACTTCTATGCATAAGACATATTTGATTGTTGCTATGGGTCAATAAGTTTAGGTGCCGTTCACTTTTAATCCACCACAAGTCATGAAATTTGAGTCCAAACAAAAGTTCTTCAAACCCATAGTAAGATGTAGCCAAGTATGTTACGCAAAGTCACTACCCATTAGGAATCTTTGCACTCAAATTTTCAATCCTAAAATTAGAATAAATCATATTAACCCATAATGTCTTCGGTTCACTCTCATTTTCAATCCTGTGAAGGTGCATCACAAAATTCCTTTCAAATTTCAACAAGGCCCGTGCTAAGGGTGATTGGTTCTCAATTTGATTTGGTCCCATCCAAGAACCAAGAATTGGACCGAGAGGGCTAGTTTCCATTTTTTGAGACTGTGGACCGGTCCTAGAACCAGGAATTGGACTAGTTCGGTTCGGTTCTCGATTCTATATTACTTGTTGTCATTACATTGAAAAAAAAAATTCATCCCATGTGGGCTTCCAAATTTGGAAAGCAATGGCAAAATGGGAAAGTAAGGGTACAATAGGAAAGAGATGGGAAAGTAATGGGCCTAATGACAAAACAGTTACACAGAAATTTTAAAAAAAATTAAACAAATATACATGAATGATCGGTCTAGTCTTATCGGTCCGGTTGGCTCAGTCCCCACCGTGGACCAAGAAACCGGACCGACTGGCCACCAGTTCCAAAATTAGGAACTGGGAACCAGATCGGCACTCCCTAGGATTGCCCAAAACCGACCAATCCGGTTCGGTCCTGATTCGGGCAGTTTCCTTTGCACACCCCTAGTCTGCGTGCGTATTCCCATGTCCATGATCGAACTAACCTGCACCAATAAATTCAGGTTGATTTTGTAATGGATTGAATTCCCCGGTTCGGGTCGAGGAGTGTTGGGTTGAGAATGCCCTTTATAACCCCAATAAAAAGCCAAAGGTAAACGCAGAGAATAGCTTTTTTCGGGTTTCTTTCACATTTAAAATATTTTATATATATATATATATATATTCATGCTCTAATTTGTTTATCGACTCCTTGTCTTCCTTGGTTACTGGTTAGGGCCACAGAGAAAAAAGATAAGAAAATGACTCTTGCATTTTGCTTTTTCCCCGGTGAATGAATTTTCGGAATTAAAAAAATCAGTTTGAAGACATTAAACGCGAACACGTGAAAGAACAAGACTTACTAGTCAAACTTCATAGCTTACTAAATGAGTTTGGACGCATTGGAATATGAACGGTTTGATTAATTGTTCCGACAGGCTTCTGCAAGTGAGAGTGAATGAAGTGATTAGGTAATAATTAAATGACCGAGAGCAGTATTAATCACATGCTAAGAACAGTCTTTGACTTCTTGGGACCTCGGCCCTCCAAATTGCAGTAAACAAATATTTAGTCACTAGATGTCTTTTGTGGATTTGCTATAATAAGATATCAATGGAACTACTTAGAGACAATTATGATGAATGGTCGTTCTTTCACATGCTTAATCACATGCCTAAGCACATGTTGCTGGATACATTGCACAGTTATCGAAATGAGTCGAATGCACGTAAACAAGAAATACATATTTGATTTTACCATTTTGAGAGAACCCTTATTTTCGTTTATGCTTTCTATGCAACGATTCCAATGTATGTGCTTCATTATTAATTAACTAATACTTCATTGACTGAGAGCAGTTATCACAAGTCTACGTTATGCTTTCCCTGGTTTGAATTGGTTCGCCTCATCGGGGTTATATTAATCAATCCCAAGCCAAATTATTCCTTCAAATCTTGGAGGAAACGCGATATATAGTCAGATAACGGTGTGTTGCACGAAAAGGAGCCGGTGCGAATCCAGCAACCTTCACGAAAAGGAATCTTTGGAAGATCCTGAGCATGTGACCACATTTTCTTTGTTGCTGGTAAAGAGGAAGAAGGTAAAACAGGAGGCAAGACAGGAAGATGAAGGGCGTTTGTCGTTTCTTGTAATAAAAATGTTGAGATTTTGGGAATCTAGATATGCCTTCACATTTTGACAAAAAAATTTTGACTGTTGATTGACTAAAAAGTAATCCCTCAATCGCTGCCATCTTGTGCCCCTCACTCTTCGCCCTCGACGCTGGCTCCCTAGTGGCCTTAACAACCACCCCCTAAAAATTTATATTGTTATCTTTTTGGGCCACGAAATTAATATTGTATGTGAAATCAAGGAAAAAGGAAGAAGAAAGAAACGAAAGTAATGGCTATATTGCCCATACACCGATACCACGCCGGCATGAAGACCTAATATAAAAAGACCAAGACCTCTTATCTTTCGTTATTATTTTTTTGCATCAGAGTTATCATTCCATCCTCGCCATAACTCGCTCTCGTCTACATTCAATCCTGCACAAAGTGCTTTAAAAAACGTGAAATTTTTTCAAACAATCCTAAATTTATTACACTTTTGATAAATTTTTTTTCGAATTACTTTTGACAATTTAATTATAAACATTTTAATTGTACCAATTATGTTTTAAAATTTTTGATGTTTTATCTATTGAGTCTATTAGGTCAATTTTGACTAGAAAATTGTTGACATGAATGTTGGTCATCTTATATGGTAATGCTGGACGGTTGGCACTAAGATGGATAATTTTTAATATTTTTTTAAATTTTTTTATATGTATTTCTTTTCTTTTCTTTTCTTTCCTTTTATTTTTTCCTTCTTCGCTTTTTTTTTTTTTAATAATTAAGGGCCGACAGGGATCGCCGACCATTGTGTGAGGCCCTACAAGCCCTAGCCATCGTGCGTGAGGGCCACGAGCCCTCACCGACCACGGGGGTAAGGCTTATAGCCATCACTCATAGTTGGGCAAGGCTTACAGTCGTCACTCACAATTGGGCAAGGGCTTGTTGCCCTTGCATGTGGTTAGTGAGGGCTGTGAGCCCTCGCCTAGATTTGAGTGTGTGTCATGGTTGGCAAGGGCTTATGGTCTGCATTGTCCACATGCAAGTATTGGTGTACAAAAGAATCGAAATCCGCCCATACCGAACCAGACCAGAATGGGCGGTTCACAAGGGGATAGGTTCGGTTCTCAGTTTCAATAAATTGGAACTAGTGGGTATTGGTCTGATTCTCAGTTCTAGATTTGGCATGGCTCACTCGTCTATATATATATATAATTTTTAAGAAAGATTTCCGACCAAAAAAATATAAAAAAATGAAAACCCTAAAATCGGTAATTTGAAACTCTACATCCATTGATTGAGTGCTCATCTCATCTCATTCTTACCTCGTCTAAGTTATCTTTTTATCTCTCACTCACGACTTTGACTCTCAGGCTTAACGTCCATCAACCCATGGTCTCGACTCCCAAATTTCAGTATGAGCCCAATCGTTTTACTGATCTTACAACTAAGAATAGGGAAGTTCTTTATTTTCTTTTGCTTTAATTTGGCTTGTTAGAAAACATTGTACCAAGTGTGTGAAGTTTGGTGGGACTGGTTCCATGGACCCACCCGAGAACCGGATCGGACTGGTGGTCCGGTTCTTGGGTTAATCTTGGAGTCAATAGGCGTATGCTGGTTCCAATTTTTTGTAATTGGTCCTTAGTGGGCGATTCCTAATTCTAAGATGAGAGTTGTCCTGAGAACCGCCCATTTAGACCATGTGTACCCCTATGTGCACGGGCAATGAGCCCTTGTCCAGTGGCCAACGAGGGCCATGACCCTCACTAGCAATAGTGGTGGTTGAGCCTAGGTTGATGGCTAGTGGCCCCCCATCAGCCCTTAACAATTGAAATAAATGAAAAAAAAAAATTGAAGAAGGAAAAAGATAAGGAAAATTTAAATATAAAATTTTAAAAGTATTAAAATATTATTAAAGATTGTTTACGAATCAACATTGACCATACGACATGGGATAGCTCCAAGTCAGTGATTCTGGAATGACTCAATTGACAAAACATAAAAAGGTTTAAGATTCAATTGACACAATTAAAAGATTTATGACTAAATTGATAAAAGTGCAATAGATTTAGGATTTTTTGGATAATTTTTCTTAAAAAAAAACTCAACATTTTTCAAAGAACTTGATGACAGTGCCATACAGGAACATAGATATTTCTCATGGAGAGTGCCACATGTCAACCTCCCAGTCCTTTAGCATACCACTTTACATTTGTCTTATAAGAGAGATTCATTGTATCTATTTTGCATCTATGCAGAAGACATGTTTGATTTTATAAGCTCCATTCTAAGCTCTAAGAATTTAGGCTTTTTTTTTTTTTTTTTTTGCAAGCACATCAACAATTTGCTTTTTGTTGACTCATGAACTTTAATAAAGAACAACTTGCCAAAAAAAAAATTAATAAAGAGCAAAAAATAATAAAAAAAAGACAAAAAACGTAATAGCTATATGGCCTTCGTAGTAGTATTACCATTATACTAGCCTTTAGACCTGTGATATGCATAGGTGAAGAACTCATATAAAAAGATCCCTTTGCAACTTGCATGTGCAGTTAGATATAAAAAGACCAAGACCTCTTAAGAGCCTAATTGTTATCTTTTCTTTTAGCATGCGAGGTAGTAGTTCCATCATCGACACAACTTGCTTTCATTTATATTCAACCCTGTACGAAGTCCTTTAGAAATAACTCACAATCAAGTTGACGATAAAACCAGACAAGCATCTAGTCTTGCAATCAAAATAATTGCACAACACTAGTAGTTTCATAAGTTTTTCATCCACATATTCCGTTGCAATAGTTCCCATTCCAGCTACATCTATCAAACCTTCAAATGAACGATTCCCTGGTCCCAGGAAATAGGCAAAAAGGAATCCTGACAGAAGGCCATCCATGACAATGAGCATATATAATGGTTGATGTCTGCAACCGGGACAAAAGGCGATCCTTGCATAGCTTGAGAATTTGAATGGAAAAAAATATCAGAAGAAAATAGGTTTTTGCTATTTTGAGCCTTTTGGGTTAATGAGGTTAGGTGCTATTCACTTTTAATCCACCACAAGTCATGAAATTTGAGTCCAAACTAAAGTTCTTCGAACCAATATTAAGATGTAATTAAGTACGTTACTCAAAGTCACTACCCAGTCGGCTTTCTTCGCACTCAAAGGCTTGATCTCTAAATTAGAATAAATCATATTAACTCATAATGTCTTCGTTTCACTCACATTCAATCCTGCAAATGTGCATCGTACAATTCCTTTCAAATTTCGACAGGGTCCATGCGCGTAGTCCTACGTACCCCATCTATTCAATAAGTCAGGGTCTGCGCAACGCGAAGATGGGGAGATCCCCAGCCTCCTCGGCAGCCTCCTCCCATTGTGCCGTGGCATTTTGGGCCTTCTTCGCTGGTTAAGAAGCCAGTACAATTTTCATAATGACCAGTTATCTCAAGAATTGGAAATTTGTGATAGCATCTTGAAAAAAAAAATATTTTAAATAATTTCATTCTTAAGATAATATCAGAAGTAATTATATGCCCCTTGAACTGAAAGGGAACAAATTTAGTTCAATCAAGGTGAAAAAATAAAAGGAAAGTTTTTTAAAACAAGGTTAAGATAGATGTAACTTATGAAGAGTGCCGCATATCAACCATCCATTGAAAGTGTTTTGGAGTTCCACTTTACATCTATTAAATTAGAAAGCCTCATTGTATTTATTGCAGATCTATAATGGGACTTATTTGATTTTATATGTTTGATTCTAATTAGATAGAAATTATTATCTTTTTTTTTTGGCCCAAACTTGTCAACAAATTGCTTTTTATCAACTTAAAAACTTTAGTAAAGAACAAAAGCTAGAAAATTTAATAATAGGACACTCATATTCTTACTTCTTTTCTTCAAGTCTCTATAGGCTCTCCTCCATGCGCCAAAAAACCTCATAGAGACATGACTACATGTTAGGCCATTGTTGTGACGGCCCAGGCGACGGTGCGCGGGACGAAGTCCCCGGACGTGCGCAAGAGGGGACATGTCTCTTGTCCCACATCGCTTAAGGGGGAGTCCTGAGCTAGTTTACAAGCATTTGGATTCTTTAACTGTATATATGCATTTTAAAGTCGTGCAGGTCTCGGCCTAAAGCGGACAATATATGTACAGTGGGAGCTCGGTTCCTTACAAATGGTATCAGAGCCGACTCTCGACTGCATGTGGGGCCATAGGATGGCCATGGAGGTGGGTCCTATGCCCAGCGAGGACCCTGTTCTTGAAGGGGGGGAGAATGTGACGGCCCAGGAAACGGTGCGCGAGGCGGAGTCCCAGGACGTGCGCAAGGGGGGACATGTCTCTTGTCCCACATCCGTTAGAAGGAGAGTCTTGGGCTAGTTTATAAGCACTTGAGTTTTTTAACTGTATATACGCGTTTTAAAGTCATGCGGGCATCGGCTCAAAGCGGACAATATATGTATAGTAGGAGCCCGAGTCCTTACAATTGTTTCCTTTAATCAATGCTATGCTATAATTGGTGGTTTCTTCCTTTATCAATGCTATGCTATAATTGGTGGTTTGAAATTTATTAATGCTATGCTATAATCGGTGGTTAGAAACCTCGACATTCTCTACAGTAAGTTTGTACGTGGACGATATCCATAACTTGAATACCAATCAAATATTTGGTTGGAGGAAATTCTCGAACCAAATATAGAGGAAAATATTGCCCATGATTAAATGCAACCGTGTGGCTTAACAATGGATAAAATCATGTCAAAATAGATAAATTATTATGACACTGGTAGGTTTCATGCATTTACAAATAGAATTTGAAACATCATTCTTGCAATTTAGTGAAATCGTCATTTTACCCTCGATGACTTCGAAGTTGGTGCACGTCAGCCCTCGAATGTCAAAAAATTGCATCCTCTCTTCCCAATACCCGAACTTGCCTTTGGGTACACTAAATGGCACCAGTAACCTTTTCTATCAACGGGTACCATGAACATGCCATTAAGGGTAAAGGAGTTAACTTTTGCATTTTGTGATGCCTTTGAAACTTTAGAGCACGTCATAATTGAAACTTCTTGTAAAAATGGGGGTTGAACTGGATGCGCCAATTTTTGACAAAAACAAAAAAGAAGAAAAATTAGATGCACCAATACCATCAGCCTTTTGATGGCCGTTCTTGTTTCACCAAAAATGAGATTTCACCCAAAAAGTTAAAAAATCTTTCACCAAAAGTGGATCTTTTTTTTTTTAATAGGGGAAAAGGAATTTTTTGGGGGTGATCTTGGACTAGAATTCACTCAGTTGTATAGTGAAAATGAACAGTAATTTTAAAAGGAAAGTACTGAAGATATAAATGATAATGAAAAATGAAAAGACCGTCACATTAATAATATTTATCGATAACCATGTCAATTCCATCAACCAAACTCAATTAACAGGCTATTGCTTATTAATTATAAAGAGCTGTTTATTTTTTGGTGTAAAAATATATCTTTGTTTAAAAGAACTGAATATTTTCATTTTTTTTTAAATGTTTATAAAGAGTAATGTTAACCTTTTTGGGTACAGTAAGAATTTGCTTTAGTGGCTCCGCATTTTGCTCTCCAGGACCTACCGGTCGCTTTGCCGTTCATAAAGTAGCGTCAAGCAAGGAGTCTTTGGTATATTTATTATCCCTTACGCGCAATTTGCTGGCTAGTTACTTCGTAGTTGGTACAAAAATTGAAGTTAAAAAAAAAAGTGTATTAAAAGTTAGAAAACTTATCATAAAATTCCAATTGAATTCTAAAATTTTCAAAAACTACGATCAATTCCTAAAATTTATCACAAAAGTTCAATCAATTCCTAAATTTAAAAAAAAAATATATAATTAAATCCTAAAACTTGTCAAGTTAGTTCAATCAAGTCTTAAAAATTTATCAAATTAGTTCAATTAAACTTAAAATTTGTTAAGTTGGTGGAATCAAGTCGTAAAAATTTATCAAATTAATTAAACTTAAAACTTGTTAAGTTGGTGGAATCAAGTCCTAAAAATTTATCAAATTAATTAAACTTAAAACTTGTTAAGTTGGTGGAATCAAGTCCTAAAACTTGTTAGCATTTTATGTTTGTTAAGTTAGACAGAATTAATGAAAGGACTTGATTGCACTAACTTGGTAAGTTTTAGAACTTGATTCCACTAACTTGATAAGTTTTAAGGCTTAATTACACTTTTTAAAAGTTTTATGACTCAATTGCACTTTCCTAATAAATCTTAAGATTTAAATGCACTTTTTATAAGTTTTAAGACTTAGCTGAATTTTCAATACAAGCTTTAAAACTTCCAGTACACTTATAAAAAAAAAATGGTCAATTGTTAAGAATAAATCTTAAGTTGTATTGATGTAATTGAAATCTTAAGTCGTATTGATGTAATTGATGTCAATTACATCAATACGACTTAAGATTTATTCTTAACAATTGACCATTTTTCTTTTTACAAAAATAAACTAGTCAACTGACCTCGACTTGGCAAAGTATTCCTCAGTTGTTAATATGATTGACGTAATGGGAAGCATAAACTGGTCAATTAACCTGGACTTAGCAAAGTGTTGAGTTCGTTGCCTTCCAGGCATTATCCGGTGAATGATCTTCCAAGTGGACCATTCCTTTTCAATTCTAGTAGTCTTCCGCTGCTCGTGCTGTGCCGTTGCCTTCTTCTTGGTGTTGAATGAACTCAATATGCATGGGAGGATTGTTTAACGTATATGCTGTTGTATTTTCGGACCACAACATTAACATTATTTCTAAAAGCGAGGAAAATAAAGAAAACCTAGTATAGAAAGGCCCCCTCTGGACGCGTGACGAACTAATATGAAAAGACGCCCTTTGCAATGTCGCATGTGCAGTTAGGTGAAGAAGTAATATAAAAAGACCAAGACCTCCTTTGAGCCTAATTTCTTTCTTTTTGTCATCATAGTTACTCATTCCATCATATCTGTAACTTGTTCTCATTTATATTCAACTCTACATGAAATGCTGTAAAAAAGAGTCACTATTGTTGGAAGAAGTTAATGATAAAACCATCGAACAGATACTCATGTAGCTAAAATAATTGGAATTTGCTGGTAGTTTCTTAAGTTGTTCATCCACATATTCCATGGCATTAGTTCACAGTGGCTACATCTATCAAACCTTCATATGAACGATTCTATTGTCTTTGGAACATGGGTAAAAGGAATTGGCACACAAGCCCAACCTTGACAATGACCATATATACTAGTTGATTTCTATAACCAGAAAAAAAAAAAAGGAGATCTAGATGTAAGGGTAGAGCATTTGACAAAAAAAAAAGCAGGAGAAGATCGATTTTCACTGTTTTGAGCTTCCGGGTCAATAAGGACAGGTGCTATCCACTTTTAATCCACCACAAATCATGGAATTTGAGTCTTGACTACAATGCTTTAGACCTATAGTAAGATGTAAATTCAATCCTAAATTTATTATACAGATTTCAATTTAGTCTTAAATTCTTCAATTTAGCTGATTTAGTAATAAATCATGTCACGACTTACCAATATTATCATTTTAGCCAATTTTGGATAGAAATCGCTAGTGAATGCCAATCATCCTATATAACACGACTGGTTGCTAACATGGATACTTTATATTTATTTTAAATTTCCTTTTAAAAAAGAAAAAATTCAAAAAAAGGGAAAAGAATCAGAATTTTTTTAGAAAAATTGAAAAAATTGTTTATGTTAGCCCCTGCTGTGCCATATCGAATAGTTGGCTTCTATGTCAGTGATTTAGTCAAAATGGCCATATTGACAAATTATCAAAAGGTTTAGAACTGGATTAGTCAAATTGAAAAGTTTAAAATTGAATTTATATATGCACTTTAGGATTTTTTCATCTCTTCTTCAAAGTCAATGCCCAGGCCTTCTTTGAACTCAGAGGCTTGATCTTTTAAAATAGAATAAATCATATTAACTCACAATATCTTAATTTCACTCGCATTTTCAATCTAGCGAACGCGCATCACACGATTCGTATCAACTCTCCACAAGGACCGCGCACGTCAACGTACGTCCCCCCATCTATTTAACGAGTCCATCAAGGTCTTATGCAACACCCACACTCGGAGATATCCACGCCCCTTCCCAAAATCGAACTCAAGATAGGGGAGATCCGCATTGCGCCGTGGCATCTTGGCCTTGTTCGCTGGTCAAGAGGCCAACACAATTTTCAGAATCACCATTTATCTAAAGAACAAAATTATCTAAATTCGTATGTGTCACACACCGAATCCCATTCGAATGGGGTGACACGGCTGTCTTTTTACCTGAAGGATGCAA
This sequence comes from Corymbia maculata, assembly GCA_014182735.1. Classification (NCBI taxonomy): domain Eukaryota; kingdom Viridiplantae; phylum Streptophyta; class Magnoliopsida; order Myrtales; family Myrtaceae; genus Corymbia; species Corymbia maculata. The sequence continues at coordinate 3,072,475 of CM024684.1, read as the reverse complement.
CCTCTAACCACCAAAAAATCCAACTCACAAAAGTTCTCACAAAAGTACTCTCACTCTACTAGTTACTAATCAAAGAACTTGAAAAGATAGAGAAAGAGAGGGATGAGCAATTACAAGCTTAGTGAGTAGTACATATCTACATTATCTCTTCTAAGCAGATCGAGTAGCCACTATGCATATACATATATATAAAGCAGTATCAGAAACTCGTAATGAAACTCTTTTATATACATATCAAGCCATATATGAGTTGCTTCACATTAAGAAGGTTTTATACTAATCATAAAAACTCATTTAAATTATCCTCACGGTTCAAACATTGATGATCAAATCCATTGATTAATCTCATTCATAAAAACGTCAATGATCCATCCAATTGATCCATCTTATATGAAAACATATGTTGATAGTCTGTCCATAGATCAATCTTTTGCTCAATATATAACTATGGTTACAACACAACGCCTTGTAACAAGGCAGCCGAGATTTCCCCCTTAGCAATGTCTCCACTAACAACGCCGATGGCTTGACCTAGAAGGATATCTTAAACTCGATATTCATATCTACATACATCTCAATGGGCTCACAGCAATATTGATACCAACCATTAAATCCACAATTAATATTAGCAATTGATTTCACAAAACAATATGCATAAGCTTTCTAAACTTTGTTCATCAAAATGAACACATTTTACAAGATATCTCTCACATCATTTCATAATTCTTCAAACCAAAATATATAATCTTTCGCCCACTTGATGAACGGAATACATTTTATAAATTGACACATAACTTTTCACAAATCAGCTCATTCGCTACAGTATGAACTTTAGTCAATGACCATAAACCTTAATAATAGAAGTATCTAAAGTTGTTTTTTATTTATTTTATTTTTCAGGATGCCATCAAAATTTTCCAATTTTTACTAGTGATAAGTATGCATGCAGCAGCTCGGGCAGTTAAATATGAAATGCATTCTACTAGTGCTGAAATCATGTCTTAGAAGACTCGGGTTCGAGAATTTAACATTTTCGCATGAAATTGGATCAGCTAAAGTGGATAAATCATACAATAATATACCCTGCTCACGCTCAAACACTCCTAGAGAAATTTATAATCGGTGGCGGTCTTATTTTGATGCTAAATGGAGTCAATCGACATGAGCAGATTTGTTATTATTAATACTAGCCCGCAAACCCGTGCTTCGCACGAGAAAATGGCTTGCGAAATAGATTACATAAAATCATGATTCTAGAAGGCTTGATTATCATGAGAGTAAGAGATTTTCACAATATTAGAAGTAATTATACACAACTTGAATTAAAAGGGAAAAACTTTAGTTCAATAAGTTGAAAAAGTAAAAGGAAAAATTTTCATATGTAAGTTAAGATAGATTGTTGATGTTGTCTTGAATTTCAAGAAGTTTTGATCAATTAGAGACTTGGAAAAATCGATCGGGAAGTATAGAAAGGCTTGGAACTTGCAGGCTACATGTGTTGAAATATTTCCTAGAGTTGGACTTATCTACAAGGGATTTCATGGGAAATAGTACTAATTCAATGTAACCGAAATATGTTATAATATCACTAATATTTAGGGGATAGTCACTAAAAATTTATTAGTTAGTTTCCAAAATTGATAAGATTTTTAGGTAGAATTCATTTTCTATTGGGATTAGGGAAATGGGGATTTGAGGATCTATTTATTCAGTATTGTACCTTGCATCTAAATACGCTCAAAAATAAGAAATCGTCTCTCTCTCCCGTGGACGTGTTCAATCATTCTTGTTTTTCTTCTTTCATCTCATCTACTTAGGATGCTCTTCTGTACAACATGTCACTTATAGAGAGTGCTAAATGTTAACCACTCATTGAAAGTACTTTGGAGCACCATTTTACATTTATCTAAAGTAAGTGCAAAATACGTTTACTATCTTTACATTAGCATCCGCAAATTTACCAAAATTTTTTGTACCCAAATTGCGTAGCTTTCTGAATAAGTTTTAATGAATGTGAATATAAATGGGAAAAGTGTTGGAAAAGTCCTAAATCTATCGTATTAGTACCAATTTAGTCCTAAACATTTTGACCTAATGCAAATTTGGTCTTTTCAACTAATTTTGGCTAGATATTGCTAATGTAGACAGTGGTCGGCCTATGTGACACTACTGGCATTGATTTGGATAATTTTCAAAAATATTTTAATATTTTAATTATTATTATTATTATTTATGATTTCTCTCTTTCTTTTTTCTCTTTTTCCATCTTCCTTTTGCATGTGATCAGCCATTGGCCATAGGTGATGGCCGAGCTAGCCTTGCCTAGGCAAGGCTCACTGTCGCTTGCCATAGGTGAGGGCAAGCCCCGACAAGGGTTGGCCTTGCCAGATTTGGCCTGGGCAAGGTCGACCCACGCTGTGCCTCACGTAGACAAATGCTCCCCTCGCCAAATTTGGCAACATTGGCCCTTGTCCAAGCCAGGGTAGCCTCATCCTTGTCCGATCAAACCTTGCCTAGGTGAGGCTAGATCGGCCTTGACAGATGGTTGGTGGCTAGTCACTAGCAAAAGGAAGAAGATAAAAAAATAAAAATAAAAAAATCAGAAAAAATAAAAAAACTAGAATAAATATTTAAAAATTATTAAAAATTGTCCACATCAATACTGATCTGCTTGTACCACATAGGCCGATTGACATTCACGTCAGCAATAGCTTGCCAAAATTGGCCAAAAAGATTGAATTGGCATTAAGTTAAAAGATTTATGACTAAATTGACACAATTAAAACAAATTAGGATTAAATTCATATCAATGCAATAAGTTTAATATTTTTCCAATACTTTTTCCGAATACGAATGGTTTGATTAATTATTCCGAGAGGCTTCTGCTCACGAGCGCATGTGAAGACGTCAGCCAATAATTAAAGGACTGAGAGCAGTATCAATCACATTCTTAAAATAATCTTTGCCCCTTGGGGACCACGGCCCTCGATTTTCTAATTAAATGACTGATTAGCAATACTAATCCCATGCTTAGAATAGTCTTTGTCTTCCGTGATTGGATACTTTTTGTGGATTGCTGTAATAAGGCATCACTGACATGAGCTAACCTTGTTCTTATTTATACACCAGTAGTTTAGTTAGTCACTGCCAAGCATGGGAGGATCACATGCCTTAATCACATGCCTCCGCACACATTACTATGCAAATTGCACAGTTTTCAGAATGAATCGGACGAATGCGAACCGGAAATATATATTTTGATTGACTGTTCTGAGTCTGTTTTCTTCCCAACTTTTTATGGACACTTCTTAAGCACGTGCTTAATGATTAATTAATTATTTAATACTTCATTGACTAAGCAGTTATCACAAGTTTAGTTGATGCCTTCCCTGGTTTGAATTGGTTCCCTTCAAGAGAATTATTAGTTTTCGGACATTGGGGGAAACATGGATATGAATATAATTAGATTGTCGTTTAGTTTGCACATGCTTCTGTGTTTTTTTTTTTTTTTTGGGGGAACCGGGGGGGGCGGCTTCGTTTACCGTTTATATTGTTGTCCTGGTTGGCCACGACATTGATATTCTTTCTAAACGCAAGGAAAACAAGAAAAGAAAGTAATTTATAGCTATATAGCTACCATAAGTATATTAGCATTACCCTAGCTTGGAGACCCGTGCTATGCACGAGAATAGAATAGTGAAATAGATTATGGGAAATAATTATTTTAGAAGTATACTTGATCATCATGAGAGATGTTCATTACATAAATAGTATTAATATGCTTCCTGAGCTAAAAGGGAAAAATTTTAGTTCAATTTAAGTGTAAAATAAAAAAGAAGTTATATGGCTGTTGCTCATAAAGAGTGTCGCATGTCAGTCACCTATTGAAAGTGTTTTGGAGCATCCCTTTGGGGTTATCTAATATGATGGATTTATTGTATCTATCTAAGATTCATAAACAAGACATATTTGGATTTAGTAAGCTTAATTCTAAGCTCTAAGAAATGGTTCTTTGTTTTTATGTGCAAGCACATCAACAAGTTGCTTTATATTAACTTATGAACTTTTATAAAGAATAATAAAGAATATAATTAATTATGCAACACTCATATTCTTACTTCTTTTCTTTAATTTTTGGCCAAAATGTTCTTAGTACTGGCAGTTTTGTAATTTTTTAAATTAAGCAACATTTTTAGGGTAGCACTATTTCCACTCTTATTTTGGCTGAGACACTCCTTTTTCCTACTTAATTTACCGAAATACCCTCTTCTCTCTCTTCAATTTATTCTTTCTTTTTTTTTATCAGGCTAATCCACAAAATTGCCTTTATTTTTATTATCTCTCACATCAATTCACAATATAAATGCTCCATTGTACCCATTAAAATATTGATTTACCGTGCATCTTGTTATCAATTTTCCTAGACAATGCTATCAATTTTAATATATGGTCTCCTATATTCAATCACAAGATATTTTTATATATGACAGCTTATGAACACACAATTAATTTCTTATTTTTTTTTGTCATATAGTATGAATGAAATTATATTTCAAAGTTTGAAAATTATAACTCACTTAAAAATTTATCAAAAATGGAAAAGAAAAATTGATCAAAATATAAATATGGTTAATTTGTTCGAAGAAGGACCACATTTTAAATATATTTATACTTAGATCATATGAATATTAACAAAAGATAAGCAGATAAAGGAAACTTCTTAATGTATATCAATTTAAATTCAATCTCATATCAAGTGGATTAAAACTTTAAAATATGCTTTAACTTTCTTCCCAAATAATCTAATGTGACTTTGAAAGTGAAAAAAGTGTAAATATATTGTCAACCCTCATCTTGTAATTCTTATTCAAACTTAAAAAGGTCAAAAGATGGCACAAACTAGCGATATTTAACTTTAAAAGCCTACAAAATTTGTCTTGGAAAAACCCCCATAATGCAAATATTGGCTAGATAATTAGATTGAGTTTTAATTTTCAACTTTGAATTAAAGTTTCCTCAAACTATTTGATAAAGAAATAGGCAATTAATTGTGCATTCAAAAGCCATTAATACTAGAAATTTCTAACATTCTACGTAAATTTTGTGATTAAAAACATGAGATCATAAATTAAAATAAACGATATTCTCTAGGCAAAGTGATAATAGTATGTAAGATATGATAATGTCTTAGTGGGTGAAATTTGACATTTATACTATGAAGTTGATACGATACAAGAGATGATAGAAATAAAAGGTAGTTTTGTAGGTTAGCCTGATAAAAAAAGAAATGGGTTAGCCTAATAAAAGAAGAAACAGTAAATTGAAGAGAGAGGGAAAGAGGAGGGTATTTTGGTAAGTTCATTAGAAAAAAGGATTGTGTTAGCCAAAATGGGATGGTAAATAGCACTGTCCCATTTTTATTGATAAATAGTTTATTTATGGGACCTCGTCCACTTGTTTGTAATTTTTCTTAAGCCAATTTGCAATTTTTGAAGGAAGCAAGCAACACAAAATATGACATAGTCTAAAAATTAAAGGAAAAAGAAGAAAACAAAAGGTAAAGTGAGTTAATTATGTGTCAATAAACGAGTAGGCAACATGTCAACTCCTTAGTGGCCCCCCTCTCCATGCACCAAAACACTTATACTATCGATTACCACATGATGGACGATGTTTCCCTTATTTCATGTTATATCTTTAATTAATGGGTTACAAGTATAGATAACATTCACATATAGTTCATAACTTAAATACCAATCAAAGATATTGTTGGTGGAAATTCTCTTTAGTCAAGTAGGAACAATAATATTGCACATTACCAAATGCAATAGCATTGCTTAAAAATGAGGAAAATTACTCCAAATTAGATATATCATGATGACACTATTATTTTCCACTATTATGTTCCTTGCATTTAGAAGAAGAATGCAAAACTTCATTCTTACATTTTGGGGAAAAATTTATTTTACCCTTCATAAGTTTGAAGTTGGTGCATGTTAGATCTCGAACTTCAAAAAGTTGCATCCCTCTTTCGAGCTTGGTATGCTTATTAATTTCATTAACCTTTTCCCTTAACACGTATTGTAAACCCACCTTTATGAGCTAAATACGTTACATATCTTATATAATTAAAAATTGTTTACTAAATGATGTACACCCTATTAAAATATAAATTGTTTATATAGAGAGCTTCGGTTGTCTACTTTGCTAGAGATTACTCATCACTAGATGTTGTTTTGTCGTATTTGTGTTGCCATCATTGTGTTCAACTTTATGACTCAGAAGAATCTGCGGAATTTGGGGTAAAAATTCATGTGACTGAATAACTAAAACTTGACTTGGCACATGTTACTGGGCAATGAGAAAACCTAAACAAGCTAGACTTGACCTATGCACGTGTCACTGGCCAAATTGCACAGTTTTCCGAATGAGTCAGACGCATGCGAACAATAAATATATATTTGATCGACTCTTCCGAGAAGACCTTTGTTTCCATTTCTACTTTCTATGAAACTCTTCCTATGAGCGTAATTAATTATTAATTAACTATTACTTCATTGACTGAGAGCATCTCCGCTAAGTTTAGTTGATGCTTTTCCTGGTTTGAATTGGTTGCCTTCACCAAGAGAATTATTAAGCTTTATCAAGCCAACTTATTCCTCTGGACTATGGGGAAACACGCATGTATATTTGTAATTATCCTTGATGTTGACGTCGACCATGCAAAAATTATAATATTCACATCAATCAAGAGCTTGCAAATCTTTGTTAAAGTATTTTACGTCACAATTTATATGTCACCATATGTCCATGTCATCATGATTTCTATGCCGACATATCTATGTCACTTAATTCATGTCAATTAGTAATTACATGCTTTAGGGCCACTTAAATCAGTAATTGCATCTCATGCTTTACATATAGTTTAAATGTGATTACATTTAAAAATCATGTTTAGGCCATGCATACATTTCTTGGGAAAAGTACCAAAAAAGTCATAAACCAATTGTATTGATACCAATTTAGTCCTAAATTTTTCAATTGGACTAATTTAGTCCTAAATCTTTTCACAATGATACTAATTTAATCTATCTAACGAATTTATGTCAGAAATCAGTGACGTGCATGCTGGTGATTCTACATGGTATCGCCGGTACTGATGTGAACATTTTAAAATAATTTTTTTGATAATTTTTTGATTATTTTAAAATGTTGTTCTTTTCTTTTCTTTTCTTTTCTTTTCTTTTCCTATTCATTTTCCTTGGCCTATGTCGGCGAGGGCATTGTGACCCTAGCTAGCCATAGGCAAAGGTAGCCCTTGCCAGATCTGGCGAGGGCGAGACCCTCGTAGCATGAGCAACGGCATGACTCTCGTACCCTCGTGGCCACGAGAGTCTCACTCTTGCCAGATCTGGTGAAGGCGACCCTTATCTCTAACTGTTACCAGCAACGGACCAAAGAAAAATATTAGGAAAAAAAAGGAAAATTAAAAAAAAACAATAAATATAGACATATTATCAAAAAATTATTTTAAAATGTTCACGTCAATGCCGACAATCCTACTTGCCCTTGTGTTATTTCCCCCCACTTGTAATGCTCGAACCTTTCAATTTGAGTCTCTTCAATTCGGTTAAGATTGAAGATGGACAAATATAGCATGTGTATTAAGAATGGCCGTGTTTTCCTTTCTGAAGCCTTTTAATTAATGGATTAACTATATGGACATCACTCGATATTTCATAATTAAGGTAAGATGGTGGCTAATATCTCTTTAACTAGCTGGGCTAGTCTAATTATATCTTTTGCCCAGAAATAGAAATTGTGTTTTCTGATTGTAAATTTAACAAAACTCTAGCAAATATGCAATATAATTGGTAAGTAAATTTCAACTGGCAACTTTTTTGTGTAGATAACCATTAATCGGTAGAAGTAACTTGGCATAGATAGATACATAAATGCCTAAATTTCAAAAAAGTACAGTTAAGTACTAGTTTCAGTGAAACTTGCTGAAAATCTGATATAACATTATTTTATTAATAAATCTGATCCATGTGATTGTCGGAAATCCAACGTGACTTGCTGTTGGTACTTAAATATTTATTTCTTCTCCAATTTTAACACTTAATAATACCTTTTGGAAGTGTAGGAATTTATGTGTCCGTCGGTACTAAATTTTGACACTAAAAGTGTCCACACCTCACCATCAATCTCAGCACCTCACCCAAGATCTGGACAAGGCCTGGCATGCCCTGTGGCCGAGGCGTCTCACAGCAATTCAGTGATGGTGGGCAGTGATGGTGAGGGCCTATAGGACCCTTCCACTCTTCTATCTTCCTTGTCCTTTTTGTTCCTTCTAAATTTAGCTAATTTTTTTATACTAATATAACTAATATTTAGATTAAAAATCAGATTTAGATAAAGATGATGTTATTTTGGCATTGTTCTTCATGTTTTAGCCACGTCAACAACATATAAGAGAGAAAAAAAGGGTCATTTAAGCATATTCTGTTGGCCAAGTTGGACATAATTAACAGGATGATTTGATTGCACAAATTTGACTAATTTTAATGTACTTTTTGATGAGGTTAAAAATGGAGGTCTGATGTTAAATTGTTGCGTCTGCGCAGATCCAACGAAGCTCTGAGAATGGACCGAGATAAAGATTCTCTGTGCGTAAAGAAATTCTCTTTCCTTTGCGTTTTGTTTCTGAAACATATCCACGTTCTTGACAATTAGTTTGTTGTTCTCTTCATCTGCAGATTCAGCAATGGACTGTATTTGGCAAACTTGGCTGTGTCGTCAAATCTTGTTCAGGATTCATGGGATGCGATATCCAAACTTGAGCGGCGAATCAACCAACCCTTCCCTTTGTGTTTCATAAAGGGGGCGTTTCAGCTACTTGATCCTGCAACCGTCCGATCAGATGGAAATAACCGTGTAATAATCAAAGAATTTCACCACCAGAACTACAATATCATTGCCCTCGTCACCTCTCCAGTAAGCACGGGCCATCGTGAAGGAGAAAGAGCTTCAGTTCCATTGGAGATTTCCAGCTTTCAGTTCCTATGCTCCAAAAGAAATCCAACTCTTCATGGAAACGGAGCTGCGTTTTCTCTGTTTAACTCCATTCTAGACAAGCTCTCTCAACTGAAAAAAAAGGTAGTACTTTTATCCATTCTAGTCATCACTAATATCTGCTGTAAGATCATAAGTGCGCATGTATCAAGCAATCACTACTTGTAGAAATTGTTGCTGTAGTAGACATGCTAATAATTGCTCGAGTTGAGGAATTTCTAGCTGTTCATACTTATCATTAAGCTTATTAGATGAGAAGTGAAGCACTGTTCTGCTATGAAATGCCTTTTCTCATTGTTTTGAGCATAGCTGTGGAATGGAGGAATGGATCATCAAATTGTTACTTTCATCCTATTAATTCATGAATACTGAATCACATGATTGTGTAGAGGTTCGTTTCATTTGTTAACTGTTCATGTTTATCTTATCTGATGACTGTATTTGGCACCTATAAGCTGAGAACTTGAATTGATGCTTATTCTGCTTTATTGCAGGTTGTAACTGCAGCCAAGTCTAAGGACCCTGTCCCCTATATCATTACAGGACTCGGCTTGGGAGGATCCATTGCCTCCCTTTTCACGTTATGGCTTCTATACACGCTTGAACCAATGTGGCTTCTAAGCACACTTGAACCAACGAAAAGCATCCCCCTTTGTATCACTTTTGGCTCCCCGCTCGTAAGGGTTAGTGCCTTCCAAGAGGCCGTAATGCAATATTCAACATGGAATTCGTGCTTCTTGCATGTAGTTCATAAGGATGATTCTTTCCTTAGACTATCCATTTGCCCTCCCACCCCTAACCAAAGTACATACAAGCCTTTTGGTGCATTCCTTCTGTGTTCTGAATTGGGTGGTGCCTGTTTTGAAGCCCCTGAGTCCATCATGGAACTGCTCCCGTCAAAAACCGGCGTTGGAAATGAAGAGAGCCGAAGAGTCGATTATAAAAATGTCATCGGATGTCTAGGGCGAAGATTAACTCACGGTGACCGTTCTAGGTTGAATGGGCAAGAAGTGGATTTACATAAAGCTGGGGTTACTACTCAAGTCACAACAGTCGGCCTCAAGCCAATTCAGGTATCTTAACATGACCTTTTTCTCATGATTACTCTGCATCATGGGGCAGTTCGCTTTTCAGCAGATGGTAGTGTTGCTCGGAACCAAAATGCTGACCACTTCTTACCAAATTAAAATGCTTATCGACTAGTTCAGAACTTCAACAGGAAGAAAAAGGAAATCTTGCTGGAGGTGTAGGTTTTCTAAGGTGTGTTTATTTTGAGGAAAATGAATGATTTGAAAAATATATTTTAGAAATGATTATTTGTATAGCTTATAAAAATAAATGAATGAAAAATATTTTTTTTTGTCCACAATAATATTAGACATAAATTGTTGGCAATATTGAAAATATTTTTTATTAGCTAATTATTTCAAGCGACAATAATGATTATTTTTAGGGAGTATTATTTAAATAAATCATTTTTCGTAAAACAAACAGAGCCTTTAGTATTAGGAATATTTGCTAACTTTGGATTTTGGTTGGGTGCTGTCAGTTTTTCTTTTCTTTTTATAACAATTTATGAAGTTTAAATTAAAAAAAAAAAAAAAAGCCAGTTGTTTGGCTTTGAAAAAGGAGAACTGGGAGAAATAATTGGAACAAGCCGAGGGAACAGTATTACTAAAAGTGATTTTTACGAGAGTTGACGCATGGGAAGAAGCTGCAAACTTAGTTATCTTGATGTCCCTGTACTCTACAGACATCTATGCATGATTGACTATTCTAGAAAATTGGCTCAATATCTTAACGAGTGGACTTTAATTGCGACGAGTCAATGACAGCAGCAGAAAAAGGGCACCGATGCTTTGATAGAGGACACGGTGAAGCATGAACGAGGCGTCATAAGACAACGAAAAGAGCCATTTGATCCCGCCAAGGAGTTCAAAGAAATGGAAGTGTACCTGTCTTACTTGGAGTGGTACATCAAGGTATGCAGAGCCGATGGCCAGGGTCCCGGTTCCTATGACAGCTTCAAAAATGCACAAGAATGGCGGGACGGTGAAGTTGATAAGTACAAGACTATCCTCACGGATTATTGGGAGCGTGTGGTCAAAGATGCGGAGAAGAAGCGTCAACTATGGAGCACGCCGCCACGGAACCATTGGCTGATTGCAGGGACAAAGTACCGGAGGATAGTCGAACCGCTGGACATAGCGGAGTACTACAAAAAAGGCCGAAAAGATTACGAAAAAGGAGGAAGATCCAAACACTACGAGCTCCTAGAAAAATGGCAGGAAGATCATCAAGAAAAGAACTCCCAGGAGAAGGCTGGTCCTTCGAATTTGAGATTGAAAAACATCGAGTCAAGGAGAAAGTACCGGAGGATAGTTGAACCGCTGGACATAGGGGAGTATCACAAAATAGGCCGAAAAGATTACAAAAAAGGAGGAAGATACAAACACCACGGGCTCCTAGAAAAATGGCAGAGAGATCATAAAAAAAAGAACTCCCGGGAGGAGGCTGGTCCTTCGAATTTGAAATTGATAAACATCGAGTCGAGGGTGACTGAGGATTCTTGCTTTTGGGCTCATGTCGAGGAGGCCATCCAATTGCTGGAGAGCGGAGAATTATCAAACGAATTCGAGGAGTATGTCATGCGCTTGATCAACAATTGCGCAGTTTCGCTGGACATCTTTCTGGAGAAGAGCAGCTATATGCAATGGTGGAGGGAGTACGAGAAGATCTTGGAGCAGCGAATGATTGGACATTCTCATAAATCACAGTCGGATCTTGTTCGTTTCATGAGGAACGACCCCCGCAAGAATTATATCGAACGTTCCTTAGGGGGGAATGACAAGGGTCCTTTATGGAGCGTCCTTTCTGCATCCTTGTCTCCGCCTTTTTTGGTTATCCTTCCCCTTTTCCTTCTTCTTTCTAGAGGAAGAAAATTAGGGATGAGTATAGTTCGGGTGAACGGATCCCACCCTAAAACTGGGAACCATTCACTAATAACTAGTGCTGAAAAACTGGAACCAGCAATTGAGCCGGCAGTTCCTTTGGACATCCCTAAAAAAGACAATGGTCAGTCCACTGAGGGTCTCCATTGAGATTGATTGACTAAATAATGCTTGGGTGAGCCAAGCCAATACCGTGGTCTGATGAAGACTTTGCTCTCGAAAGTCATGATGTGACATAAGGACAAGATTGAATGAAGTGCGAAAGTAGTGAATTTAAATGTATGTTGATGGTGCCCCGTGTCGAAATCATGCGAGTCCAAAATCCTCCAGGCCTCTTCATAATGCTTTACACACGCAATTGATACTGGTGGATCCATTCTTCTCTCCTATGGCGTGAATTTTCTTTGACAACCGTGATTTCCTCGATTACCGAATGGTAATATTTTCATGTTCAGGTCAACGCATGGAAGACAAATTGTATTGATATCCACTAACAACTGTAGTTAAAAAAATTGTTCTGCTTATGGCATAACCAATGACTAACCTATAATATCCCCTTTACTAAAGTAACTGACAACTAAATTAATCTTAAGAAAAAATAGTGATTTTACACATCTTTCATGAACATGTTTGAAGATAGTTGGGTACATGAAACCGGGCTATATATCCATCGCATTCATGTAATTATTTTTTCTGGCGTGATGGAAAAAAACCTAAGTAAAACACACATTTGAGGCTCATTCGAAGATAAGGCATAGAAGCATGAAAAAGTTGCGGAGAGAAATGAATATCATAATGAAGAAAATTGTTTCTTCAGATAATAGTAAAATTCCTTTTGTAAACTCATTTTCCTCATAACAAATTGTGAATTTTTTTTTCAAATTGTGAATTTTTCATGAGACATAAAGCGGCCAAAATGGCTGTTAGAAGTAAATATGGCATTTTATTGACAGAAGATTGTAAAGGGAAAAAAAGGTAAATAAGGTAATTTTTACAAAAAAGATGTTCAAGTTCAAATATCAACCACTGAGGTTTGCCCAGTGATCACTCTTTTCTCATGGGAAAGAGTTCAAGTTCAAAAAAGGTAAAAGATGTTCAAGTTCAAATATCAACTACTGAGATTTGCCCAGTGGCCACTCTTTTCTCATCGGAAGGAAGAAGTGTCCTGCCCATTGCTGCATGTGGGACGGCTTCACCACCCCCCCAAAAATACAGGCAAAACCGTATATCTTCCATGGTTTGGGTTTCTCTTGTACTGCATCATCTGCGTGCGAGCTCAAGAATGCACAATTCTCTCGAGCCATAGAATTCCAGGAGGATTGGGATCAAGATCCCCGACCGCATGACTGCACTGAGAAGCTCTGGGTCGAACACCTTGCCCGTGAAGAGCTCATTGTCGTCTCTGTAAATACAGACTCCCACTTCGACCACTCCGTAGTAATCTTGTTCTTCCCGGCTTGGGAGTCTTGGGAACGATCTGCAGAAGTGCTCCTTCTTGGCATTTCTTTTTTCTTTTTCTTTTTTTGAGAAAACCACAATGTAAATGCATAACAGCGAGGAAAAGAGACGTATGTTTGAAAAAAGAAGTTTTGGTGTTGTATTTATAATTTTAATGAAAGAGAATAACTCTTCTCAAAACGGTACTAATACTATTATCGTTTACTTTCTCGTTCAATGAACCCAAGAAAATCTGGTTCGACTTTCCAGTCCTACGCTGTCAAAAACAACTCTTTCCTTAAGTCTTACCACTTCTTGGTTATCTTGGACCTCGTCAACCCGAGGTCTTGGTCTTCCCACTTCTCGAACCAGCGGATATTAAGCCTCAATTGACAACGTCAAGCTCGTCGCTTACCCAATATGGAGATAAATTCAACCAGTCCTCACTAAACATAGGAGGTGTTTGCAATGCAATCAGTGTGCTGGAGTTTCAATCAAAAAATGAACTGAAATTCCAATTTTTTTCTTTTGCAAATGATGCACTTTGAGCAGTACAGGGTAAATTTTGACATGGCGGACATGTGGCATTGACATGGTATCTAATTTTACACTACAACAGTCTTAAAAGAAAAAACTAGAAAAGTTCTCGTTTGAAAAAAAAAAAGAGGCTGAAATCAGGAAGGTCACATCACTTAAGAATTTAAAAAATGAAATTCAACGTCATATGGGATACAGTCTTGGGAGAGTTGTGCCTAAACTAATGGGTCATTGGCCCGTCTCTTTAGGTAATCCTCTAAGCTTGTTCACCTGACGAACCGAACAGGTCCGGAGGGTCTCAACAGGGTGATTTAGATATTTATTTGTGCAATTGCCATGGACAAACGGTGAAACGGTCACTGCTTTTATCTCACCATTAAGAGGTCACATCAATTGTCAACATCTTCCAGAGTGTAGTTTATTGAGTTTGAAACCTCTGTTACGTAATTGCTTAGAGGTGTGACTGCAATATGCAAACGTCGGAGTTCATTTTCGCATGTATGACTGAGGAACTTGGGCAAACGGATTCGGTAACAATGAGCAGGAGGGGGATCGACCTCTAATTAAGCAAAATGATAGCTCACCGTCTGTCAGCGAGACGATTGACAATTGTAGATGAGAAATTACCGTGATGCTTATTTGAAATTCGATATGGCCACATCAGGTATTACAGTCTGTTGACGGAGAAACAACAATGAGAAAAGAAAATGAAGAAAAAAGTTAGCACTGATGTTTGAGATCTTATTTCTCTATTTTTAATCGGCTACTGAGCAATATTTGTTTATCAGAATATGGCGCAGAGCACCTTCTTCGGAAAAGATGGCAGACAAAAAGCAGCAGCACGGATCCGTTAAAACTGAAGGCAAAGAGGTCTGCATAAATATGTAATCAAAGTTTCAGCTCACATGTATGTGTAACATCTTTGTTTCCTCTTTACCATTGAGTCTCAGAACTTCGGAGACCCTTCCGCCACCCCACTGTTCTTGGTATCTAAAGGATTGACGGATTTCTTGAAGTCAAATGCCGCCCGTACGGTGGAGCAGAGCGCAAGTCTAATCGTCCCGCTAATAACATGGTTGAAAACTTCTTTTCCTCGTGATAAACTAGGAAAAGAGGAGATTGCATAAATACAATAAGAGAGTTGATTTGACACGTCAAGTGGGAAGCAATTGTACTCTCGGCATGTCTCACAGAGAAATTGAAGATATGGTGACATCTAGCAACAGTATCTTTGGGTATGAAGCGCCCGAGCGACCAATTTCCAAAACTCTTTATTTGCCTACCAATTTTCTAAACATAGAATTTGATGAACTATGAGAGGCTCAAAACTGAAAATTTGGAAGGTTTTATAGTTTAATTTTGTTACACCAATCGCCATTTTGTTGATTTCGCATATATTGATTTGTTCCACAGACGAACGACGAGATAGCTTGCTCAGGGTACCTCTATCTCCCCACCAAATAGCACCTTTAAAAAACCAAGTGATTTTAGAATACGCATGTGAGATATATTAATTAAGTTTCACATTAGAAAATTGGGATGGTGTGAAGCAGTTAATAAATTAACCTATAATTCATTGGTATAAATTTTTTAGTAAAGATGAGTTCAATTGCATGGGTTTGGACGTAGGCTTTCTCTGGGGAATCTCTCCCAATGAAAGTATCAAACTTGGTGGGCTCCCAATCTATTATGGCATTTGGTGAATATATCTAGAAGAAATCTCATGACTAATGTGGTTTTCATGCAGTAGACATTGTGGTGTAGCAAGATGAGCCTGACGGCAAACTTCATGGTTTGATCTAAAGAAAGAGACAGAAGATGAAGTTGGGCGTTTTTGGAGATTCAAGTTAAGATATCTTCATGTAGAAAGGTACTTGCGTTAAGGAGAAGTGAACCTAACACTGAGCTCACACATAAGGAGAAAGATAGTTAGAAAACATGTGTGAGTTATCTTAAAGAAGTCCTACATTAGAGAATTATTGTGATATGGTGCGAATAATTGATATATGCTAGTTAGCGCAAAAATTGTTTGGTTATGATATGGAGCAGTTAACCTATCCTAATTCACCCAAAACTTATTAATTTAATATTTTAAGTGAAAGTGGATCTAAATAAATACATTAATAGGCTCAAATTTGGTCTTCCTTTTGGCGATCTCTCGAGGGGAAAGTATTAGGATTTTATTGTGTTCTCTCAACAAATTCCTACTAGAGTTTCCACCATATAGGGTGTCACTTTTGACAGTATCAAGTCCATGAATCCACCATTAGATTGAGCAATTTAAGTTATAGCATCGCAATTGACAAACAAAGTTAAACGTAGATCCATGGAAATTCATCATTTCTACATTGGTGTCTTGGATTTGAGAAAAGTAAAATTCTTACAATGGTGCCTCTGATGACTTATCAATCCATAATAGAATAACTTGACATAAGCTACAAAAAATGCAATTACAACCACATAGACATAAGTACTTACTATGATCAATCAATTGCTAAAAGTGTTATTCCGCATTGGTTGGATATAGGATTTCAATAGGCGTTATATATGTAATATATGGGCCTCAATAACTCAATCAATGTCTTTTATACAAGCCCAAGCTCAACCCTTTTCTTTCTTTCATCTTGGTGCAAAAAGACTCCAACGAAAAAAAAAAGAAAAAAATAGAGAGTTCATGCTCATGATCGATTCGGATGCATCGACAATCCGAATTAGAACCGTTCCATGACGTCAGCTAAGTAATGGAAGCCTCTAATGATTGAATAAAAGGAATTGTCGAAATTAGCCCTTGAAATTTGGATTTAGGTCAATTTTGAATTTTGCGTTTGATTGAGTTGTCAAGCTGCGTATATATATATATATATATATATATATATATATAGAGAGAGAGAGAGAGAGAGAGAGAGAGAGAGAGAGAGAGAGATGTTAGTTTAAGATGTTGTGAAGTTATAACATTTTATGCATCTTAATTTGAGCTTATAATTTGCTTTAAACAAAATTTTAAAGTTAGCCGCATGGGCTAAACATATTGCGAATAGTAACCTTTGGGGTAAATTTCAACTGTTTCCAATTAGGTTTTGAGGCAGCTAAATTAGGGTTCTTATAGTATATCATAAAGGATTTCCATGGATTGTACACTTACTTGAAATGGAGTTCTGCGGAGGAAGGTATGCTATGAACAAGTTTGGTGCAAGAGCTACGCATAACAGACAACAATAGGTTTCCATTATGAGAGAGCATTTCATTGGTGTGTAGATGCCATTTTATCTATGAATAGGCATTGTGTAGTCGATTTGTTCATTAGAACACTATTTTACTCGGTATTTTGATATCGTTTTTTGATGAATTGTTAAAATTTTGAGTGTGTCAACTTGAATAACCATCGTAAGTTGGTTTTTGTCTTTCTTAGATGAGTGATACTATTTCTTCTTTATTGTTTGTGAACTCACGTTTTGAAAAACGATATGGATTGAGTTATGAGTTAAGAAATATCATCTTTTGTTGCATATAATAGGATCGAGCATTTATTGCCGTTTTGTCTGTTGGAAATGAAAAATCATCTTTTGACTTTAGTTTGAATTCATTTGTAATTGATTTGTGAAACCTTTTATGAAAGAATCATGAAAAGTTTGAATGTGGTTTTTCAAAGGCACTTTGACATATATCGAATGGTGAAAAGTTGTGATTTGGTTATTAAACATGAGTTGTGAGATGGTTTTTGATTTTAGTTGTAAATTACTGAAGATTAAGGTTTATGGATTATGCTTAGTGTCTTTGTGATTCCATTGAGTGGTGTGCAGGTATGCACAAATTAGTCTAGGATATTCTTGTGAGCTAAGCTACTGACTAATAATAGGTGGAGATCTAATTAAGGGAGAATCTTAGTCACCTTATCACAGGTGTTATGCATGATTATATCTAGATACTTGAGCATGAATTTGATCAGTGGAATGGACTATTAATATGTGTTTTGATGAGATTGATCAATGGGTTAGACCGTTGGTGTTTTCTTTGTCATTATCTTGAATATTTTTGCTATGAACATATTATGTTAAAGTAAGAAAAATCACATTTTGGTCTTGAAGGTTTGTTAAATTTCGGATTTGGTGAAAGTGAGTGATGTTTGTGTTTTAAATATGCATTGTGATTGTTTGATTTGCTTAGAAGAAATGTAGTTCTTATTGAGTCATAGTAGCTCTCTCATTTCATTTTTTTACATTTTTTTAGCAAGTTGGAAATAGGTCATGAGTGTTTCGTTATCAACAATGACTTTTTGATAGTGAGAACTTTTTTGTGTGAGTTGTGTATATTTAATGAGTTTGTGAATTATTTTTTGATGGATGTGTATTTATCATATGGATAGTTTAAAGAAAACTCTGACATTGTAACCTCATGACCTTTTTGTCATATATATATGTGTGTGTGTGTGCGCGCGCGCGCGTTAATATCGGTTTGAACTTTGGTTATGTTGAAGCTACGTTTTTGGATTAAAGGACAGTTGTGTCATGTCCTTATTCTTGTTGAGTTAGGGGTTTGAAGTATACATTAAGTCTATCTTTTACTAATACTTTAAGCTTTTGGGTTAAACTTTTGCTAACAATGAATGAAATTCTGTTTTATTATGCATGCATGAATGAATGAATCACATAATAAGCATCATGCACTCTACGAAACCAACTACAATAGAACTTGGAAAAAAGTTGTACTCTATTTGCACAAGAACATATCATGTCAAGAATGAAGTGTGTTTCTTTTGGACCAATGGACGTATAATGGCATGTAATGTATTTTGAAGGCATTCTTATCTATTTTCATTCCCACCAGGATCACGAGCCAGATGATGCTGAAGCATCACATTCATGTGGTCGATCAATTTCCCCGAGATTCCTTGAAATAAGACATAAAACAATAAGACATCGGCACAAAAAGCCCCATGCCAAACTGAAAATACTAACGTGATGTAGGTACTCTCAATAAGGGTTTCTTTCATCAGGATTCAAAGACACGCAACAAACTATCGTGCAAATGATAATATATGAACATGACTTGGATCTTCAATGTCAATTTGCACTCCTAGTATTGTCAATGAGCTATTCCGACATCAACATTACAGTTACAGTTGGAAGTCCTTGCTTCTAATGCAGTACCGATCAAGCTCTCCACAGAATCAAAAATTTATGCACAGCTCCTCCCTGTTTATTTCGGTGCCACAAACAACTGGGTAATACCTGAGCTCCGAAGATCTTTTGTCCTGCCATCGGCCTAGCCAAAAATGATGCACATATCTTGTTGAAACCAGTTATTGCAAGAGTGACTTTCCAATTCCGTTCGGTGGTAGCTGTAACAAAACATTCTGATTTGGGCTGTAGTTCAAGAAAAGATGGCATCAAGAGATCTAGATCAGCTCTCAAACATTAAAGGACTTAAGCAAATCACCTTTCTAACAACCCATTGATTACTTGTCATGTTTATCCAAAAATCATGAAAGCAATACGGTTGATTTTGATTTTTCTGACCAAAAAAAAAAAAAATAAGGTTGATTTACAGACGTCCTCCATGCTTCTGCTTTGGATCTCACACTGTCAGCCATAATACAGTGGAAATCCTCTGTTCGTTTGAAGCCTCTGGGGCATAGACATTGTCATCGCCAAACAATGACCGAACCGAAGTAAGAAATTGCGAATAACAAAAAGGTAAGAATTTGCAAGATGATTAATAAAGGCATGAAGTAAAACTGGAAGAAGTTGCTACATGACTTGTACCGGGGTTCCACTGTTGATAATACTTTCAGCCTGATGAAGTCATATATCTGCTTTCAGAGAGAGCAATCAATGGCATATTAAGCAATGAACAAAGTTTGATACAGATCCATGGAGATTTATCAAGTTGACATCAGTGCCCTGGCTTTGAGAAAATGCAAATCACGTCTATGGTACCAAATAGCGAATTTATAAAATGCAATCAAAATCACATTAGCACGAGCAGTTTCTGGAGTCCATCAAATAGTGAATTTCTTTTCTTCACAGAAGTTGGAAAAGGAGTACTTATTTATTTACACAAGCACAGATTGATACCTAATTAAGAATGAAGAATCTCGTACTATTTGACTGAAGACATCTAATACCCTTGTGGAGGCATTCTGATCTTTTTTATTCATACCATGATCACGAGCCAGATAACACTGAAGCATTGCACTTCCTTGCTCAAACAACTTCCCCGAGTACCTTGAATTAAGAGAGAAAAAAATAATGTGTCTGAGAAAAGCCCCGTCCAAAGTGAAAATACTAATGAAAGCAGGTAACTCGACAGAAAAAACAGCATCATACCTGATATTTTTTGTTTAGTAGGAGACTTTTGCAATCCCCAGAATCAGATCTTTGTCATGCTGCCACAAAATTGAATCTTCTTCACAATCCTCGCAGAGCAGGGTTCTCAAGTCAATCTTTTTGGTGTTGTTCGCATCGAATTGTATACAGTACTATCAAACCTTAAATCTGACTTTGGCCCACAAACCTCAGTCAGCTTCTTGCTGTTTTTCCCCTCTAGAATCATGACCTGTCAGTTCGGTAGAAAGTCTGGTAATTTCGTGAGTGACTTGCACCCATCACTATCAAAGTACTCCAGGAATTTACTATGGCAGTGAATTTCAATTAAGCTTTCGCAATTCTTAACAATCAACTGCTTCAGATGCTTCGACTTTGAAAGGTCCAGTACTTGAATGCGCTTGCGTGCAGAAATATTCAGTACCTCCAGGGATTCCAATTGTCCAAGGCCTTGTATCTCAGGGAGATCACTCGCCTCTCCATTATAGCTTTTCAGGTCTAAGTATCTCAATGACTCTAAATCTTCAAAGTCATCGAGGTTGGACAACTCTGTGCTAGTGGACACGTCCAACTTTCTTAGAGATTGTAAAGCTTCCAGACCCTCCAATTCTGTCAGCCCATAGCATTGCAAGAGCTCAAGTTCCGACAAGGATTTCAACTTGGGAAGATTTGACAATCTTTCCAATTTGGGACATTTCCAAACGCGAAGCTTCCATATGCAAGAGGGAAGTTCTGGGATGCTTCGAAGAGACATGCAAGAGTGAAGGATGAGCTCCTTCAGATAACTTAGTTGAGAGAGTGATGGAAGCTTGTCGATCCGAAAGGTGAGTTGGAGGGATGATAAGCCGGAAGGAGGTTCTGGCAGTGATTGAAGCTCACTACAGTAAAGTAAATCAAGGTGTTCAAGAGTAGAAAGCTCACGGAGTTTGTCAGGCAAGTGAGAAATTTTCGCTCGACCTAAACGAAGGGCCCTTAGAGAAGACAATCCACCTTTATCGACAAGAATTTGTCCTCCCAGTTTATGGCAACCTGAGGCATCGAACTCTTGGAGGCTTTGCAATTTTCCAATAGAACTCGGTAACCTTTCTACCTGGCTATGAGAAATCCTCAGAATTTTCAGTCTGTTCAATTCCCCAAGGGATTCTGGTAATTCCCCAATCCTTGTAAATGACAAGTCCAGCTCTTCCAGCTTTTTCAACTTCCCAATCGAGGAAGGGATCTGTTTCAACATGTAGCAGCGCACTAACGACAAGCGCTTCAATTTCTCGAGGGTCTCGAAGGAGTCTGGAAGTTCTTGCAATTTTTTACAGTCGTTCAAGTTCAGGGTCAACAGTTTCACCAGACGGCTTATTGAGCTGGGTACTTGAGTCAGCAGACGACAACCTACGGCACTAAGCAACTTCAACTTCTCCAGAGATTCTATACATTTAGGGATTTCTTGTATATCTGTCTCATCTACGAGAAGTTCCTCCAATTCCTTTAGTTCACCTAGTTCTGCTGGTAACATCTTGAGACTTCCACAGTACCTCAAGTCCAAGGAAATAAGGCACTTGACATCTCCAACGGAAGGGTGGATTTCCCCCAAGTTCTCACAACTTTTCAGGATTAGCATCTCTAAACTTTTAAAAGCAGAGAGATCAGGAGTGCTCTTTAATTCTGAGCACCGTGAAAGATTGAGAACTTTCAACCCCTCCATCTATAAAAAAAAGAAAGAAAAAAAGAAACATGTTCCAAGATTAGCAGTCAGAAATATAATGAATTTATCATCGAAATGTAACAAAAGAGAAAGCATTTTACATATTTACCTTCATTAAACTCCATCCTCTCCATTCATGACTTATGTAGCCACATGATAAATCCAGTATGAGTAATTTCTTCAAATCAACGTTGGTCGCCTTAAAAGAGTCAGGGCATCTCTCCCATTTTAGCCATCTTAATTCAGAAAGTGATTCCTCAAAATTTCCAGCAAAATTCACAGCACTCAAATGAAGGAACTTCAGGTTAGGCAATCTTTTAAAGCTTTCTTGCTCCTTGAACTCGCTTGAGCCTTTTTTGTCCAGATGTAGTGCCTCAATATTTTCATTTTTCTCCTAGGAAAATTTTAGGGTTATAAGTATCGCCACAAGAACCCAATCAGATCTATTGCTGTCATGTATGTGCACCCATAACGCATGACAACTCATTTCCTCTCCATTTATACTATAGTTTTCATTTTGGCATATGGCTGAACTTTTTGTCGTTCTTTCTTTGGTAAAGAAGGAAATGAGGTCTAGAGATCAATGTGTATAGCCATTTTCTATAGAAATGCAATTGTTTGGTTTATTTATTTCTTTTTCAAAATACGAGTTTCAATAGCTACTAAGTAATAAAAAGAGTAATTGACGAAAACTCTCTTTTAAAAAATAGGATATCGAGCTGGTTGTCTTTATCTATTAGAGTTTCTATTTTTATCACGGCAACTTTTTACATTATTTGCAAAGAGCCGACAATAAAAAAAAGATGGGTTGCTTTTTCACATATTGGCATGCAAAATAGCAAAGTGAGTTACTTCGTATTTAATTTACCTTGAACAATCTTCCAACTTAGTGTAAGTGATAACAAAGGAGGAGATAAATTTGCAAATGAAGATTTAATTTAGTTTTTTTTTTTATAAAATTATCAGTTCTAAAAGTCCCAAGATAAATAAAGATTTTCCATTAATTTTCAAGATTCATTCAGATAATGAAGTGTCATTTCAAGCTATCAGCTAACCCGATTATGTCAATAACCTAATTATACATTTCTAGATTATTAAAAATTTAGTGCATATGGAATTGCTTCTTCACTAATGTTAATAGCATTCACTGAGTAATACAATTAAAACTAAATCTTTAATTGTCTTTTCACTATTTACATGCACTTGTACATTTACATTATCATATTGCATGGGATTGTGAAAATGCAAAAAAAATCCTAGAAACCAAACTATAAAAATTCTTCACACATATAGATTTACTGCATAAGATGTTATTACTTCAAATTGAACAAAATCTTAAGTCGATAGGTCATAGTTATTAGGTGCAAACAATTTAACTGATTTTTTTTCTGTTTATCCCCACAAATTAGAACATGCACACGTAAATTGCATGTATTTACATTTTGAAATCAAAGATAGTATAATGTATTCGATTCTTTGAGAATGAGACTATCGTATATATTATAAAAAAGTAAAATTTCAAGAGTGAAAGCTCGATATTTATATAATCTTAAACATTTATTAATCCATATATTTTCCATGCATAATGTACAGTAAAGTCAGATTGCTGATATATATTGGGAAAATAGAATGAAAGACAACAAAGTAATAGTCAACAGTAATTTTCAGCATAAAAATTATACGAAACGTTTCTGCATTTTATAGTAATCTACAATATTATTTTCACTTAACAGTTGAATAGGTAAGTTTTCAAACCTGTGCAACGCTCGATCTTCAGCAAGCAATATAGTAAGAAGCAGTAAAAAATCGGCTAGAAAATGATGTAAAAACAACAAAAGCAATACAGATAGAGTTAATACACATATTTAATAGCCCTTTTCTTAGCATCAAAAATGATTTCTTATGCATCAGGAGATGGCCTGTTGAATAGAATAGTCACGAATGCAAACAACATGTGGAGAATGGCTAAAGATCTAGAGAAACAGAACGATAACAAGAATAATACGAGAATGGTTAAAGATCTAGAAAAACTGAACGATAACAATAATAATATGAGGGAGTATCAAATTAATTGTTACCTTGCGTCTTAGAACGGTCACGGCTTCCTTGTTCCATAGTCTTCTACGATGCCATGGCTTCTTATCTACTTCCCGAGCAATTTCTCTACCTAGATCTTTTAATTGATCATGCATTCTCAACTCATTGTTATCACCATATTCTATTAACGAAAGTTCAATCATTCTTTTCAATCCAGATATTGGGTACAAATCGAGATCTTCCCAGAAGTAGATGGCAATTCTTTTGTCAGTTCTAGTGAAAAAACACGCTATGTCTAGAAATATTTGTTTGTCTTTATCTTCTAAAGCATCGTAACTTCTCTTCAAGTTTTGTTGGACTTCCTTTTCAGGTGCGTTACTCAATTTTGCCAGATTCTCTTTCCATGCTTTCCGATCTTTTCCTCTGAGAAGTGAACCTACAAGCCTGAGAGATAAGGGATGCCCTCCTGTGGTGGCAACAATCTCATGAGAAAGAGACGCAAGTTCTGCTGGAGGTGTTGTTTTCCCATCAAACGCATATATGCAAAACAGACTTAAAGAGTCTTTTACTCCTTTGAGTTCATGCACATGTTTAGACTCCAAAATGGCCTTATCTCGACATGTAACAATTATTCTACTTCCTGACATGAAACTACTTCCATCTCCAATCAAAGTCTGCAGGTGGTCTTTCTTATCCACATCATCAAGAAGAATGAGTGCCTTCTTTTCTTTACAATTTGATTGGATTGTGCGAATTCCCGTATAAGAATCAGGCACTTGATAATCACGGATATCTAGTATATCTGAGATCAGTTGAGATTGCACATGCTCAATACCCCAACGATTAATTGTTTCTTTAATATCCATAAGAAAGCTCCTGCACCCAAATTTGTCAAAAAGTTTGTTACATATGATATTTGCCAGAGTTGTCTTACCAATGCCGCCTATTCCACAAATCCCAATAATTCGAGTGTTGGGATAAGCAGTATCCACTAATCTCATAACTTCAGCCACATCATCATCAATTCCAACCCAGTTCTCGTGAAGATATGGTTGAAAATCTTCTCGCTGCTTGAGCATTACAGTCGCTACAAGTTTATCTACTAATTTTGCTTCGCTCCTGTCAAACAACACAACACATGAGAACTTAATAATGGCTCCACAAAACAAGGATTAAGGATGATAAGTAGAAACATTCTTCTTCGAACAAGGATCTGTTAAAACAAGGTGAACGAAAGTACCCATTTTCAAATTTCTCTGACTCGAATACCCTAGAGTCAACTGCTTTTCCAAGAGCTATCGGTCCATCCTGCCTGACATTCTCCCTAAAACGTTGCTTACAGGATTCAAGGGCCTTTCCAAACTCCCCCTTTAAGAGTCGCACCTCATGGGGTTTCACCTTGTGAAGCACGGGCAAGACTATTTGCCCTTCCTTTTCCTTGCACTTAATTATACGAATAAGCTCCTCCAGGCACCATTCGTTAGAAGCATAATCTGGTGAGATAAATGGAATTGAAACCTTAGAATGCTCGATTGCACTGATAAGAGTTGCAGCAATGGGGTGGCGATAGTTGATTTTCTCATCATCTTTGGACACGCAATTTGGATTGAACCTTAGGCCCACAGCTTTGAGTCTATTGGAGAGAAGATTGATGAATTTACTGCGAGTATCTTGGCCTATAAAGCTCAAGAAGACGTGGTAATTGTTCCCTGTCACAGAGGTGGACGAAGCAGATGGCCCAGAATCACATCGTTCTGGTGAGGTGGTGGAACAAGTGGCTCCAGCATCCTTGTGTTTTTCACCAAAGAAGTACCCAGCCACAAAGAAAAGAATAGGTGTGAAATAAAGCAAGAGAAGTCTTTTTTTAATATTTCAAGGCTGGGGAAAGTATAGTCGTTTCCTTATCAACCAAGAAGATCAATCGACTATTATGTATATTTTAATCTCTCAAAGTGAGCTTAATTTATTACAGAGGTGGCAAGGCCAGAATTTTCTCTCTCTCTCTCTCTCTCTCTCTCTCTCTCTCTCTCGCGAACACGCACAGACAATGAATTGCACAAGGAAACGGGAAACGGGGAGAGAGAGAGAGAGAGAGAGAGAGATCCTGCTCGAAATTCACCTGTTGCTGTTGATCGATGACCATGACGGACTTCCCCTTCCCATTGTCGCTGGAAGCAGGTGGCCCAGAATCACTTCGTTCTGGTGAATTCAAGGAATTAGAGGTTCCAGCATCCTCACGTTGCCCGCCAGGGATGGTCCTCTTAACCAAAGAAGTACCCAGTCACAAAGAAAAGAAAGGATGCAAAATAAGGACAAGAGAAGTCTCAGTTCGAATTTTTAAGGCGAGAAAAAGCACTGTGATTTCCTTGTCAACCAGGAAGATCACTCGAGTATTAATCTCTCAAAGCGAGCTTAATTTATTAGCAGAGGCGGCAAGACGGCCAGAATTCTCTCTCTCTCTCTCTCTCTCTCTCTCTCTCTCTCTCTCTCTCTCTCAACAACGCGCACAGATAATGAATTCCGCGAGGAGAGAGAGAGAGATCCCACTCGAAATTCACCTGTTGCTTTTGATCGACCACCGTGACGGACTTCCTCTTCCCATTGATAGAAGCAGATGGCTCAGAGTCACTTCTTTCTGGTGAGTTCAAGGAACTAGAGGCTCCAGCGTCCTCACGTTGTCCGCCGGAGATGGTCTTCTTGCCAAAGAAATACCCAGTCACAAAGAGAAGGATGGGTGTGAAATAAAGCCAGAAAAGTCTCATTTTGCTATTTCAAGGCGAGGGAAAGTACAGTGGTTTCCTTATCAACCAAGAATAGTACTTGACTATTATGTATGTTTTGATCTCTCAAAGCTAGGTTAATTTAGTAAACAGAGGTGGCAAAAGGGCTAAAAGTCTCTCTTTCTCCGTCTGAACATGAAGAGACAACGAAATGCAAAAGGGGAGAGAGACAGAGACAGAGACAGAGAGACAGAGACAGAGCCATCCTGCTCAAAATTCACCTGTTGCTGTTGATCGATGACCATGCTGGACTTCCCCTTCCCAGTGTCGACGGAAGCAGATGGCCCGGAATCACTTCTTTCTGGTGAGCTCAAGGAATTAGAGGCTCCAGCATCCTCACGTTGTCTGCCAGAGATGGTCTAGTTGCCAAAGAAATACCCAGTCACGAAGAAAAGAATGGGTGTGAAATAGACAGAAAAGTCTTATTTTTTTTATTTTAAGGCGAGGGAAAAGGTAAAATGGTTTCCTTACCAACCAAGAAGATTACTCGACTATTATTTATGTTTTAATCTCACAAAGCGAGCTTAATTTAGTAACAGAGGTGGTAAAACTGCTTATAATCACTCTTTCGCCGTGGCGTGCACGAACAGACAACGAATACAAAGGGAGGAGAGAGAGAGAGCGCTCGAAATTCACCTCTTGCTGTTGACTGACAGGGATGACGGAGTTGACGCGAGTAGATGGACCGGTGTCACTTCGTTTGGCTGAGGTCGAGGAACCAGAGGGTCCATCATCCCTGTCTTGTCCGCCTAAAATTGTAATTCGCTTCCTCAACCTCATCGTCAGGGAGTTCACCATTCGCGCGAAGATAAACTGCCCCGATGGACCAGAATCACTTCGTCCTGCTGAGGTCGAGAAACTAGAGGGCCCAACATCCTTGTCTTGTCCGCCTCCAGTTGTATTTTGCTCTCTCATCCTCACCGTTAGGGAGTTCACCAATCGCGTGAAGAAAAACTGCTCCGATGGACCAGAATCACTTAGTTCTGCTGAGGTCGAAGAACTAGATGATCCAACATCCTTGTCTTGTCCGCCTGAAATTTTATTTAGCTCCCCCATCCTCGTCCTTGTGGAGTTCATCCACGTGAAGAAAAACTGCGCCGCGACCCCGAATGCCACTGGAACCAGAAACCCAGTGACCGCCAGGCCGATGGTCAGCGCCGCGGGGATGAGCACCGGGCTGAAGAGGACGAAGAACGGGGCCATGACAGCAAGCCCGATGAAGGTGCCTGCGAAGGCGAGGCCCGCCAAGAGGAGGAGGACACCGCCGAGCAGGACAAGCGTGACATCCGTGACGACCTGGGTGGCTTGGGGGCCCCTCGTGGAGAAGGGGTCCCGGAGCTTCCGGGTCATGGCAGCCCAGGGTAGCTGGCGGGGTCGGTCCCCCATTTGGTTGCGGTAGTTCTAGGAGTTGCTTTGAGAGAGTTGATCAAGA
The DNA here is from genome assembly GCA_014182735.1 of Corymbia maculata. Classification (NCBI taxonomy): domain Eukaryota; kingdom Viridiplantae; phylum Streptophyta; class Magnoliopsida; order Myrtales; family Myrtaceae; genus Corymbia; species Corymbia maculata. The sequence continues at coordinate 3,044,207 of CM024684.1, read as the reverse complement.
AGCGAGAGTGATCGTCTGATGCAGCAGATTAGTCCCTGAAAGAGGCGAGACAGTGAACTGCCATTTAAATAGGGTGGAGAAGCGAAGGCGTGGAAGAGATTGACGTGGTTTGGTGGGAGTGTCTGAGACACTATTGGGTGGTCTGGCCCTCCACGTCTTTGAACGGCCCTGCGTATTTTCGTATGCCAAAGATGTATGGCGTTTTATATATTTCATATGTTGATATTGGAAATCTAAAGACGGCTTGAAAATCTAACTAAAAATTTTATTGTTACTTGACTAAAACAATTCCTGAGTCATTGCCTTTGTCCTCGACGTATGCTCCCTATTGGCCTCAACAATCAACCCACTTTTCGTAATGGCTCTCAGGGGTCACCATTTCTTTATTTAGAGGTAATTATATTCACTTAATAAAACAGATATAATTAGAAAAAACGAAAGCTTAATTGACCTGGACTTAGCAAAGTGCTTACTCGTTGCCTCCTAGGAACTATCCGGTGAATGATCATTCCATTCACTGCTCACCCTCCGATTGGGCCTTTCCTTCTCACTTTTAATATTTGGCGTGTGTTTATTTAGCAGAAAATATTTTTCGAGAAAATATTTTCATCATTTTTCAGTGTTTAGTTCGCTTAGAAAAATAAGTGGCGGAAAATGTTTTCCTAGTCAACGGAAAAGATTTTTCTACCAAAGTTTAAATTAAAACGATTTCCCTTATTGGTTAATGAAACGATTGTTTTTATAAAGATATATTTTTAAAATATTCGAATTTTAATTTTGGAAAAATTTCAAATAAAAGTATGAAATGCTTTCATTTTCTTAAATAAGAACTCGAAGTGAATATTGTTTCAAATAATGGTTTAAAATAACTAAATCATCTCAAATAAGGACATTTAGCTAGCTAATGACTAATCGGCCATCGAAGAAGGGACATTTTAGTCAAAAAAATTCTAAGTATATATTTTAAATTTTTTTCATTTATTTTGTTTCCTTTTCTTTTTCTCTTATGTTCCCTTCTTCTCTCCGCTGGTCATGGCGAAGGTCGTAGGACTTAAGGAGGGCCACCCTCATCAGTGTCGAGTGAGGGTCACCTTTGCTTAATCTGGCCCTCACTTGATCTGGCAAAGGCGAGAGCGGCCCTCGCCTAACATTGACAAGGAACACCCTTACTAGATTAAGCAAGGATCACTCTCACCTAACCTTGCCTACCTAGCTCAAGCAAGGTAACCCACGCCTGATAGGCAAGTGAGGGCAGCCCTTGCCTAACACTAGTGGGGCCAACCCTTGCCTAAGTTCGGCGACCTCCGCCATGATCGTTAGAGGGAAGAGGGTAAAAGATAAAAAGGAAATAATTTTTTTTGTTGATACCGAGGAACCACTGGAGCTCACTTCTTCAGGGGAGCACATGACCCTCCAATGCCCAGTGGCACCGTCGGGCCTCGCCGCAAGCCACGATTTAGACGTAAACCTCAAGGGAGGCTAACGTAGGACCCCAACACCAAGACCCCTCTGTTACAACACTTTAGCAATGAGAGGGTTCAAACTCTTAACCTCGGCAATGAGGGAGAGAACGCACATTAACTGCACTACCCGTGGTTGGGTAAAAAAAAAAATTTAAACAAGTGAAAGACTAAAATGCCATTCAGCTTATTTGAAACTGATATAATCACTTCAGACCATTATTTAAGAAAATTTATTTACTTCATGCCTTTATTTGAAATAAGGTTTATTTTATGGCATCATTTGGGAAAATAAGAGCACTTTTCCTTTAATTTTTATATTAAAAAATCAAATTTATTTTAATTTTTTCATTTTTCTTTTTCGTTCTTTTTTTATTCCTTTTTCTTTTTCTTCCTCTTAGCCCATCGCCGGCCATAATGACTACCGACAAGCTTTGGACTTGCTAGATTAGGTGAGCTCACATCCTCGGGCAATGAGGCTGAAGCTCATAGCCCTTGGCAATAAGCCTCAAGCCTTGCCAGATCGAATGAGCTCATGGCCTCCATCAGCAAGGCTCCAGCTCACCCCTCACAAGCCAACCGAGGAGGAACCACTAGAGGAAGCAAATAGCGATGGCACATGAGGCAACAGAGTGATGGAGAAGAAGAAGGTAAAAAGAAAATAAAATAGAAAAGAAAAAATAATATTTAATTTTAAAATAAAAAATAATTAAAATTTTAAAAAAATAAAAATATTAAAAATTTGAATATTTGTTAGTTGAGATAAAGTCATTAGATTGAAAATCATTTTCCACAGAGATCCAAATATACAAAAATCTATTTGATCATACATTATCAAATAAAGGAAAACTAACCGTATTTGTAGAAAATCACCGGGGCTTCGGTCGCCGGCTCCCCTGTCATCAGGTCACCAACTTCCTTGACCTTCCGGCATTGGGCAGGCGTCAGCCCCCATATATGGTCTTATGACTTTGCGGAGATCTGTGTTTTTGGTAAACAAGATCGCCTAGGATTCTTTATCGGAAAGAATTTTTCATTATCATTGATTTTTCCGCAAAATAAATGTACTCTTAGGTTTCGTTCATTTCGTAAAAAATGTGTCATTTTAAGAAAATATTTTCCAAAAAGTCACTTTTTTAGGAAAATGACAATATTTTCAGTATTTAATTGAAACTTAAAAATGAGCTAAATAATATTTTTTTTTTCGTTCAGTGTTTGATTTAATTTTCTAGGGAAAATTAACAAAAAATGAATTTTTAATTATTTTTATTTTAAAATTTTATTTTATTTTATTTTTCCTTTTATTTCTTTTTCTTTTTTTTCTTTCTTGGCCAATTGTCGTGGTTGACAAGTGGCCATAGGTGAGCTAGCCAAATTATGGGGAGGTCAAGCTCAAGCCTCGTTGACCTTTGGTGACCTCGGGTGAGGCTCAAGCCGTGCCCAACTCACTGGATCTGGCAAGGCTCGAGCTTGCTTGTGGCTGATGACTAGTTGAAGAAGATAAATAAATAAATAATATATAATATAAAATAATTAAAAATCGAATTTATAAATTAAAAAAAAAAAAAGGAAAAGGTGTTTGGTAAAAGAAAGTGCTTGGTGTAAAAATGAAAGAAAGATGATGGAAAATGTTTTTCACTTATTAAAAAGCAAAAAATATTTACTCCACAAGGTGTATCCTTTATTGATGGAAAATGTTTTTCTTAATTAATTTATTTTTCGTGAATCGATTGTCGAAAAATCTGAAAAACGTTTTATTTTAAATTATTTTCTGTAAAAGGAATAGAGCCTCATATCATTGTGTTTCTTGGCCATGCATTATATTGTATTTAAAAGTAAGGGATAATGGGTCATGCCCCGACTCTCAAGCACGCAACAATCCTTATTCATTTGTGGTCAGAAGAATGCGACACTCTAGGATTTGTCACCAACCAATTCATTTTATTTTGCTATTAAGCACATGTGAAAACAAATAACACCCAGTTAACCATCAAATAAGGATAGCAAAAAGACATAACAGTAAAACAACAACATCACTTTTTATTAATCTATTGAGGTTAGCCTGAGGAAACATATATACACGCCCATCCTTAGGCACTATTCCATTGGCCTACATAAAAAGGGACCAGGCCAGGCTAACTAATGTTTGTCACAAAAGAAAGGTCAATGAAAAAGATCAAGTGTCAGGTACCTAATCACTCTCCTCCAAGGGGTTAGACTCTCCGGTCAAAGGATCCTCCAAAGCGCCATATGGAGGGTCGAGGTCCATAGGGTCCCACACCTGGTTGCCCAGACCTTAATTAGACGACGGTCTATCAAAACTCCTCAAGGGGCTATACACCATGTCCCCCTGACTCACGAATTACGCCCTAAACCTATGAGGTGTGTAATGATCTCTGTCCCCCCAATTGACCCAAACTGTCGTAATGTGATGCTCAAAAGCGTAATTATGACTCGGAATGAGCCGCATGGTGATGATGGTGTCTATGTCCATGGGGACACCGAAACCCCCGGAATGGCGTCATACTAAGGCCTTGAAAATATTTAACTACGACGGGTGATATAAACTAAGTAAGTTAAAGTTTTAAGCCTTGATTAGGAAAATCACTCGCTTCAGGTGCAGTTTAAACATGCAATTTACTATCGATGACAAATCAATTGCAAATAAACCCCCGGTTTGCCCTATCTATTAACATGTAAGTAACCTCAATCATAGCATAAATAATTAGTCATCAAATGCAACCATGGACGATCTCGCCTTGCCTTGGCACACGTACCCTACATGATACAATATAATTCATGCCAAAACAATATATAATTAGAACACATATCATCTTTTTATGCACAATGCATTCATCCATGTTTTAATTATTATGACCTCACGGGCCACAGAATAACCTTATGGTTAGTGGTCTACTTGTATAACCAGATATCGTCCCACCCCGTTGGGCATGACTATGTCATGAGACTCCTGCTCATATGACATTCCATAAAAGAGCTTCAATCTGGCCTCTACCACAATATGGTAATTGGCCATATGCTAGGCATTCGATTAAAATCAGGTGACCTTAAAGATCACAGAACAACTCAAGAGTTGGTGGTCTTTCAGCAACGCCAAGATTTCCTTAACATGATCATGTAGTACAACCACCAACTATACCATTTCTTTCTTTTCACTTTAGCCAATACAATCATGGCTCGTGCTCACGCAAATACTATTATAAATAACACACGTATTATGCAATCCAACATTCAATGATGGTCACGTGAACTTATATAATTTAACAACTTCCAAATTTACCCAACAAACACGAGTTCAAGTCATTGTTAAGCAATCACCCTCAACCAACTAGTATCATGATAATCAATCAATCAATCAATCTACGTTGGAAATGAATGACAACTAATTATTGTTACGATAATTGCATAGTACCCAAAACAATAATCACCATTAACTATTCTCGGAATAATCAACAAATATTGATAATTTTTCCATAAGTAATTACTTCGGTAACCAATCACATACCTCAAAATTAACTTTAATCAATTATTCCCATAAATAATTGACTACCACAAAATAATTATAGACTTTAATTATTCCCAAAAATACTTATTAATACTAAATAAAGTACTTGAGTTAATTAGTCCATAACTAATTAACTCCCACAAAATAGTCATGAGTCTTAACTATTTTGATTAATAATTACTTTACATAAAATAAATCACTTTAATAAAATAATTCCTTAAATAATTAAAGGCCATCTATATTAGTATATAAATAACTATCAACCTTTAATAAATGAGCAACAAGTAAATAAGTATAAATATTGCTCTAATTAATCAATTATCAACAAAGAATCATCATTAATTATTTCTCCAAAATAATTAATTATCAAAAAATAATTAATAATTCGAAATTAATTATTATAATTAATTATTACAAAATAATTTAATATTTCCATAATTTAATAATTACCACAAAATAATTTAATTATAAGTAATTATTCCCATAAATAATTACTCATAATTAATTAATACTAAACCTCCATTAACCAATTAAATTAACCATAAACACGATTAGTATAATAAAATAGTGCTAATTATCCATAACCCAATTTTATTAGCAATAAGCATAATTAAGCTACCATTAGCTTATCTTAATCAAGTTTAGGGCACATAAGACATACTTAAGCATAATCAACCATCATTAACCACTAAACAAGCTTAAAACTAATTAAACTACCCTTAATGTAACATTATCCCATAATTAATGTATTAGGAAATTAACTCACGAGTTAAACTAACCGGGGGTATCGGGATGACGACGACAACATGGGCTATGTGTGGCTAGCTCAGGGAGGACACGAGACGAGGAATGACGGCTGAACTCTTGCAAAACAACTATGACAGCTGTTGTTTCTTATTGAAATAGGGAAGACCAATGGCTGGTGGTGGTTGGCAACAACAGGCGGCAATTGATGGGCTACAGCTGGACTCCGAAAGGCGGCGACAACTCAACAGATTGTGGCAGCAGCTCCGATGGATTGCAACAGGGCCTGGACAGAGAGAAAATGAAGGGAAAATGAAGAGGGAAGAAGGAAAAGCAAGGATGAAGGAGAAGAGGTGGATGGTAGCCAAGGGAAGGAGAGAGAAGAGAAAGACTTGGTTCAAAAGGTTCACAAGCTTCACTAACAAGCCAAGAATGAAGAGTGGGCAGCAAGGATCAACTGAGGCCAAGTATCTCTAGAGAGCTAAGAACCACACAAGGAAGACCATCAAGAAGGAAATGTCCATGGGTTGAAAATGAAGGAGATGGGCTTGCTTGGGCCCTTGGCGGGCCATCCATTGTGGGGGCACGACAATTTGGGCCGCCAGTTGACCCGGCCCCTTGTGGGCCCAACTTTTAGGCCCAAAACCCATTTTCCGAATCTTTGTGGCTTATTGATAAACCTGAGGATAAATGTGGCGACGCTTGATTAATTAGTTTTAAAGTCCTTGAAAAGTCAATACCTAAAATCATATTAAAAATCGGGGTTAAATTCAATCAATTGCAACTTTAGTACAACCTAAATTATTGAGCGGCTTCTAGAGTTTTCCTCATGTTTAACCTATGGTTGATAGTTTTTTAATCCATGTTTAAGCCATATTTCAAACTAGGGGCCGACCTTCAATTATTATATAATCATGAGAGATCAATTAGTCATCATGAGTATAAAGTCAAAAAGGAATCGATTTAACGTCGTTCGTAATTCGTGTTGAAGTCATGTGGAATTACCTGCAATTTGGTCTCGTATTTCTACCAAATCAATTTATTTTTGTTTACTAATTGGCTGGTGATAGGGTGGTATTAACCCTCTTGGGTCCTTATGATCGAACAGTCTCTCTCTATTTGAATTTGCTTGTCAACCACCCACGAATGTGCTTTGGAGCACCACTTTACATTTATCTAACGTAATGACTTTACATGCAAAATATTTGATTTTATAAGCTAAATTCTAAGCTCTAAGAAATTATGCTCTCCTTTTTTGCGTAAGCACATCAGCCATTTGCTTTTGATAATTCATGAACTATAAGATCCAAAAATAATAACTCCAAACATGGGACACTTGTATTCTAACTTCTTTTCTATATTTTTCTGTATTATTGGTTTCACAATTTTCAAATTAGACAACTTATCATTAGTACAACAAGTTTAACTATAGGACCTCATTTTCCACTAGTTTATACTTTTTCTTAAGCCAATTTGTGGTTTTTGAAAGGAAGGAAGCAACACAAAATATGACATCGTCTATAAATTAAATGAAAAGGGAGAAAACAAAAAAAGCAATGTAAGTGTCAGGAGGGGGCCACATGTCAACTCCTTAGAGCGTCCCTTTAGATGCACCAAAATCAATCAATTCACCACGCAATCAAATGAAATGAGGCAAATGTATTTTTTTAGGAGAAATTTCAAATAAGAATTTAAAGTGTAATTATTTTATTAAATAAAGGCATAAACTGGATTTGACCCTTATTTTATCAAAGAAAACTTTTAAATGGATTTTGTTTCAAATAAATACCTGAAATATTTGTGTAAATTTTAAAAAAGGGCTTGACTTTCTAGTTAGTCAAATGCATTTTTATTCTTTACACTTTTTTCCTTTTTTTTCTTAATTCTGGTTGTCTCTTCTTTGCCAGTGGCCAATCTCAAGCAATAGCCAGCCATCATCAATGCTCGGAGAGGGCTAGGCAAGGGGACAACCTTGGCAACCCTCGCCCTAGGTGAGGTGGCACTCGTCGGCCAAAAGCAAGGATGGCTTTTACTAGATTTGGGTGCAGGTCGCCTCGCCAATGGTTGGCAAGGCAACCCTCACCCTAGATGAGACCGCCCTTGAAAGCCACAAATGAGGGTTGCCCTCACTAGCCTTAGGCAAGGTCAACCCTTGCCAAATCTAGGTGAGGGTTGCCTTGAGGGCCCGGGCAAGGCCATCCTCACCCAAATCTAGCAAGGTTGTGGCCGACGAGAGTTCCCAGGCCCTCGCCGGAAAAAGAAAAAAAACGAGAATAAAGAAAAGAAAAAAAGAAAAAAGTTTTAAATTAAAATTGTCTCTTTAACAAAAATGCTCTTGAACATCTAGTCAACAATTGGTGAGTTTAGGCCCTTTTGAAATTGCCATGGCCACTTTAAGCCATATTTTGAGATTAAAATGGTTACCTCATGCTCCTATTTGACATATGTCCACTTCAATTTATTCTTTGAGAAAATGAGAGCACTTGAAATCTTTATTTAGAATTTTCCCCTTTTTTTAATTATATATTACCACATAATGGGCCATTTTCCATTTATCCACACTATACCTCTCGTTGGTGAATTAAAAATATAAATATCGCCCATATATAATTTTAGCTAAGTCTACTTGTGGGTAATGACGACAACTTGAACACATATGATCGGAGGAAATTTTCCCCAACCAAAGTATAGAGGAAAATGTTACCCATAATTAACTACAACGGCTTTGCTTAACTATGAGGAAAATCACTTCAAATTAGATAAATTATGATACCGCTCTTAGGCTTTCATGCTTTTAGAAGAAGAATGTGAAACCTCATTCTTAAATTTGAGGAAAATTTTCATTTTACCCTCCATAACTTTGAAGTTAATACATGTCATATCTACAACTTCGCAAAGTTGCATCCCCCTCCCCCAAACTTGAACTTGCATTTTGGTTTAATACCGTTAATTTTTCCGTTAACAGGTGCTTCGCACATGCCTTCAAGGATTAAACAACTGTTTTTTTCTGTACAGGAAGGATTAAACAAGTTAACCTTCACATTTTGTGAGTATTCATTCCTCTTAAGCTCAAGAACAAGTCATAGTTGTTACTTCCTGTCGAAGGGGCAAACGAACTACACACATCAACATCATATGCATTTCAACTGTGCTCTATTTTTGTGGTTCTTGACAACATTGTATGTGACCGCCGAGAGAAGAATCAGCGCAACCAACACTGCAAAGAATACCCAAACGCTAGATCACTTTCATTATTACTCCGTCGATAATTCTTGAACCGAGCCTCAAGGTTAATATGAAAGAACAAAATGCTTATATTCAGGTTGCCCAAGGAGATGACTGTCCAAAGCTGAGCCTTTTGCGATTTCTACTTCAAGATGCACATTGGTTCAGAGGGAAGAAAATGGGCAAAATAAAAGTTGGACAGGATTTAGTCGTTGGTGAATAGGGCATCCTCGCGAACAACCATGCCCTTCCTTAAACTATTGCGTCTTGTCTATTTATATGAAGATGCTTAGTACAAGTTCAGTTCTTATTCCTAGTTATAGTCGAAAAAGAGCAATGTTTGTCATTCAAGCAGAGAGCACCCGCTTAGTTGTTGCCTTCCTGGAAGACTGAAAGAGAGCTTCCTAAGCAGCGGATGAAGTAAGACCTTGGTCAATCAGCGCCTTTCCTGCCCTTACTAATGGGCAACATATCTGCTCATTTATGTCCGAATTCCTCGTGTTGGATTTCTATTTTAAGCATGTAAGTTCTGGATGGCTAGATTGTCGAAAAAGCCATTTTAAGGGTATTGAATTACATTCTTTACCCAGTCAAATCTGGAAGACACCAGGTCAACGTTTTATAAAATGAGCATGGCAAGAACGAACTTCTAATTCCACTGCAAAGCATTCTGCGAGGGACGTAAATAAGAGGAAATGGCATGATACAAGAGTCAATATCAGCCAACCATATAAACTACAAATGTTATTTCCCCTTATTTTTTAAGCTTGAACTTCAAGTTTGAATCTCTTCGATTAGTTTGGCTCAAATAAAGGTGGCAACTGGAGAAAAATCACAACATGTGTATATTTTATAGGTAACTCATCAAATGCAGAGTCGTGTTTTCCTTCATTTGATGAGTTACCAAGATGGACGTCACCGAATACTTTATGCTTTAGTGTAGATGTGGGCTGATATCTCTCCAAATAAGTGGACAAGTATAATATTTCGTTTGTCCACAAAAAAAAAAAAATGTATTACGTATTAGTGAATTTGAAAAAGCTCTAGTAAATCTCTAATATTATTGGTTAGTAAAATTTGACTGGCAATGTTCTTGCCTGGTTAATTCTTTGTAACTTACCACAAGTAACCAAAATAGCAGATTACCATAAAGAAGTATATCACAAGTGTTAAAACCTGGCTGGCACGGGTGGACACATAAATACTAAAACTTATAAAATGTATACTTAGGTATCTTTTTTTTTTTAATGGATATTTAAGTGCCAACTCTAGCAAGACTTGTTTGAAATCCGACGTGGTATTAGTATAATAATAAAACCAATTTATGTGGCTACTGAAAATTGGACGTGACTTACTGTTGGTACTTAAGTGTTCATTTCTTCACCAGTTTTGACATTTAAGTATACATTTTGAAAGTTTTGGCACTTATATATTTATCCGCATCAAGTTTTGGCACTTTGGGTGTCTGCACCTCCAAATTACTAAGTCCTTTTGAATTTGACGAGTGGCTTGTCACTTACTTCGTGATAATGATTTTACCACCCCCATATCTAATAGAGGCTTACTAGCTGCTTTAAAATTTACTAGTGGGCCGTTAATTAGTTAGTAATTAACCAACAAGGTAACGATTTTCTCATCCTGCGCTTTAGTATCCAATAGAAAACTACGAAGTGCTATAAAACACTGCAATTAGGATGTCAAGTAGTTAGCAAAATACCTACGAAATAATTTATTTGTAGGCCCGACATCAAGTAGTAGATTAGAGACTACTTTAAAATGTAAGTGGGGCTCATCATTGATTAGTAACTTGCCAATGAAATAAAAACTTAGCATCCTCAAATGCAGTATTTTTTGGAGAAGCTCTTTATGATGCTTTGAGGATGAAAAAATAATCAAAGGTAACTAACGCATGCGGTATTGATTGATAGACATATAGGTAATATGTGCATCCTGTCCTAATTGGATTTAGTTGAAAAGAGGAGTGCTTTACCACTATTTAGGGTGAACAAGGTATTGGGCGGCACAGTGTCTAAAAACTGGATGGACTTTAAATAGCAGGTGAACAAGTCCAATTCAACAAGGAGTTCGTGGAGGCTTGGATGGATAATGGAAAGGTGAACGACTAAGTAGAGTTAAGAGTAGTAAACACACTTGAAAAGACCAAAGGATAGTCGGGGAACAGTCAGATTTCAACTTGCAACATGAAAGAGCAAGATGGAGTGCTGGTAGGGGGATCTCCTAATGTTAACGGAGTAGAAGGCGTGTCACGTACTTCTATCACCTGGATAAGAAGACCTTGACCTCATTGGAATTTGGTTTGAAACTCAAATCAAAGGTAATCGACCAGTTTCATAGTCTGGAGGTTCAGCACAGAAAGTGTGGCGTTGAATCAAACTAGTTTACCACTTCTGTGCAAGCAGCCAGAGGTCAGACGATGGACAGATTCAGGAAACTTTATTTAGCGAAACCTCACTTTTATTATCGAGAAACTGACTGTATGGGCAAATTGCATGCCGGCGATTTTGATTTTGCCTCCAACGGCTCTTTGACCACCTTGAGGACTATCCAACGGCTATTTGAAGATTGAAAGTATATAAAAAGGATTCGAAGCTTGCCGAAGGATTTGGAGGAAATGTGAAAGTCATTCTACTTTCTTGTTGTCCTGATTTCCTCTCGTGCTCAGAAAGTGTATCTGCTTGTATTTGATAAACAAGTGCTTTAAAGTTTTGTAGGTTGGCTCGTTTAATTGTTTGTAAGTTCCATAGGAGATTGTGAATAGTATTACTAGCTACCTCTAAGGCTCCATTCATTTTACCAAAAATAACTTATAAGAAGACGTTTTTCAAATTTTCTGGTATTTGTTTAATGGAATTGGTTAGAGAAAATATTTTTCATTAATAGAAAAAAGTCTTCTAAAATAGAGAAAAATGTTTTCCGCTTTTTAGAAAGTGAAAAACATTTTCCCTACTCTTTCTTTCACCACTAATTTTAATTATTTTTATTTTCTTTTTCGTTGAAATTCGAAATATTAATTACTTTTAAAAAAATATTTCCCTTTTTTTCTTCTTCTTCAACTGGTCGCTGGCCATGGCAAAGGCCGGTGACCAGCCACTGGCAAGCTTGAGTGTTGCTAAAGGGTGGCAAGGCTTGGGCCTCGTAGATCTTTGCCATAAGGCAGTGAGGCTCAAGCCTTGCTAGATGGGTGACGCTTGAGCATCTCCAGACTGTAGTGAGGCTTGGGCCTCGCAAATTAGTGGCCCTCACTAGCCGTCGTTGTGGCCGGTGATTGGCTGAGGAAAATAAATAAAGAAATAAATCCAATTCAAAATTCAAAATTTTTAATAAAAAATAAAATAGAACAGAAAAAAACAAAAAAATGATCAAAAGAAGTGCATGGAGTAAAATCAAATTAGATACTGAATAATGAAAAAATATTTCCCACTGCAATTTTACATTTTAGCCAAATAACGAAAAATATTGTCATTTTTCTAGAAAAATGGCTTCCTAGAAAATATTTTCCAAGAATGCTACATTTTCTGTGAAATGAATGGAGCCTAAGTTTTACCATCAAGTTTGGATATTCATTACTTCTTTAGTGGCATCATGGTGTTTTAAGGGATAAGTGTATAGAAAGTTCTAAAACTTATCATGAAAGAGAGAGTGAGTCCTAAAATTCTCAAAAAGTGTAGTTAAATTATAAAACTTCTCATGAGAGTGCAATCGAGTCCTAAAACTTTCAAAAAGTACAATGATGGTGTTCTAAGAGATAAATGTATTGAAAGTTTTAAAACTTGTCATGAAAGAGAGAGCGAGTCCTAAAATTCTCAAAAAGTGTAGTTAAATTAGAAATTCGTCATGAAAGTATCATCAAGTCCTAAAATTTTCAGAAAGTGAAATTAAGTCTTAAAAATTTCAAAAAGTACAGTCATGGTGTTTTAAGAGATAAATGTATTGAAAGTTTTAAAACTTGTCGTGAAAGAGAGAGCGAGTCCTAAAATTCTCAAAAAGTGTAGTTAAATTATAAACTCGTCATGAAAGTATCATCGAGTTCTAAAATCTTTAGAAAGTGAAATTAAGTCTTAAAACTTTCAAAAAGTACAATCATGGTGTTTTAAGGGATAAATATATTGAAAGTTTTAAAACTTGTCGTGAAAGAGAGAGCGAGTCCTAAAATTCTCAAAAAGTGTAGTTAAATTATAAACTCATCATGAAAGTATCATCTAGTCTTAAATTTTCAGAAAGTGAAATTAAGCCCTAAAACTTTCAAAAAGTACAATCATGGTATTTTAAGGGATAAATGTATTAAAAGTTTTAAAACTTGTCGTGAAAGAGAGAGCGAGTCCTAAAATTCTCAAAAAGTGTAGTTAAATTATAAACTCATCATGAAAGTATCATCGAGTCTTAAATCAGAAAGTGAAATTAAGCCATAAAACTTTCAAAAAGTACAATCAATGGAATGATTAGATTGGACTAAATTGACAAGTTTTGGGACTTAATTATACTTTTTAAAAGTTTTAGGACTTAATTGCATATTTGTAATAAAATTTAAGATTTAATTGTATTTTTGAAAGTTTTAAGGCTTTATTCCATTTCAGTAACAAGTTTTAGAACATTCAATGTATTATTCCATGATTTAACACTTTGAATTGCCATACGAAGCATATTATCGAATTGGACATTGGGAAATTCCCTACTTGGCCGGTAAGTTACTATTTTAAAGCCAAGCATATTCTAAAAGTATAGGTTATTAATTGCCCTAGTATGTTACTGGCTTTATTTGTCAGATTGTATTTTCAATGGCAAATTTATAAAGCAAATTGAAAACTTACTCTTAAATTGGACATTCATAAATTCGCAAGGTAACTTACTTGTTGACACCTAAATTTTTGGCCTCACATATGAATATTTATTTGCATAAAAATTTTGAGGGTCGATCCGACCCCTAAGCAAAATTGGCATTGCACAGTTGTACATTGCAGGGAGGATACCTTCAGTTGATGTTTCATGGATAGAAAATTTGGAGGGAAATCAATTGGATACATGGGGGTTGCAATTTCCACAATGAGGAAACCAATCAATCACAAGAATCTTCTCTCCAATAAATTTTGAAGGAATTTGTGGCAAGACAGACAAAATGGAGGGAAGAAAAGAAAAGAAAATCAAAGCATTTGTGGAAAGTGTGGGCTGCTGGAATTTACAAAAAGAAACTAATGAGTTGGCCATAGAATTGTGATAGGCAATTAAGGGAAAGAATCAAGCTGATCATGGAATCGTGAATGGAGATGAGAGAATTTGGACACGTTTGCGGGAATGTGAATAGAAGCTAAAAGGGAAATCAAAAGATTTGAAGCGCTAATTTGGAAGTGAATTAGAGTGATTCACAATCAATTCTCGATGACAAATCAAAGCCAAAATTGAGCAATTTTCTGAGAATCATCAATTAGCTCCACAGATTCTGACTTTCAACAATACATGGGAGAATTTTTGCCATAACAGCCTGAACACCTTGGGAGAGGACAGAGAGGCTAAAAGAATCGTAAAGGAGGAGAGGAAAAGAGAGCACGTTCAGTCCATGGCCAAAGGAGAGCTACACATGCGCAATATAGAAGGAGAGAGAGAAACAATAGAAAAGTTTTGTTCTCCTTTGTGATTTGTCGTCGGTGGCGCACTCCACGAATGCCATTACATTCATGTCACTTCGGCACACCTGTTCCGAAATCGTGCCACATGAAGTGGGGATACACGTCCCTCCTCGAATCTGGATGTTGAAGTTCGTTGTTCCTCGAGATTAGCCGATCCCATTGACGCCAACAGCTTTCTTCCAAGACGTTTGCTGATTCCCGAAGAGTTCCCGCAATAATCGACTTTGCTGAGTTGTGCCGCTTTCCTTGCAGACAAAGAGTTGCGCACTACCTTTGCAACGTTGGTTCAATACGTAACCAGACGAGCTTGTCATTAGTCCTGGCGTTCTCGTTCTACGACGATATCTGGCATCATTGACAATCAGCGGTCTTGACGCTTCTTGCAAAGTTGTTGTCGTCGTGCGTGCAATCCTTTTGATGGTTCTCGATGCATTGGCTACGCTTCATGGTGGAATAATCGTTGTCGGTGAAGTTTCAGTCATACTCCATTTGTTGGTTCGCAAGCCTCATTGCCGCCCTCATGAAAGCTGTGATTTGAATTAGGTAATCTTTTCAGTCTAAATTCGGTTTTCTAGTTTGTGGTACATATCTATTATGACTTAATGTACTTTGCTGTATTTGGACATTATCCATTCAGGAAAATTGTCGTGTTGAGGGTCATGATAATAAAAAATGCTAAGCTGAGAGACATCGGATTAGGTTTTTGATTATCATAATCTTTTGTCTGGGGTTGTGATGTATTGCATGTTTATATGGTTATGTTTGTTGCTTGTGTTGTTTACATTTGCTAATTTTCTCAATAATAAAAAACAAAAAAAACGTTCACATTGCATGAAAGTTTGACAATTATGTTGTTATAGCAGTGCGTCCTAGGTTTATGTAATATTTTTTTAGATGAAATTTTCTAATAAGACTTAGCTTAGTTTCGGATTTTGATTTTAATAAAATAAAAAAATGAAAAAAATGAAAAAAAATGAAAAAAGAAGAAGAAGAAAGATTATGCATATGCATATGGCATAAATACGTCATTCATCCCACATCATGTAGCACATGCATATTTAGTGTTATGTAAAATAGATTGCACACATATTACAATAGTTTTCAATTAACATGTCATTAGAGCTAGGCCATTTGAATTGCATGTTATATGTCGTTAGAGTAAGAATCATGCATGTTAAATCTAGATTAAAGTCATAAATAATTAATTTTACAAAAAAAATTCAAAAAAAATAGATGTTATCCCATTTAGAAATTGTGTTTAGAGCATGCATTTTTAGTTATAGCTTATTTTGCTTTAAGGTTGACCATGATTTTTACATTTATCCTTCTGGACTTGTTGAATATTATTGATTGTGATTCGCATGACCACTCCTTTTCACGTTAGTGGCTTAGGTTAAAATCAACTAAGACTACTTGCAAAAAAAATATTTTTTGAAACTTAAAAAAAAATGGTACTGAAAGTGCGCTAGTTTAACTTAACGTAACCATGTCCCCGAACCTATTGAATCTCTGGTTCGCAGAAGTAAAGTATTCTCCCATACTTTACTTGGGTTTCTAATCAACCCTAATTGATTAGTGGCAGCTCTTAATTGAATAAAATTGCATGTTTAACAATGTTAAATTTTGAGTACTAAGTTGCAGTTGATAAGGCTTGGGAGAGTCCGCACTAAGTCATCGAACTTAGTAATCCATTAACCTTCCCATGGTGATTTCATCTTCGGGAAGGTTGTGACATTACTATGGTAAACAACAGACTTACGCTAATGAGTTACTTATTTCAATTAAGTTATAACTTTCATTTATTATCATGACAAATTCCTTACTTTATTTGAAGCTCGCTAACTTGTAACGCACCTATTTTTACTGAGTTATTAATTTTACACTAAATTACGAATTTCATAGTTGAGTTTTTCTTTTGAGTGGTATATTTCTACAGACCAGGTTGTTTACATTCTATTAGAAGTTGGTTAGTTCCTTACTCTACCAGTAACTTACTACCTTAAAGGCAGACATATGCCGGTAAGTTACTAATTTCATTAATAACTTAATATTTTCACTCATAAGCTTTTGTTTTGACTGATAAATTTCTACATAAATAGAAACAATCTACTTAAAATTAATATATTCCTTTCTCTGCTGACTATCGTCAAATTGGATCTTGTTTGGTAAATCATTAATTTCACTGGTAACGTGCTATCTTCTTAGATAACTTTTTGTTTGAGTAGTAAATTTCTAAAGATGCTGATAACTTGCTATTTTATTAACCTTTGTAAGTAGCTAACATTGTTAGTAAATTACCTGTCACACAATTTTACCAGTATAAAATAGAATTCACTAATTGTATTAGTAATTAAACATATAATGGAACTAAATTGTGTTTTAAGCAAACAGAACGTTAGAATTTTGAGTAGGTAACCCATCAATCAAAGGGCTAGTTGGAGTGATCGAACTGATCTGCACCAATAAATTCAAGTTGATTTTTTAATGGATCGAATTTGCCGGTTCGGGTTGAGGCGTATAGGGTTCAAATTGCCCGTTATACCCCCGATGAAAAGCCATAGGTAAACGCAAAGAATAGCTTATCTTTTGGGTTTCTTTCACACATACATATATATGTATAAATATGTATCGACTCCTCGTCTTCCCTGGTTACCGGTTAGGGCCACAGAGAAAAAAGAAATAGGAAATGACTGTAGCATTTTGCTTTTTCCCCAATGAGTGAATTTTTGGAATTAAAAAATCGGTTTACAGACATCTATGTGGGAATATGAGCGGTTTGATTAATTGTTCGGAGAGGCTTCTGCAAGTGAGAGCGTATGAAGTGACTAGGTAATAATTAAATGACCCCGGTCCTCAATTTGCAGTATTAATCACTTGATGCCTTTTGTGGATTGCTCCAGTAAGACATCAATTGGCCCTACACAGAGACAATTATGACGAATGAGGGTTCTATCACATGCTCAATCACATGCCAAAGCACATGTTGCTAGGCAAATTGCACAGTTATTGAAATGAGTCGAACGCACAGGACAAGAAGAAATTCATATTGATTTTACTGTTTTGAGAGGACCTTTATTTTTGTTTCTACTTTCTATGAAACCATTCCCATGCACATGCTTTATTATTATTTAACTAATACTTCATTGACTGAGAGCAGTTACCACATGTTTAGTTGATGCCTCCCCGGTTTAAATTGGTTCCCTTCATCGAGAGAATTTTTTTTTTTTTGGTAATGGTAATCATCGAGAGAATTATTAATCTATCCTAAACCTAATTATTCCTTTGGGCTTGGGGAAACACGATATAAAGTAACATGCTGGAGCGTTGCACGAAAAGGAACCGATGCGAATCCAACAACCTTCACAAAAAGGAATCTTTGGAAGATCCTGAGCATGTGATCGCATTTTCTTTGCCGCTGATAAGGAGGAAGAACGGAAAGTAGGAGGTAAGACAGGAAGACGAAGGTTTCATGCATTACATATGTTCAGATTTTGGGAATCTAGAGATGCCTTCACATTTTGATCAAAAATTTGATCCTTGATTGACTAAAAAGTAATTCTTCAGTTGTTGCCATCTTGTGGTCCTCACCCTCGACGCATGCTCCCCGCCGGCCTTAACAACTACCGCCATTAGGCATAGGAGGATTGTTTGACGTTTATAATGTTGTCTTTTTGGACCACGACAATAATATTATATCTAAAAGCAAGGGAAAAAAAACAAGGAAAGAAACGAAAGTAATAGCTATATTGCCTTTCCACCAATGCTACGCTCGCGCTAAGACCTAACATAAAAGGACTCCCCATGAATAGAGAAAGACCAAGACCTCTTAATTTTCATTTTTTCTTTTTGCCTCAGAGTTGGCCATTCCATCCTCGCCATAACTTGGTCTCATCTAAATTCAAATCTGCACAAAATGCTTCAGAAAAGACTCACCATTTTTAAGCGAAGCTGATAACAAAACCATATGAGTAGATAGATGTTTCTCATGAAGAGTGTCACATATCAGCCACCCATTCCAAGTGTTTTGGAATACCACTTTACATTTATCTGATAACAGAGAATCATTGTATCTATTTTTATCCTTGCATAAACACATTTGACTTTAAAAGCTTGATTCTAAGCTCCAAGAAATTATGTTTTTTTTTTTTGCAAGCACATCAACAATTTGCTTTTTGTTGACTTATGAACTTTAATAATAATAATAATAATAATAATAATAATAATAATAATAAGAGACAAAAACATAATAACTATATTATTTTTATAATAACTACTAGAAGTTGCTCCAATGATCATCCTTCTCACATAAGAAAGAATAGGTGAGGAGTTCGATTCCCCACCTTCTCATGGGGTTTGGGGGTGGGGATGTTAGTTTCAAGTGTGGAATTCAACTTCCACACATTGTAAAGAGGTAGGACAAAAATTTGAAAGTGAGTTGATCGTTAAAATATAACAAACTTATATTGATATCATCTTTACCATTACACTACTAGCCTTTAGACCTGTGCTTTGTAGCGGTGAAACTAATATAAAAAAAGCCTCATGCAATTTGCATGTGTAGTTAGATATTAAAAGACCAAGACCTCTTTTGAGCCTAATTGTCTTTTATTTTTTTGGCATGAGAGCTACTTGTTCCATCATAGCCATAACTTGCTCTAATTTAAAATCAAACCTGCGTGAGATGCTTTAGAAAAGACTTACTGTTGAGCTGATGATATACCAAACGAGCATATTGTCTTGCAAGCAAAACAATGGGGCAACACTGGTAGTTTCTTAAGTTGGTCGAACCACATATTTCTTGGCATTAGTTCACATACCAGCCCCATCTATCAAACCTTCAAATGACCAATTCTCTTGTCTCCGGAAAATAGGTGAAAGGAATAGGGACAAAAGGCTATCCATGGCCATGACCCTATATATTTGTTGATTTCGATAACCGGGACAAAAAAACGATCCTTGTGCAGCTTGAGAATTTGAAGATATTTACGTGATTGAACTAACTTATTAGTCAAATTGCATATCTTACTTAATGAGTTTGGACGCATGTGAATATGAACGGTTTGATTAATTTTTTCGAGAGGCTGCTGCTCGTGAGAGCATATGAAGTGATGAGGTGATAATTAAAGGACTGAGAGCTGTATTAATCACAAGCTAAGATTAGTCTTTGCCTTCTTGTGGACCTGTACCCTCAATTTGCGGTAAACAAATGCCTAATCACATGATGCCCTTTGTGGATAGCTATAATAAGATATCAATTGGAACTACTTGAGACAATTATGACAAATGGCGGTCCTATCACATGCTTAATCACATGTCTAGGCACATGTTGCTAGGTAAATTGTACCGTTCTTAAAAGGAGTTGAGCACATGGGAACAAGGAGAAATACATATTTGATTTTACTGTTCCAAGGGGACCTTTGTTTCATTTCTATGAAACGATTCCAATGCACGTGCTTAATTATTAATTAACTAATACTTCATTAACTGAGTGCAGTAATCGCAAATTTAGTTGATGCCTTCCCTGGTTTGAATTGATGGCTTTCATTTAGAGAATCATGAATTTTTCCCAAGCCAAATGTTCCTCTGGACTTTGGGGAAATAATATTTAGTAAATTATATAAAAAAATATTTATATCTATCAAATTCTCCACTAGAGCTCATGTGGAGTTTTATTTTACAGTGGGTCCAAGCCCCAATAATATAGGTTTATTCTTTTATTAAAAGAACACATAAGACATAGAAATGTATGTTTATAGAGAATATAGGAAGAGAGACACACAAGAGAGGAAAACTTTCTGCATTCTACGTTAAAAACTGACACCACAACCATTACATAGGCTTTACACCAAAAGAAACTACCATATGCCACTAACACCCCCACTAACTTAACATGTGCAGCAACAACTTCATAAAAACTGTCACAAACTATTAACACGTGAAAAACACAGCACCATAAAACTGTCACAGAAAAACACATTTACAAGAGAAAGAAAAATGTTTGACTCATTCAACATTCCCTCCCTTAAACTGATGTTGCAAACAATCAGTTTAAAGTCTTGACTGTTTCTAGCGTGCAGACACCTAGTAACCTTCTAAGCTTCACAAACGACTCCATCTTGAGGGCTTTGGTGAATATATCAGCAACTTGATCTTCACTCCTGCAATAGATTAGATCAATTGTTCCATCATTACGAGATCTCTCAAGAAATAAAACTTCACATCAATGTGCTTGCTTCTTCCATGTAGCACCGGATTCTTGGAGAGTTTGATTGCTGAGTTGTTGTCACAAAATATTTTGGTAGCTCCTGGTTGCTTGAATTGCAGCTCCTCAAGAATTCTCCTTAGCCAAATAGCTTGACAAGCACAAGCTGTAGCAGCAACAAATTCAGCTTCTGTACTTGACAAAGTGACAATTTGTTGCTTTTTGGATGACCATGAAATAGCACCTGTTCCAAGCATAAAAACATAACCCGAAGTACTCCTCCTATCATCTTGATCTCCTGCATAATCACTATCAGTAAACCCCAACAAATTTGACTTTTCACTCTTCTTGTAAAATAGTCCAAAGTCTCTAGTTCCTTGCAAGTAACGAAGAATTCTCTTAGCAGCTGACAAATGCATTTCTGTAGGATTCTCCATATATCTACTGATTAAACTCACAGCATACATTATGTCTGGTCTTGTTGCAGTTAGATACATCAAACTGCCCACAATTTGTTTGTAAAGAGTCCCATCAACCTTCTTTCCTTCATAATCTTTATGTAGCTTTAAGCCAAATTCAACCGGAGTGTTTACAGGATTACAATCCTTCATATGAAATCTGTCCAAAATTTCTCCCACATATTTCTTTTGAGAAATAAGAATCCCATCACTCGATTGTACTACTTCTATGCCAAGAAAGTAATGCATCATACCAAGATCAGACATTTCAAACTCATCCATCATTGACTTCTTGAATTCTTCAAACATAGCATCACAATTTCCAGTAAATATCAAGTCATCAACGTACAAGCGGACAATGAGCATTTTTCTTTTATCTCCAATTTTAACAAAAAGTGTATGCTCATAAGGACATTTCAAAAAACCAACTTTATGAAAATAAGTCTCAATGCGGCTATACCAAGCTCGCGGGGCTTGTTTTAGCCCATAAAGGGCTTTCTTCAATTTGTAAACTTTATGCTCATTTCCAATCTTAACATAACCAGGGGGTTGTTCGACAAATACTTGTTCCTCCAAGTACCCATGCAAGAATGCCGATTTGACATCGAGCTGGAAAATAGGCCAAAAATTTTGTGCCGCCAATGCAACCACCAATCTGATTGTGTCATGTCTTGCAACTGGAGAAAAACTTCGTATAGTCAATCCCGTCTTGCTGCTTGTATCCCTTGGCTACCAAGCGTGCTTTGTACTTGTCAACTTCACCATTTCCTTTAAGCTTTGTTTTGAAGACCCACTTTACACCAATGGTTTTGTGTCCATTAGGAAGATCGGATAACTCCCAAGTGTCATTTCTTTCAATGGCATCAATTTCTTCATCCATTGCTTTCCGCCATTTTTCTTCTTTGACAGCACTCTCAAAAGTAGTAGGGTCGCAATCTGAAAATAAAGCAAAGTGAGTAATTGGATCTTTAATTCCAGTTACCTCATAGTCTTCCATCCAAACAGGCCTTTTTCTAACACGGCGAAGAGTTTGCGCTTCATCTTCATTTACTTCAGTGACTGTTGGTGAAATTTCAGCACATGTAGAAGTTGTATTTGATGAATTTTCGGGCATGTAAGGTGCTGAAATTTGCTCCTGTTCAACATCATTTTCATAAAGGACTTGGGTAGGCTGCTGCCTATTCCAATCCCAAGTGTTCTCTTCATCAAAAACAACATCCCTGCTGGTCACAACCTTTTTTGTCAAAGGATTAAATAATTTATATGCTTTGGATACATCACTTACACCAAGAAAGACACATTTTTCAGCCTTGTCATCAAGTTTCTTCCTTTTCTCATCAGGGACATGAGCATATGCAATGCATCCAAAAATTCTGAAGTGATCTACAGCTGGTTTTCTCCCACTCCAAGCCTCTTCTGGTGTCATATTTTGAACAGCAAAAGTTGGACTTCTGTTCAAAACATGGATGCTCCACTTTACTGCTTCCGGCCAAAAAGTCTTTGGAACTCTTCCTCTTGCCAACAAACTTCTCACCATGTTGAGAATGGTTCTGTTTTTCCTCTCTGATACACCATTTTGTTGCGGTGTATAAGCAGCTGTAAGCTCTCTTCGAATGCCATGCTCTACACAAAAACTTCAAATTATTTTGAGCAATATTCGCCACCGCGATCAGTTCGAAGGGCCTTAATTGTCTTTCCTGCTTCATTTTCCACATGAGCTTTGAAGCTTTTAAATATAGAGAAAGCTTCTGATTTTTCTTGTAAAAAATAAACCCAAGTTTTTCTGGAAAAATCATCGATGAAGGTAATTACGTACCTTTTACCTCCATTAGAAGATGGGTTTATTGGCCCACAAATATCTGAATGCACCAACTGCAATACATCTTTTGCTCTCCATGACTTTCCTTTGGGAAATTGAGAACGATGTTGTTTGCTAACAACACATTCTTCACACACTTCGAAAGGAGTTGTAATTAGAGGAAGCTCTATCACCATGTGCTTTCGTTGGAGGGTCTTCAATCCACCAAAACTCAAGTGGCCATAACGAAAATGCCATAACCATGTGGGATCTTTCATTTCAACCATCATACAAGATTGAATACTTTCAATCTTTAATGGAAACAATCTGCTTGAATTCATTTGAACAACTGCAATAGCACCTCTAACAGAATCGTAAATTTCACAAGCACCATTTTTAATAGTGATAACATAACCTTTTTCTTGTAATTGACCAGCACTCAACAAATTACTTTTCAAGTCAGGAACATACAGCACATCAGAGATCGTTTCCACAAAACCATTTTTGGTTCTTATCTTAATATCACCTTTTCCCATTACTTTCACAGTAGAATCATCACCAAAACTCACAGTAGAATGGAAATCTTCATTTAGATAAGAAAAAGAAGACTTACATCCACTCATATGGTTACTGCAGCCTGTATCCACAAACCAAATATCCGACTCGAGTTTCTTTTCATCTTGAACAGTCATCAACAACGTTTCCGTTTCTTTCTTTTCGACAAAATTTGAACTCTCTTCCTTTTCTTTACCATTAGGCAGCCTAGTATAACATTCAGATGCATAATGACCAAATTTATGACATCTAAAGCACTCTACCTTCGATTTGTCAAAATTACGTCCTCTGCCTCTGCCTTGAGATTGATCATTATTAGCGTTGAAATTTCTGCTAACATCTCTATTTCCTCGATCTCCCCTTCCTCTACCTCTACCTCTACCCCTTCCTCTGAAATTGTTGGAATGAGTATAGGTAGAGGCCTTTAACGCTTGCTCCTCTACTTGTAGAAATTCTTGTTGAATTTCTGTTCATCTTCTGTTCATGCACCAATAAAGAGCTTTGCAATTCATCGAGAGAGAGTGCATCTATGTCTTTTGATTCTTCAATCGAGCAAACAACATAATTAAACTTTGGTGTCAAAGAACGCAAAATCTTCTCCACAATGGTGACGTCATCCATCTTCTCACCATGGAATCGCATCTTGTTGCTGATCTCCATTGTTCTAGCGCAATAGCTGGTGACAGATTCTCCATCCTTCATCGCTAGTGTCTCAAAATCCCTTCTCAAGGCTTGCAGCTGTGCACGCTTCACCCTAACCGAGCCATGATATTTCTTCTTCATAGAATCCCAAATATCCTTGGAAGTTTCTTTGCAAAGAATAGTTTCCAAGATGGGACGATCAATAGCCTGAAAGAGATAATTTTTTGCCTTCAGATCCTTCAGCTTTCTAGCTTCCGTTCTGTTTTTGGGAATCCGTCAAAGCCATGCCTGCTGGTGGCTCTTGAATTCCAGATTCGACAACTGACCAATACTCCTTTGACCGTAAAAAATTCTCCATTAGCATGCTCCAATGGTCATAGTGACCATCAAAGCGTGGGATGGCTGCTTGCACAAAATTGGAATCTACGGCCATTGGGTAATCTCACGTATTTCTTACTTCCAGGGTCTCAAGGCTCTGATACCACTGTTTATAGAGAATATAGGAAGAGAGACACACAAGAGAGGAAAACTTTCTGCATTCTACGTTAAAAACTGACACCACAACCATTACATAGGCTTTACACCAAAAGAAACTACCATATGCCACTAACACCCCCACTAACTTAACATGTGCAGCAACAACTTCATAAAAACTGTCACAAACTATTAACACGTGAAAAACACAGCACCATAAAACTGTCACAGAAAAACACATTTACAAGAGAAAGAAAAATGTTTGACTCATTCAACAATGTAATATTTGTTGAATCATAACGTCAGTCATGCAATGTTTCGAGCACGTAAAATAATATAAGCTAATAAGAAATGTGAAAGGATAAACTAAGAATGCAGATTGCCCTCTATTGGTAGCTTTCCTCCGTTTGTCGGAATATCCCCTTTGTGCCGTCAAATTTGTATGGGAAGAATTTTCTTGTGAGTAAAATGTATTCTTTTCTCTCCTCCATTTGCTTATTTTTATTTGACAGAAAGTTAGAGGTGATTTGTTCAAGATCATCTCCTAATTTCATATATTTCAGTTTCTTTTTTCTTGAAAATTCTCTCTTTTCTTTTTGGTAACCATTCTATAATTTTGTTTTGACAAGAGTTGATAGCAAAGATGATTAGTTAAGATTCCTTGCATGGTTAAATATAGGGAAAAGTGTTAGAAAAGTCTTAAACTTATTGCATTGATGTCAATTTAGTCCTAAATCTTTTAACTTTATGTCAATTCGTTCCTAAACTTTTTAATTGTGCCAATTTATTTATAAACCTTTTAAACTAGTGTCAAGTTAGTCTTAAAAACTTTTGATTTGGTGTCAATTCAGTTCTTCTAACTAATTTTGGTTAAGTACTGAATTGGCACTAAATCAAAAGCCTTAGGACTAAATTGGCATTAATTCAAAAAGTTTAGAACTAAATTGGCACTATTAAAATGTTTATGATTGAATTAGCACCAAATCAAAATGTTTATAATTAAATTGACATCAAGTCAAGAGATTTATGACCAAATTAGTACCATTAAAAGATTTAGAATTAAATTGGCACAATCAATGGTTTTAGGACTTTTCTGACATTTTTCCCATTAAATATATTGCAAAGACGATCTCAAAGAAAGTCAATCAGTATCTTCAAAAGATGAATAAGTACTCCAATTGATTTATCAAAGCGGTCTTGACAATCCACATCATCAAAAAGAATTAAGTATCCACATCATCAAGAAGAATAAGTACCTTCTTTTCTTCACAACTAATTTGGATCATTTCAATCCCTCTCTCAGAATTACACACTCTATAGTCACTATTTTTTGTTATATTTGAGAATAGTAGAGATTGGACATGCTCTATGCCCTTGCTTTTAATTGTTTCTCTAATATCCTTGAGAAAGCTACAGCATTCAAATTTGTTAAATAGAGTTTGTCTTATCGATGCTGTCAATCCCATAAATATAGTTCAAATTTCAGAAGGAGTAGTATCCACTAATCTCATAACCTCAGTCTCATGATCATCAATTCCAACCAAGTCCACAGGAAGAGGTGGTGAAAAATCATGTTGCAGCTTGAACGTTATTATTTCCATGAGCTTATGACTAATTCCCTTTCACGCTGTCAAACAACACGACAGAAGTGAACTTATTAATGGCTCCACAAAAAAAGAACTAAGGATGGTAAATAGAAATATTATTCTTCCGACAAGGATCTGTTAATACAAGGTGAACGACGTAACCACTAGCAATTCCAATGATTCGAATATTCTACAAGCAATTGCTTTACTGAGCGCTTCCTTCACTCTTTGCCTACAGGATTCGAAGGCCTTTCCAAAGGACCCCTTCAGGTCTCGCACCTCATAGGGTTTCACATCATAAAGCACAGGCAAGACTATTTGTCCACTTCTTTCCTTGCACTCTATTATGCAAATGAGCTCGTGGAGGCACCATTTGCTAACGGCATAATTTTTGGAGATGACTGAGATTGAAGTGCTGAATTGCACCGAGAAGATGTTCATTAATGCCCTTGCCGACAGGCCCGCATCTTTGAGTTCCTGGTAGAGGTGATCGATGAAGCAATGGTGAGTATCAGGGCCTCTAAAGCTCAAGAATACATAGTAATTGTTTCCTTTCACAGAGGTGGACAAAGCAGATGGCCGAGAATCACTTCCTTCTGCTGAGGTCGACGATCTAGAGACTCCATCACCCTCGTGTGATCCGCAAGGGATGGTCCTCCATTCTTCTTTCTACCAATGAAGTAACCAGCCTCAGATGAGAACGGGCGTGAAATAATGCCAGAAAATTCTCATTTTGCTCTTTCAACGTCGGGGAAAGCACAGTGGTTTTCTTGTCACCAGAAGAATCACTCGACTACTACGGGTAGGTTTGAGCAGGAAATGATTACTGGACTATTTCTGCGCCACATTTATAGTGTAGCTGGTAAGAGGAAGAACGGAAGGCAGGACGCAAGGCATGATACTCGACTATTATGTATATTTTATTCTCTCGAAGTACGTTGATCATTTCATGTGTTTCATGTGTTCACACTTGGAATCTGGAGGTGCCTTCATATTGATAAAAAACAACTCAGCCGTTGTCCATTATTCCTGTTGGCTCTTAGGAGTCACCATTTCTTTATTGTGAAGTAATTACCAAGAACTCATATAATTGATCTCTTTTTCTTTTTCTTTTTCTTTGCATTGTCCGGTGAATGTCATTTCATTCACTGGCTCCGAGTGGGCCTTTCCTTTTGCTGTTTCATGGCGGGAAAAAATACAGTGGTTTCCTTGTCAACTGAGAAGATTACTCAACTATTATGTGTAATTTCTCCCAAAGCGAGCTTAATTTAGTGACACAGATGGCGAAACAGCCAGAATTCTCTCTCTCTCGACACGCACAGACAAGAAATTACACAAGGAAATAGACACACACACACAGAGAAATCATGCTCGAAGTAAACCTATTTTTGTTGATTGACGGCGACGTTGAACTCCTCCTTCATAACGTCGATAGAAGTAGATGGCCCACAATAGGCTTTAGGTGTTAGGATTAGGCACACGAACACAAGGAAATAGAGTATAAAGGCAAAAAATTGAAATCGAGATACAAGATTTATCCCGATTCACTCTTAAACTAGGCTTACATCTAGCAAAGAATTCCATTATAATTAGCACCTCCCATTTTTCTATTACAATAGAAAAAGATTATATATAATATTCCACTTAGTAGCTATAAATGGGCCCAAGCCCAAATTACCAATAAAATACGGGCCCAAACTATTAAAGCCCTTTGGCGGCTTGCGGGCGTGGCCCCTCTGGACCCTCACCTGTTCACCCCCCGTGCCATCCTATCAATATAGAGTATGAACTGCACTCCAACACTAGGATCCTCGTGCTGTTGGCCAGAAGTTGTACGTAGGTGCAACATGATATGTTCTGAAGGCTCAGGCACCCTCCCATTCTTCTTGCCAAAGAAGTACCCAGCCACAAGGAAAAGAATGTATGTGAAATAAAGAAGGAAAAGTCTCATTTTGCTCTTTCAAGGAAAGGAAAGTGCAGTGGTTTGCTTGCCAACCAGGAAGATTAATCGACAGTTATGTATACTTTTAATCTCTCAAAGCGAGCTTAATTTAGAAACAGAGGGGCAATCCTCTCTTTCTCTCTCGTGAACACGTACACAGAGAGAGAGAGAGAGAGAGAGAGAGAGAGAGAGAGAGAGAGAGAGAGACAGACAGACAGACAGACAGACAGAGACAGAGACAGAGAGAGATTCACCTGTTGCTGTTGATCGGACGCCCTCCCATTATTGTTATCGAAGAAGTACCCAGCCACTAAGAAAAGAAAGGGTATGAAACAATGCCGGAAAAGTCTCATTTTGATTTTTCAAGGCGGGGGAAGGCAAGATGGTTTCCTTGTCAACCAGGAAGATTACTCAATTATTGTCGATGGTATTGAGCACGAAATAATTACTCTTTGCACCACATTTATAGGGTTGCTGTGAAAGAGACAAAAGGGAAAGGAGGCAAGAAGATGAAGTGTGAGATAGAGCTTGACTGATAATTCATAAAATATTTTTTGTATTGAAAATCTAGAGATGCCTTCACATTTTGAGGACTCTAAGACGCTCTTAAAGTTGTGTCATGCACGTGCTTGTTAATTGACTAGAACTAAATTTGAGTCATTGCCTTCTTGTGATCCTCATTCCTCAGTCCTCAACCTGGAAATAAGCTCCCTAGTGGCCTTAACCCAACCCATTATTCCTAGTGGCTCTCAGGAATCGCCATTTCTCATTGAGAAGTAATTAAAATGAACTAATATACTTCATGTAAATAGAAAATAAACTGGTTAATCGACCTGGACTTAGCAAAGTCTTTACCTTCTAGGCATTATCCAGTGAATGATCATTTCTTTCACTGTGTTAAAAAATGTCTCGAGTTTGAGTCCGTTAAACAAAACTCAATTTGGAATAACTAATAATTTATAGATGTCCGAAATTTTGAGCAAAGCAGAATTCATCAACCTTCTAAGTCGGTTTATTATTTCTACTTTGGAGTCTTACGTGGTGTCGGACTTTGACCGTGAAAAGAAACATAAAAGGAAAGTGTGGACTTAGTTAGTGGGTTGAGAAAGGAAAGAAATAAAATAAGGAAATTGTATTCCTTGTTTGAGCGGGCAAAGGTTTTTTTTTTTTTTTTTTTTTGGTCGGTTGAGTGGGCAAAGGTTAAGAGGACAAATCTTATAATTCCTTGCCTGATGGTCTTTGAGAAATTGTTGATGAATACGTGCAGAAGGTGCAGAAGCGTGGCTTTAGGCGAGTGCTTGTTGTGCACCGTTGTTACACTAATTGAAGCTCTTTCTTGGAGGGATTCCATTCAAGGTATTAGTTACAAGAGTTTGTAGCCAATTAAATTATTGTAACAAGGATATGTATATAATTTCTTCATTAGAAGAAATTATTTCATAAAGAATTGTGGAGTTCCATGTAAATTATTGGGTGTAATTGGGGAGTTGGAAAATACTAAGAGTGTTTGAGTGACTCAATGGTTATAATATATGTTGTATCACTTGATCTATAGTGAAATTTGTTGTTGTTCTCCCCATGTACATAGCTATTACAACCGATTTATTTTCTTTTGTTTGTTTTATTGTATGATCACTCCCTTCTGCAACATATCGCTCCAAGTGGGCCTTTCCTTTTCACTTCTATTAGTCTTCCTCTGTGCGTTTTTAATAGTTGCCTTCTAGGCATTATCTTTGGGAGTTTGTGCATCAAAGAAAGGGTAAGTGTTATATGCATCCGGTGCATACGAATCCCTTTCACCTCAGCCATTAGATCATATGAGTGTTCACATTATTTATTGACTGAGATGAAATAGGTTCACATGTTTTGAGTACATACAACAATTTTAGTACTAAGCTTGGCAACTACTCCAGGCAAATACAACTGGTGGAGGTTCCATCTTTGTGTTCTAACCGGAAGCTACTGGGTATCGGAAAGTACTTCCTCTGTTTAACTAGGAAAGACCATGAAGATGCCTTCTCGTTGCCCGAGGAGGAAAAATAATCAAGTTGAGCTGGACTTACTTACCAAATTGCAAAGCTTTTTCAATGAATTTGGACGCATGTAATACATGAACGGTTTAATTAATTGTTCCGATAGGCTTCTGCTCAGGAGAGCTATGAAGTGATTAGCCCGAGAGCAATATTAATCTCATGCTTAGAAGTCTTTGCCTTCTTGCAGACCCAGGCCCTCAATTTGCAGTGAAAAAATGCACATCTATCAAGAGAAGACAAATGGGCAAATTAATAAAAATTGAGTAGATTTAGTTGTAGCATAAGAGTCTGGACTGGTGAAGGTGAGATCCTTGCGATTCAACCATGTCCTTTCTTAAAATACTTAACTCTTGTCTTTCAGCTCCCTTTGGCAAAGGGCACTTAGAAGTCAGCAACAAAGTGAGTAGATATGGATAACGCGAACAGACTTCACGAAATTGAGCAAACTGACAAAGCCCCAAGGAAATAAGTTGTTTAGAGCAAAATAAGTCAAGTTTGATTCAAATTAATCACTTTGAATGACTGTTTTTATGTCATCAAACCAGAGACTCAAGCAGGGCTTGACAAACAAAAAGTGTTACCCAAGCCTAGACAAATTATTCGATCTCACACTAAACCATCGCCATGGTTGACACATCCGGAATTCCCATATTTTGTTCAGAAAGCTTGGTGCTTTGAAACCAAAATATTCCTTGATGAATGGGGCAAAAACTATCCCTTATCCTTCTTTCGTAGGACTCACTCAGAAATCTACTCCGAAAGGACTGAGGCTCTTTAGTTTACAGGGTGGTTCCCTTTACAGCCAATAAAGATCAATGATTTGTTGTTCAAGCAGATAGCACCTGGTTTTGTTGCCTTCCTCAGAGTGGATCCGTCAAACAGTTGGGCCAAGTCTAGCTTGAATCAAATCGAAAATAATCTGACTTAAATTGACTCATTTTCATGCGATACAAATTTAATTACTCCTACCTGACCCAACACATACCAACCCATACATGACCCAATCCATATTATTAAAACACATAAAATCCTACCCAAATTGAGGTGAGAGTATGGAGTGATCAAGTACAAAATCGAGTAAAGGCAAGAGAGAGTCACAAAAGTGGGTTGGATCTAAATAAGTTGTGAACCCATTTTATACCCATATTATTTTGAATTTTCCCATTATAAACCTATTTAGGACTTATTTACTGTATATTTAGAACAATTTCCTACTCAAATTAATTGACTCTCGGTCTTCCTTGGGTCTGGCACGGGAAGACTTGTGAAATTGATCATAGGAAATAATTATTCTAAAAGTATAGTTGATTATCATGAGAATAAGAGGCTTTGTAATACTGAAAGTAACTTTGCGCCCCTTAGAGGGGAAAATTTGAGTTCAATCAAGGTGGAAAAAGAAAAGGAAATTTTTTGAAAGGAAAGTTAAATAGATGTCCCGCCTCATGTCAACCATCCATTAAAAATGATGTGAAGCACCGCTTTAGATTTATCTAATAAGTAATAAGATAACTCCATTGTATTCATTTTAGATCTATAGATATGACATATTTGATTTTATAAGATTAACTCTAAGCATTCAGAAATTATCATTTTTTGTGCGTGTGTGCAAGCACCACAACAATTTGCTCTTTATCAACGCAATGAACTTTAATAAAGAAGAATAAACCATAAATTTAATTAGGGAAACTTATATCCTTACTTTTTTTCTTCAACTTTTGGCCCAAATTCTTTAAGTACTATTGGTGTTGCAATTTTTTAAAGAGTTAATACCATGAGAAATTCAAATTAGTTACATCTGTGCCACATTTAGCCGAAATTAAATTTTTGTCAAAAAAATATTGAACCAGCACATATATGCCACATTTACCTTAAATTAATTTTCATATTACAAAAAAAAAATCAAACCGACATACCCATGGAAAATCTTTCCTCTATTAGCTTCTAGCCAGTATCCCCCTAAATTGTTGATGTGGAAATACACACGGTGAACAACTTGGATGATCAATACGTTATGCAGATTGCACAGGGAAATTCAACATTAGTGGATCTCATAAACGACGATGTTTTTAGGAAGTCAGATCCAAAGAAAATGAAATGATATTGGGAAATATGCTAATTTTTCCCTAAGATCTCCTTCATGTTACCTGCTAAAACTCCTAACTTTGCCCCTTATCCCAAGATTTTGGTGATTTGAGAAAGAGAGAAGGAGCAGATTCAATTTTGCCCTAATTCCAAATCCACGTCATAGGTTGATTATTCAAGTTGCTAATGACGTTTGTTTTCACATTGACAATTTACTGAGGATACCTTACAGATGCCATGGAGGCTAAATTTGTCATGGATGTATTAGTTTGAAATTTTTTATGACACAAAAATTAATTTATGCTAAAAGCAGCACCAACGTAATAGTGTGGGATTTTTTTGACACGAATATGTACTAACTTTGAATTTTTTTTGTGACATGAAAATTAATTTGAAATAAATATGGTACGGATATACTAATTTATATTTTTTTGATAATATTAACTCATTTCAAATTACAACACATTATAATGATAAACAGTTTAATTACGGGACCTCATGTTCCATTTGTTTATAACTCTTTTGGAGCGATTTGCAATTTTTGCAAAGAATCAAGTGACACAAAATATGAAATGGTATAGAAGTTTGAAAGGAAAAAGGAGAAAATCAAAAGCAAAGCGAGTTAGGTGTCAATGAATGATAGGGCCACATGTCAACGCCTTCGGAGATTCTTTTAGTTGCCACGATAAAATTGGTTTTCCTCGACAAGTTAAATACCTTCTCTTTGCATGGGTGGTACGCCAGTCGTACTTGGTCAAATGCAGGAAATGTCCGTAGTGACAATCTCTGCAAACCATCGTTGAGGAGTTTCGAAGAGGTTGATTCAGTTTTCTGGAGCCGGAGTCTCAAT
The DNA here is from genome assembly GCA_014182735.1 of Corymbia maculata. Lineage (NCBI taxonomy): Eukaryota > Viridiplantae > Streptophyta > Magnoliopsida > Myrtales > Myrtaceae > Corymbia > Corymbia maculata. Next base: position 3,010,988 of record CM024684.1, on the reverse strand, counting down.
TCTTCTCAAACGGGGAACGTATTATCATAAAATTCGAAGGGTGGATTCATTAGAATCCTCAATAAGAATATGATGGATTTCTTTTTCCTATTTTTTGGGCCACCAAAGTCTTTGTTAGGATGTGATATCATCTGGTTTGAGCACATTAGTTGGTATTTCTATTCTACGTATGTATTCCGGATTGCATTAGAGCTCGAGTGGCATTTCTCGTCTTTCCTTCCCAACATAGTAATCACCACTAAAAGGAGTTAGTTTTGCTTCTTCTTTTTTCTTTTTCGAAGACAATTGAGATTAGTTAAACTAAACAAAATATCAGAAAACGGAAAAAACAGAAGAAAGCTTCCAGTAATCAAAATGGAAAAAAGTACGAGAAAATTTCCAATTATCAATCACAACAATAGAACCACTAGAAGTAGAGAAAGGCTTATCGGTAGCAACGTTGCTGTTTCCTCGTGTGAAGGTTTCATTCTGTATATACTGGCAGTATTCAAAAGCAATTGATCTAGGTGATGATGGATATAAAGCTTCTCTATTTAGCAACTAGAATTATTCCATGAGCATGGTTGATCTTTTGTTTTTTCTTGGGTTACAATATAGGGGTATAGGTGTGAAGACTTGGCTATTTAAGGTGCATTTAGTAACCATTCTTTTTCCGAAAATAATTTATGCTTAGAAATTATTCTTTTTATTTTATTCCTTGAACGAGATTCTGAGTATTTAAAGATGTTTGTTAACTGTTTTAAATTTTTATTCTTGAAATAAAAATGCGTTTGGTACGACTCTTAAATTTTTTTTATTTCTTTTAATTTTTAGTACTTTTATTATATTTTTCTTTTTTCTCTTTTTTTTTCCTTTTCTCTTCTTCTTCCTCCTTCCTCGTGACTAGTTACCGACCACGGCAGTGGTCAACGATTGGCTAGGGGAGGTCTAGCGAGTTTGCTGGAGACTCACTAGTCCAAGGCGAGGTTTGATAAGTTCGCCGGAGGCTCGCTTGACCATGGCGAGGCTTGTCCTGGCCTGGCGAGCCTCCAGCGAGCTCGCCGAACCTCGCCTAGTCTATTGCTGGTGATCGCCGCCAGCAAGTGGCGGGCAATTATAGCCGGTGACTAGTTGTGAGGAAGAAGAAGAAAGAAGGAAAAAGATTAAAAAAGAAAAGAAAAGGAAAATGGGTTGGCTTGATTCTAGAGTTATTCTTAGGAACAGAGAAGCAACTCATTTTTACTTCTTGATTCTATTCCAAATCTATTCCCAAGAATAAAAATTTACCAAATGGATTTCTGTACTTTTTTTGTTCCTGGGAACAAAAGAATGATTAGACACTGATTAACCAATTAACAAACAGACTCTTATAGGCCACTGGAATATTCTACAAATGTTATGAGCCAGTTTAGTTCAGAACTTTGGCCAATGCAAGGGACTTTACCTAGAGCATATTAAAGTTGCACGCGATGAGTGGAATTCAAATGGGTGAATTTAAAGATTCTAAGCTGCAAAATCTACGATACTCCAATTGATTGTGCCAATCCTAAGATTAGCATGGTTACTTTTTTTCCACATCAAACATTATATTACTGCCCTAATACCTAAGCCAATCCCTCTCTTTTTCCAACCAATACTTCAATCTCAGTTGGCTAGGGCCTATTGATAAAGAAGAAAATAATGACTTTTAGATTTTCTTATTTTGGCAAATGAATGACTTTTGGTGTTTTGTTTTATAACCATCATGATTTCGGTTTTAGAACATTGAACGCGAGCAGACGGCCAGTCCTGGAAGTCGGCTATCAAAATTTATTTTTCTCATCTTGTGGATTAAAATGTAATTTCTCTTATCGAAGGAATCTTATATTTGCTGAGCAAACTATCGCTAGTTTCCTTCGCGGAGTTCAATAAAATCTATAAAGGACGCAATTCAGTCATTAAGTTGAGGAGTTTGTGCGAATCCAACAAGCTTTCCAGAATGAAACCTGTGTAAGATCCTGAGCATGCGTAGACATTCTCTTTGTCGCTACTAAAGAGAAACAAGGGAAAGCAGAATGCGAGACAGGAAGATGTCTGTGCGAATCCAACAACTTCCTAGAATGAAACCTGTGTAAGACAAGCAGAAGGCAAGACAGGAAGATAAGTAAGTTTGTCGTTTCCATGAGATGCCTTCAAAATTTGAGTGAAAATTTGATGGTTAAGCGACTAAAAATAATTCCTTACCCTCGACGCTTTCTCCCCACTTGCCCCAACCACCAACCAAAAATAATTCCTGTTGGCTCTCAGGAGTCACCATTTCTTCCTGTGCGCTTGGATTAGTCGTTGCCTCCTAGGCATTATCCACTGGCAACTCCATCTTGGTGCAATGAAGTCGACCCACACAAGCTGATTTTTGGCGGCGACATTAATATTGTTTCTAAAAGCATGGGAAAAAAAATAAAAGAAAAGAACGCAATAGCTCTGTTGCCATTATAACAAGTTACGCAGTAGCTTGGAAAAAGACTTGTGAAATAGATTACATTGAATAATTTTTCTAGAAGTCTTGATCATCGTTAGAAGATTTTCTTATATTAGAAGTAATTAAATGCCCGTTGAAAAAGGGAATAATTTTAGTTCAATTAAGGTTGAAATTGAAAGGAAAATTCCTTAAAAAAAAAGTTTAGATAGATATCACTCAATAAGAGTGGCACGTGTCAACACATAAGGATATTAAAAGTGTTAAAAGTTTCATACGATGTTTATTTCGATACCAAAAGTTTTTTTGGAGTCACTTAAGTGTTATTTCTTTATAAAACATATCACTTCAATACTAACTTTGATTTAGGTCATTGAAAATTCGACATGGCAATCTTTTATCAATTTTTTTTACCCACGCGATGTGTGGATGTACTCGGTCAGCATTAATAGTCCCAAATGACATCGCTTACATGTTTGTGTTTGCTGAGGTGAAATAAAAAAAAAAAATCTAATTTTTCTCTTCTTCCTCCTCTTCCACCAAGCAGCACCCCGTTTGGCCACCATCTCCACCCGTTTCGGTGTCGCTTGTGGTTGGCCCACGCTACACCTCCATTGTCGCTCACGATCGGCTCCGTCCTTGCTTGTCCAGATCTGGTTGCAAGCCTAGCTCTGTCCATAGATCTTGGGTCTACTCCATCGTTGCTCACCCCATCCGGTGTCGTTCTGGTCTCGTCCATGACCGCAAGCCTAGCTCGTCTATGGCTCGTGAAGTGGCTTGTCCACAGATCTGGCGACCGCTGCTTGTCATGGCCTTGAGCCTTGACAGCGAGCTCGAGATCCCGATGACCACAGGCTGTGAGCTGAAACAACAAAAGTAAAAGCTAAGGAAAACAGAGAAATAGATGTAGGGAAGATGGCCAGAGCTTGAACAAGGCCATCGACTAGCAGGGCGAGCAACAGGGTCGACAAAGGGACAGCCAGCTTGAGCTCGTTTGCCATTTTTTCGTCAAATTGACAAATTGGGGTTAAATTAGGGCATAGAAGCAAATTGAGCACCGGAACTGAATTACTAACATTATTCATAAATTACAATCAGTGTCCAGTTACATGATTTTACTGGTATCAATTAGAATTTTTAACTGTTCTACAAATTTGCCATACACTAGAACTGAAATGTGTTTTTGGCAAAATGACTATTACAATTTTGCCTAAGTAACCCATCGATCAAAGGGGCAGTTGGAGCGATCGACTGACCTACACCAATAGATTTAGGTTAACTTTGGATTAAATTTGCCGGTTCGGGTCGAAGCGTGTGTGGCGCAGATTTACTGTTCTGCAACCTCGGTGAAATGCCAAAGGTAGACGCGAAGAATAGTTTGATTATTTGGGGTTCAACAAATTCTGAGAATAGTTTATTTCTGTCACATTTAAAAAGTACATATATTCCTCCTCTAATTTGCTTATCGGCTCCTCGCTTTCCTCGGTTACTGGTTAGGGCCATAGAGAAAAAAGAAAAAGAAAATGACTCCAGCATTTTACTTTTTTCCCAATGAATGAATTTTTAGAAATGAAAAATCAGTTTGAAGAGCAACAATCTGTGTTTTATACTTATCCATGGAACCATTAGCTTTACGCCTTTTTTTGAAAATCCATTGACATTCAACTCCCAAATATGATTACTTGGGGGTAGAATCAATCTTACTATCAGTAGCTTCTTCTAGTAAGAACCATTTGGAGTTGATATTGTCTCTTGAAATATTTAAGGCTCACCTTTTAACATGGACGTTAGAAAATCAAGTCCGAAAGATTTTTCAATTTGCGACCTTTTGCTCTTTCGAAGTTTGGCTTCTTTGGCTTCAACTACTTTATTCTTGAATTCTGATTTTCTAAATCTCTTAAAAAAAGGTTCACTTTGATTTCTTTTCCTAGAATATATATTTTCAAAGAATTCAGCATCCCTTGATTCTAAGATAATATTGGCAGGATTTCCACATTTTCAAATTTGTGAACAAAAAATCTATAGGCACTACTATTTTGATCATAACTAATGAATATGCAATCCACCATTTTAGATCCCAATCGAGTTTGTTTAGGAGAAACTATCACCTTGGCTGGGCATCCCCACACTTTTAAAAATTATAGGATGACAACTTTCCATGCCATAATTCATATTAAATCTTACTCGTCTTCTTATGTCACACCTCAAACCCCGAGCACATAACAACCCCTTCCATTGGTCAATTGAAAGCGACTTCCCAAGACTCGTCAACAACCATTCATTTTATCTTTCATTATGCACAAGCGGAAGACAAACCATCCCCAGTCCAACAAACAATCAAGCAATCAAACAGGGATTGAGAGATGAACAACAATAACAACAACAACAACAACAACCACTACTCATTTATACATCTTTAATGGATTAATCAATGGAGGATCGTTTTCAGATTTACAAGCTCGACAAAAGGGGCCGATTCATCCTCTAAGCCAAACCAAAAAGAAACTAGGCTAGGCTAATCCAACTATACAAAATGAACCCTCAGGTTCAGCACTACAGTCACTTAGATCCATCGGATTTAGGCTCCGTTGAGTCGATTACTAGAAAAGCGAGGGCAGGATCCTCCATTGTGGGTGTACCATTCTGGGGGCCTAAAAGTGGTTATATAATAACCAGTGAGATAAAATCTCAGCAAATTTTCCCTCTAAGCCTCGGTTAGTACGCCAATTCAACCCGGGGTATTTCTCCAGAACCACTCCTCACACAACCCAACAACAAACAACCAACAATTAGCAGACTAAACAATAGGCAGGGGCAACCAACAATTACACAGTCGGTTCGCATGCAACCTTACCCAGTATGCCATACCCTACATGTTAAACTTCATACAATGCAACCTTACCCGATGTCATTGCTTAAAGTTCACATCAATAAATTTTCTTCGGTTTCTCAATTTGGTATCACTAGAGTTGGTACCATTAAATTAGGCAAAACCTATTGAACCATCCATCTAGAAATAGAGCCATATGCTATCTGGCTTGTACTATTCTAAAGAATAGTCCAGGGTATACAAGCCATGTGACTAGTACTTGTGCCACCATAGATAATCTTAAAGGCCCACAACATTGTTGTCATAATTCTAGGCCTCAAGGTATGAACCACTCACCAGAAACAACCATAGCAAAGTCTCCAAAAATGCTATGGACATTATTAGGTACTTCATTATTATCCACCATCACGAATTTCTAATAAACCCAACAAATGGTAAATTTAATCCTCTTAAGAACGTTGGAAAATTTAATAATTGCATAGTGGAGTATAAAATATGTAAGTTCTAACCCAAAAATAATAACTCCAAGAAAACAATAACAAAAAATAGATAGGAGGTGAGGTATGATTAATCGAATTTCCTTAAATCGATTAGTTCCTGCCAACAATGTTAAGCAGTTTTACGAATTACGTATCTCAAGATACAACATTTCGAACCCGTTTGAATTAGAATTATATAAACAAGATTCTATCATACACTTTTTGAAACCAACACACTTATAGATAAATTGAAGTGGGGAGATGCATGTGATAAATGGAATGGCGAAGTCCAAATCTATTTGTAAAGTTTGATTAATCCCACGTTTCTCTACTCTTACTCTTACTCTCAGATTTTTGTCTTGCTTTCTTGTAGGGTGCGAGAATTGAAATCCACACCTAAAATTAAATCTTCCCAACCCCAACCCTCTAGGAGAAGTTATGTACTAAGGAGATGCATGAATTTAAGATATACAAGAATTAAATAGATATAAGAGTCCACGATATACATGAACATGAATTAAGTAGATATATAAATCCAAGAGATTCATGAACTAATGAGATATATGAACTGAAGAGACTTGTCTCGTTTTTCTTGCTTTCACTAATCCATTAACTCACTATAATTACAACATTTTCAACTTTCTACAGATACTTCCTAAGCACGTTCTTAATTATTAATTAACAAATACTTCATTGAATAAGAGCAGTTATCACCAATTTAGCCGATGCCTTCCCTGGTTTGAATTGTTTGCGTTCATCGAGAAAATTTTTATTCTTTCCCAAGCCAAATTATTTCTTCGAACTCTGGGGAAACTTGTATATAACTAATTATATACATATTAATATGCTCATACTAGCAAGATGCTGGTGTTAGTACGGATTCAAAATTATATTTGTTATGTAATTCTAAACGTTGATGTCGATATAAATTTTCGAGGAGTATTATGCAGAAAATCGTGTTTTTTTTTTTTTTGGTTGGAAGCACATCAGCAACTTGCTTTTATTAACTTATGAATTTTAAAAAAGAACAAAGCAAAATGAAGTTAATTATCTGAGCATCAGTTGTCTTCTTTGATGGATTACTCATACGATGAGATGCTATTTTGTCGTATTTTGTGGTCAAAGCGTTCAACTTTATTAATAGAATCTCCGGAATTTGAGATTGCACCCACGTGACTGCATAAGTTAAAACTTGACTTAGCAAATGTTATTGGGCAACGAAAAACCTACATAAGTTGGACTTGACCTAAGCACGTGACGCTGGGCAAATTGCACGGTCTTCGGAATGAGTCGGACACAACCGAACAAGAAATATATATTTGATTCACTGTTCCAGAGACCTAACTTTCTATGAAACTCTTATCATGCACGTGCTGAATTATTGTTTAACTAATGCTTTCTTGGCTGAAAGCAGTTATAAAAAATTTAGATGATGACTTTCCTTGTTTTAATTAGTTGTCTTCATCGTGAGAATTATTAAAATATGTATACTATGATGTATTATATGGATCTAAAACTATATTTTTTATATTATTCTAAATGTCATGTTGACCTGAACTATCGCAAGAAAAAAAAACACATAGAAATTATAATAAGATATATATTTTCATCAATTATAAGCTCCACTAGAGCTTATGTGGAGTTTCAATTGAAGTTGATCCTTAACCCCGTCATGTAGGTTTATCCTCTGAATAGAGGAAAACAAAAGACAAGAAATTATAATGCATATTGAATCATAATATAAGTTATGCATTTGTTCAAGCACGTAAAATTATATGAAATAAAAAACATGAAAGTATACAAGAAAAATATACACCGCTCTTCATGTTAGCTTTGCTCCACTAGTCGGAACCTTTGTTTTTGTGCCATCAACATGGTATGGGAAAGGACAGTAAGATATTTATGTAGAGTAGTGGTGAGTGGTTTCAAAATGGGTATCTTGTCGGGATGGATTCACAATTTCTAAAACCTAGAACCTACACAACAGACTATGGTATTGACCCTATCAATGTGGTTAGGTTCCAAGGCCCCCTAGTGAACCGGCCAATTTCAATTTTTTTTATTTAATTTTTTATTCTTTGAAATGACTACCTTTAGCAAAATATCCCCTAATTTACAACTGAGACAAATAGCAGTTACCGCAAAATAGTAGAATAAAGAAATGGTGAGAAGTACGTAACAAAACAAACAAAAATATAAAGCAATTGGGAAGTGTGCAACTCATTCCTTAGTCAAGTACAATCGAAGGTAAAGTAACAATAGAATTTCACTATTGAGTTTTTCTTGAGTGGTAAATTTTTACGGAATGAATAACTTACATTTTATTCAAAATTGGTAAATTTCTTCCTATTGGGAGCGTGTAGTAGTATTGAGAAAACTCCTAATTTTGATATTAACAAAACTTTTTAAGTTCTATTGTGGAACATACTCTGGGATAAGGAAGACTTTAGTATGGATCATATTCAAGATTCTCATCAAAGTCTATTCTTTTCAGAAGATTCTGTATCAATATGTACTCTAGAAGTAGACACGGTATCTCATTTTGATAGAGGTCCATAACGAATTTCATCCAAAATAATAGGAGGACCATAACAAAGAATGGATTTACAATGGCTATGAATTTCACTTACTATATATATATATATATATATATATATATATATTGATTATGTTAATCAATTGATTGACAAAATCAATCTTGAAGACAATTTCCGAAAAAAGATGGAATACTTATGGAAACCAAGATTTTGCTTATAGGGGTGACCAGAATCTGTAGGAATTCAATCTCTATCTTCAACGGCTAAGAAATCTTCCTTAATCAATTTGTCCAAGAAGGGAAAATTGGAAGATATTCCTCCATGCAAATAGGCCAATGGCCGGTGGCTTGAAGGAGTGTTTAAGGGTGATACACGGCTTGTAGAAGGATAGAGCGTGAATCAAAATTCCAAAGTCTAAATATGAGTGGTCAAGAGTAAATTACACAAAAGAGTAATAAAGTGAGAGTGACATAGTGAAAGAGCATATCACTAAGTATTTACACTCAAAACTTTGTAATCATTTGTTAATCTTAGTGGAATTCAGCCTATTGGCTGTCAATGTGGGAGAGTGGATGTAGGCTTAACCAAACCTGAACTACTATAATTCTGTTTACAATTTTTTTATCCCTTATCTTTTTTATTCTGATTGCATGTTACAGAAGTCAATTTTGCATAGTCAAACTTTAAATTTAATCTCTGTATATATATGTCACTTAGACTTTATTCTGATATATTTTTATAAAAATTTGTATTTACATCTATTTACCTCCTCTAGGTGTCTGTACTAGCTTCCTCAAGTAGAAGCTTGAAGATCTCCAAGAGGGAGCCCAAGTTCAAGTTCGTTAATATATTCAGTTGTATTCAATTTCACTCAAAAGCTTAAGCTAGTGAGTTATAAGTCAACTAAGATATATGAACTGTTCTATACCATATCAATTTTTCGATATGAGACTTCTCTAATGCAACCTATACGTGTATTCTAACAATCTCCCATTTACGTGTAAGCTCCAGTGTTAGACCTGATCTTTCTTAACGCAAGATCCTTTTGACCTGACTTCATCCTTTCAGGCCTGTGTTGATACACCTCAATGTCTACTTGCTCAAAAATCGCAATCATCGACTCCGATACCATTTGTTATGAGCGCTAAGCAAAAGTCCGATACCTTCATCCGAGGAGATCTCCAAGAGGAAGCTCAAGTATGAACCTATCAATATATCTATTGGACTCATCTTCACTCAAAAGTTTAAGCTAATAAGTTATGAGTCAACTAGAATATATGAACTGTTCCACACCACATCAATTTTCCGATGTGAGACTTTTCTAACACAACTCATATGTAAATCTTAACAATCTCCCTCTTACGTATGAGCTTTAGTGTTAGGTTTGCTTCCCCTTAATGCAAGTTTCCTTCTGGCCCAATTTCATCCTTACGGCCCGCATCAATATGCCACAATGCCCACCGCCCTTTCCGCAAGACTTCCTCTGCTGGCAATTTACCACCTTAAACGGAAGACATACGTCGTCAAGTTTTTAATTTCACTGATAACTCACTATTTTCACTCATCAGCTTTTGTTTTGGCTGATAAATTTCTACATAAATAGAAAACATTCTATTTGAAATTAATACATTCCTTACTCTATTGACTATCATCAAATTGGATCTCGATTGGTAAATCATTAATTTCATTGGTAACTAGCTGTCTTCATAGCAACTTTTTGTTTGAGTAGTAAATTTCTAAGATGCTAATAACTTACTATTGTATTGAACGTTTGTAAGTACCAAATATTGTTAGTAAATTGGCTGTTATAAAATTTTGCTGGTATAAGTTAAAATTCACTAACTGCATTATTAATTTACCATCTAATGGAACTAAACTGTGTTTTTGGCAAATAGAACATTAGAATTTTGTGTAGGTAACCCATTTATCGAAGGGCTAGTTGGAGCAACCAGACTGATCTGCACCAATAAATTCAGGTCGATTTGGTAATGGATCGAATTTGTCGGTTTCGGTCGAGGCGTATTGGATCCAAATTGCCCGTTATACCCCCGATAAAATGCCAAAGACAATTGCAAAGAATAGTTTATTTTTAGGGTTTCTTTTTCTTTCCGTATATAAAACATTGTAAAATCTGTTTTAAAAAGAAAAAGAGAAAGACTCTGGCATTTTGCTTTTTCCTCAATGGATGAATTTTTGGAATTATAAAATTTGTTTGAAGGCATTAACGATTGAACTAGTCAAATTGCATAGCATACTGAATGAGTTTGGACGCATGTGAATATGAATAGTTTGATTAATTGTTCGGAGAGGCTTCTGTTCGTGAGAGCGAATGAAGTGATTAGGTAATAATTAAATGACCGAGAGCAGTATTAATCACGTGCTAAGAAATAGTCTTTGACCTCTTGTGGACCTCTGCCCTCAATTTGCAGTAAACAAATGCTCAATCACTAGATGCCTTTTGTGGATTGCTAAATAAGATATCCATCGGAACAACTTGGGACAATTATGATGCATTGCAGTTCTATCACATGCTTAATCACATGCCTAAGTACATGTTGCTGGGTGAATTGCACATTTCTCAAAATGAGTCAGACGCATGTGAAGAAGAAGAAATACATATATGATTTTATTGTTCTAAGGGGACCTTTGTTTTCATTTCTACTTTCTATGAAACAATTCCAATGCACGTGGTTGATTATTAATTAACT